>JAXQQM020077055.1:0-257676 GCA_034641835.2 Pinus albicaulis
TGTTACACAACATTTTATCACAGTCTCTGCAATCCCTCGTCCCGTACATTGGAGGACTATTCCCGTGACCTGTGAACAGTAAAATGTCCTGAAACCACCTTCATGGAATCCTCTTGCATAAGGACAAACATTATCCTGAAGAACCCTAAAACCAGATGTTTTAGCCTTGGCGCGACTAGCCATTTCATCCCTCGCGCCAATGGGGGAAATCCACACTAGAGGGCGCTCCAACTGGCGCTCTGTCCCTGTGTTTCACTCGCGCCAAGCTTATTAAGGGACGTTTTTTAAAAATAAATGACAGAAGTTTGATTCTAACAAACTCCAGAATGAATTATAAAAAGGAGTTGAGTGGTTTGGCTTCGGATCTCCATGTATAGGAAGTGGTTTTCCACCTATCATGGAACCTTTCTAAGAGATAGGGCGTATCCCATGATTATAGAGATCCCAACTCCCCTTCCTCCATCTATAAAAGCTTGCCCTCTCCATTTCCAAGCTAGCTAAATGCTTGGGAGCTGAACTTGTAGGAAGGAAACTGTAGCTGGGCAACTATTGAGAGCTAAGCTGAAGAGAATCCCGTAAGAGAGAGAGCTTTGTCCATATTCCCGACAGGCTTTATTGAGACGTTCTCCGATACAAGCCCTGCCAAAGGAATATCATAGCGTCAGAGCATTTGGTTGTAATCTCCCTTTTTGTCATTTATAATATAAGCAACTCTGATTTTGGTTCCATTCATGTGTTCATTTCTTTATGTAATGAAATGAATTATATCCGCTCTGATTGATATATAGTTACATGCTATAGATGTTACGTTGTATGTCGTTTCCCTGCACGTGTTTAGGTGTTCAGACGTGTCGAATGGAAGGATTGTGATCTGTCAAGCGAGGGACGAGAAACATCATCTTTTCTCCAACGACAACTGCGTGGGATTTGAGGTAGGCCACTCATTGCGATATTTGTCTTTTTGTAACTAGGAACCAATATCATTGCGTGACTTGATTGTTGCTAGACCGATATGGGCTAGTGGGATCGCCTCTGTTCGTAGAGGGGATTTACCTCCTCAACACCTTGCCATCCAATATTGAAACAATGCAATATATATACCTTGTAATATTCAAATACCTATGCACCTTCTTATTTGAAGTAGGGAGATGCAACATTTTGTCAAATTTTCATTAGGTACCTCTTTCCCCTTTTCAGCACTAGCTCTTCTCTTATCATACTTATCCATGATACTGCACCTCAAATGATCCTCAAGGAGTATCCACTTATCACATCTCATCAAGAGGTTAGAATTATCCAAATATTCAGAGATACATGCAAGAAGTATAAGTAATAATCAAAGCAATAAACTTAAACATGAATAAAATCACAAGGAGGTTACATAAATATAAAAGGTGCTTATATTTTAACGAGAGGAGATCAAATCCCTCTTGAACCAGGCTTTAAGATTCATTACCAACTCTTATCCATATGTCAATGTTTCTTTCAATATTTCAATCAACTTCATCAACAACCAGGAGTAATAGAGACTATCCGATATAGGGCTTCATCAAATCCATCAAAAATGCGTTTGAACATATTCACATTGATCATGCTAGGGTTTCTAGATTTCATTTCTCAAATATTTTCCATAAACAAAGGTTTCTCACAAACCCTAACCTCATAATGTCCATCAAACCCTAATAACCAAATTTTCTAGGGCTTCCTTCAAACCCTAGTATTCTTTTAGGCCTCCTCCATCTTCTCTTGCTTCCATTAATGGTTTCTTTATAAGGGTGGTCTTCAATGAATTTTATTAAGCTCAACTCCAAAACCATGTTAATTTTTCATAGGTCTATATTGTTATTTTCTTTGATAATTACATTTCTTAATTTACACATAAAATTCACCCTATATCATCATATCATTATTCATACTTACATCGTTATTTAAAAACATATGCAACTATATAGAAAGACAAATATCATCATCAATGCAACATAACATATAGGAACAATAGAATAAAATAATTCACACATAGAGACACTAGGTTTGGTCGGAGACCATGGAAAAACCCACTATGGGGAAAACCATTTCAAATTCTTCTTTTTATTAGATTGTCATTGAATGATTCAACAAAAGAGAGTAAAATATATTCAATCATAAACCTATCTAGAAAAATAAACTAATCAATATCCATGAGATGAACCCAACAATGTTAATAATCGAAAACCCAGCTTCAGAAACCGGCAATAAATTGTCACTGTGTGTAGTCAACTGCCAAACCTTGTGGTCAACGAGCGAAATCTACGGTCAAATGATAAAGCCAAACCTAGGTGTCAACCAAATGGAAGGTGTAATGTGCATGCATATGAAAGACTTCAGCTGCACAAATGAGCTAATAGTAGAAGTGTCCTCAAACACAAATTTTATTAATAAGGAAAATAAAAATTACATAGAAAATTTGCAAGAGTTTACACATGAAAACTCAACACTCTTGCAAGTAGGGAAATTTTCTTTAAATAAGCTAAATGTCCCAACCTAATTTAGTTATAGATCACTTATTTTATTAACAAGTGTCCATTCACATTAAGTGCTATTCTATAAATACTACTAACTATTTTCCTAAAGTGGAGCCTAAGAAATGACACCTTTATAGATGCCATATCTTTTACAACAATTCACTATTCTAAAAAGTATCCAATATTTAATTAAATATCATAAATAATTAAATATTATATTCTAACTATTAAACTAATTTTTATGTATTTTGGATCATCTAACATTCCCCCTATTATCCAAAGATACATTACAACAAATACCAAGTTCATCCTTGAACCTAGTAAATTTAATCCTGCCAAGTGGTTTTGTGAAAATATCAGAGATCTAATCTTATGAAGGACAATAAATCGACTTGATTACATCTTTTGCAATGAGTATTCTGATGTAATGATATTTTGTATCCACATGATTTGTTTTGGAATGAAAAACTAGATTTTTGGCAAGTTATATGGCTAATTGGCCGTTGATGAATAAATATGTAGCTTCTGCTTTAGGAATGCCCATGTCCTGCAAAACTCTGTGCAACCAAACAATTTCACATGCTGCTTCCCATGCTGATATGCATTCGGCTTCTATTGAAGAAGTGGCCACTGTATCTTTCTTCTCATAGCTCCAAGAAATTTCAAATGACCCCATGCTCATCAAATAACCTGAGGTTGATGTCCGATCATCAATACTTCTAGCAAAACCAACATCTGAATATCCACCAAGTACAAAGTTCTTAGTATTTTTATAAAGAAGACCAAAATATTTCATTCCTTGGATACATCTAAGGAATCTTTTGGTTGCATTCTAGTGGTTGTCCAGTGGTTGTCGCATAAAGCGTGAAAGGATATTGACTACATAAGATAAATTTGGATGAGTGGTTGTCATATAGATCAAATTTCCAATCAACTTTCTATAAGTAGTATTGTACACCATCCCCCCCCTTTAAAATTTTAAAAGTTTCAAGTTTTGTTTCATAGGGGTGAGAATAGGCTTGCAATATTGCATTCCAAATATCTGAAGGAGTTCAGATGCATATTTACTTTGACAAATGAAAATATGGTTTTGATGTTGGAATACTTCAACTGCAAGATAGTAGTGAAGTAACCTCAAATCAGTGATTTTGAAACCAACTTAAAACTCCTTCTTGAACTGTAAAATACGATCATTATTATTTCCAGTAATGATCAAATTATCCACATACGTAACAAGAATCATCATATTTTTTCCTGGCTGACGTACATGTAAGGTGTCATCAGAGTCACTTCGCTTAAATTCAACTTTGCGAGGGTATTCGTCCATTTTGTCATACCAACCTCGTGGGGCTTGTTTTAATTCATATAAAGCCTTGATTACCTTACAAAATTTATGTTCCTACCCTTTAATCTCAAAACTTGACAATTGTGTCATATATACATATTCATGTAAATATCCATTGAGAAAAACACTTTTAACATCCATTTGATGAACTTTCCATCCTTTTTGAGTTGCTAATGCAAGTGTTAATAAGATGATGTTCCATTTGGATGTAGGGGTAAATTTTTCTTCATAGTCGATGCATTCATGCTATGTAAAACCCTTAGAAAGAAGTGTTGCTTTGTACTTGTCAATGTCTCCATTTTCTTGTACTTAATTCTATAAACCCATTTGCATCCGATGGGTTTCAGTTTTTGAGGACAATCAACAAGTTTCTAAGTGTTTTTTTTCTATCACCACATGGTATTATTCAATCATAGCCTTTTTTCATTCTTTATGTTTTATTTCCTCTTTGTATGTGGAGGGTTTAGTAAAATCATTTGTTACCAAGGCAAAATTTTCTTCATTTCTATGTGACCCTTGTGTGCCTGTTTTGTTTTTCTCATTTGGCATGACATATTTTGAAAAGTTAAATGGCCCATTTTAGCATTTTATGTTCACTTATTTGTGGATCTGAATAATCACCATCATTGTAAAGTGGATTGATGTAAACATATGTTCGTGGATCAATTGAAGATTTAGGGGGTCGAGAGTCACTGTCAGATGAATTGCTATTGCTAGCAGATTTAGATGAGCTGGAAGAAGATCCTGATGGTGTAGTTGAAGTATATTGGTTGTATGAACTATTTTTAGATGAAGGAAAATCAATATCTTACCAAATTTGTGTACTTGGTTTATTGTGCATTTTTCTTTGTGTTAGAATGAATTTTATTCATAATTGTACGAAAAAAGCTCACTTTAGTTGTGCATAACAAACAACCCTAACATCAAATGTGTTAGGTCCCTATAATACTAGTGTATCCCCTTATTTTTGTTAGTGTATCTCCCTTATTGTTATTTTTGTACCCATGTAACCCCCATATTTTTATTATTTTACCCTTACATTATTATTGTTAGGTCGGCTAGGATTATATTGTGACCCCATGGACTCCTACATATAGAAAGGAGGTTTTGTCATTTGTATCATCCAAGATTTTTTCATTTATGTAATGTAAAGGAGGTTTCCCCCTTAAAGTGGAAAATTTATAAGGTGTTTATCTCTTTTTTCTTCTATTTTTGGAGCTAGTTTCATAACATTTGGTATCAAAGCTTTGGATTCTAGGGTTTCGTAGCTCCAAACAGTTCATCTTGGAATTTTATTTATAAATTATTTTCTACGAAGGCTTAGAAGCTGAAATTTTCAGCACAAGAAGCATAAATCCTGAGGAATGTCGTAAAAAAAATTCAGATCTTGGTTCACAATATTTTCTGAGATATGATCTGTGGAAGTTAGGGTTATTTTAGGCTCCCGAATTTCATTTAAACAAGGTGACCTTGGGAAAATTGTCATAACTCTCTCTCTAAGCATCAGATTGGAATTCTGTAAAAAGTGGTCGAAAGTACATGGACTTTGGTTTCCTGTTTAGTAATTTCAGATCCAAATAAAGAAATACTGACATGTGGTACGCCGTACAAGTTCTCTCTACTAAACTAGTCCATAATTAGGTCATTGTGGGAGATTGGGCATAAGTTTTTCTTGAAGTGTCCAAATCAGGTCAGACTTGTGGTGTTAAAAAGAAGATTGAGAGGGCTACTACAAGGCTGAATTTTAGACATTGAAGATCCAAAATCAAAAAGATAATTCAGTTTCAATATCCAGGTCCTCAAAAGCAAGAAAAATGTGTGTATTTTTTTTCAAATTGCACAAGTCTTGTTTGAGAAATCAATTTGAAGTGATTCCAAGGGAATATTGAAGCATATATATCAGCATTGGGTTATAAAATGCCCCCTAGAAATAATTCCACACCCATTAATCCCTCAGAAATATCTACTATCACACATGAAGAGGAAGAATTGCAGTATGAGATATCAAAATTATGGTACCAAGTGCAACAAATTTTGTTCTTACAAAGAGCAATCAAAGATGACATAGATGGTTTAAAAGAAAAAATGGAGGCTAATTTGGATAGTCTGAAGGATTAAATGAAAGCTAATATGGAGGAAAAAGTAGTGGAATATCACATCAAGCATCAATAACAAGTTCTCCAACTCTGAAAGGATAACCTAACTTTGGTACAAAATCGAATGAAACAACAGGAAGATCAACATCGCATCGAAAGAAGTTCTAAAGCAGTCACAGAAACAAGAACTCGACAACTACCAAATCGATCAATTTCAGAGTATCTCAACAAGTGGAAGAACTTACCCGTTGAAGATTCCACATGGGAGGATGAGAATTTTATACAAAATCATTCAGAAATAATCAAGTGTTGAGGGAAACACTTGTTTGAAGGAGGGGCATGTTAGGTCCCTATAATACTAGTGTATCCCCTTATTGTTGTTAGTGTTGTTATAGGTCATTTTTGGCATCATTCCCAATGACCTAGTTAACTAGGAATCATCTCCAGGACCAATGACTAAGGGTCTATCATTCCCTATCATTTGAAGTTGCGACATGCCCTAAGGCAAGAATAAGACAAATCAAGAATGACTTTCATCAAGCAAAGGTTTCCAAGGTTTGAAGTTTATTATATAGAATATGAGAGCTCACCAACGCTGTCTCTAAGGGGACTAAGTGTGTTGCATATGTAGGTAGCCCCATGCAAGACTGCTCTGCAAAGCACTTCTCGACATCTATGGGTGCGTTGGTCACATTGGGAGCGAAATTCTGATTGTTCCAGAATCTCCACTTGGCCAGTGCTTTCTAGAAGAGTTCACATGTGTCAAGCTTCGAATCCAAGTGTCCATTTGACATCTACATGACAGGAAACATGTCTTGCCTATTATTGGAAAGTCAGTCATTGCAAAACTACCTTCAGTTCATTTATAAATTGAGCACAGATCTGAGTGTTTGAGAAGGAAGAATTTGAGTAGAGAAATGTTGGACGATTTTCAATTGAGAGTTAGATTTGTGTAACAGTTGTTGGAGAGATTTATACTGTGATGGGGCTGAGGATCATTGCTGGAAGGGTCACTTCAAATCAGTCATTTGGTTGTAACCTCTCCTCTATCATCAATAAAGAATACAACTTACTTTTCCCTATATGCATCTGTATTGGTTTTGATTGCCCATATTGCAAGATCTTAGTTGATGTATATTGTTTATGCTTAACTAATTTAGATAACTAACTTGAATATACATCTGCATTATTGCTATCTTTTGGTGTTTTAGTGTTCTTTCTTGCAGGAAGAATTTTACCTACAAACCACTTGAATTTGAAGCTACAATGGAAGCGACAGAAGGAGCCATTTAGAAGTGCTTGGATTACAAGTAAGCCTCTAATCCTTTCCATGTGTCTGTTCTGAGTTAGGAAAGGTAGTCGTATATTCTTTAATCTATTGTTCTAGGATGTCATTTGTCTAGGGAAGCGTGTTTTATCTGTAATTCATAATTCTGGCCCAATAAATTGGCGACTCCACTGGGGAAAATTTCTCTTAGATCTAGGTGACTTAGCCTTTGATTTGATTTGTTTATCCACCCAGTAGTTGTTACACACAATGATTAAAAATTTTCAAAGCCAAATTTGCAAAGACAGTGAGTTAAAAAGTGGTATTTTTCCTTATACACTGCGCCCAACGCACCCTTAGACAGGACACAGTGCTTTGCATAACACTGTCTCTCTTTCAGACCTGCGTTGAGAGCACTGGCTCCCCTTGGAGACTACGTTGACTCCTGAAACCACCCAGATTCCTTTGAATTTTCCTTTTCAATTTGCTTCAGTTTGTTTTCTATTGTGTTTTGAAAAGTTTTATCCTCATATTGACCAGTAACTCTATATACTTCTTCCTCCTTTGACTGTAAATTTGTTCAATGTTTGTTAAAAAGTTTTTCTTTATCATTGAAAATTTGATTTCAAAGTATTTTTATGGTCGCATTAAGAATCATTTGCTTTCGAAATAGGAAATTGTCATAAAATCTTCATTTCCTTAATAGGAGAAATTGTTGTTGAAATCCTCATTTTTCCTTCAAAATAGAAATTGTTGTTTGTATTCTTCATTTCTCGAAAGTAAAAGGCATTTGAATTGTTGATTTAGTGCACCTAGTTTCTTTTTTGCATTTATAACATTAAGGAAACTGAAAAGAAAAACTTGCATTTGCATGTAGGATTTTTTTTGTTTTTTGCAAAAAGGAACATTAGGAAATCTGCATTTAGTTTCTGATCATTGATTTTTTTGCTCACAATTTATTTTCTCTCTTCCCTTAGTAGCTAGGTTTTTCATTGAAGAAATTGAAAGTGAAAGATTGCTTATCATTTTTAGTTGCATTTTAGGAATTTTCCAATACATCATCGCAGTGAACCTTTGAAAGAAAATTTTTAAGCAAGATCAACATAAAATTAATCTCAATTTACGTAAAAAAGCTTTGGAACCATAACGATAACATTTATAAGGTCTAGGCTAGAGACGTGTTCCGGTGTCGTAAAACATAGCAGCTGTCATTAACTTGTCTGCGATACATTCTGAGTGTGATACCTAACTCCACATACGTAAGTATATCGTAGCTCATCCATGTACTTTCGGGTATATTGGGTGGTGTTACAGTACGATAAGTATAAAGGGGTGCTCTCACTGTGCGGTTTCACATTAGACAACGCTAATACAGAATTGGGTCTCCACGTACTTTCGCGTATATTTGGGAGGAAAAATTTTAGGTGCTATCCATCCATAGTGAATCGGGTTGGACTCCTTGTAAATTGTGATACACCAAACACAGCATTAGGGGAGATTGCCTGCCCGTACTTCTTGGTTCGCTAGGAGGTATTCTGCAATTCACAGTTTCTTGGTAAACCCTTTTGCCTAGCATTACCATTTTATTTTGTTTATTTTTTTTTGGTTAAAATTAATTAGTAATCATGGAAGAACAAAATCCTTTCCCCTGTCGTTCCCATAGATTAGCTTTAAAACCATATTTACCACTAGAAGTTACTTCTGGTAGGTGAAGGTGATCATGATTTTCCGAATCAAGTACAATTCGTACCTCTGGTGAAACATCATTTTCCCATAAACCAAAGTTAGCTCAAGTTGTTTCTACACATCCTAGTTCGTCTACTGTTGTCGAAATGGAGTCTTCACAGCTACTCGTGGTCACGATCCATCCAATCAGTGAGACCATACTTCCTAGACTCGACATTTTTCAACCATAAATTGATCCAGATCCTGTCTCTTCTTTGCCAGAACATCTGAATCCTGAAGTCGAACAACCGGAGATTGTTCCTACCTTGGTCATCCCACAAATTTCTGTAGCTATTGAATCTCCCATATCACACAGTCAACCACCTGAAATATACTTTGGGCCTGACGGTGAAATTCTTCCACCCGATTTAAATGCGATTGAAGAAATCCCACAAGAAAATACACCTTTAAATCCAACCCATTTTGGGGAGGACCTTTATCTGTACTAGTATTTTTCTCAATCGAAAACCTCTTCTTTTGTTGATCTTCCTCCTTTTCAAATTCTCGTCGATTCAAAAGGGTATACATTTGGTCAAGTAACCATGCCTAAACCAACATCTTCGGTTGGGCCATCTGTTCCAATTACGTCAGCTGCCGCCCTAGCTACCTCTTTGATGTTTACTACTTCACTAGAGTCATATTTTCATGGTGGCCCTATGGTCCCATCAGGTTACAAATCATTATCTAGAATTTTCTCTGGTTCATCCTCAAATCCATGGACTTTACCAATGTCATCATCCGGTATTTTAACTGGTAATCCTATTGTAAGTACTGAACGACTTGATTCATTATACACATCATCAGGGAAATATCAAGCTGTTCCTTCTGGGTCTATTCCTTCAAGTACCATATCAACTGGACTCCCAGCATTTGGAGAGCAATATTTTTCGTCTTATTATCCTCCTCATGCTGGGGGGAAACCTTTGGTCACCCAATATGACAGTACTCCGTCACTTTTTGGTCAATCTAATGTTGAAACGAATGTTTGTCAATGACAGCCTACTCTACCTATCCAACCACAAACAGTTGTACAATCATATCAACTGGTTCAACCTCTTACACCCACTTCATTACCACTTGTTAATACATCTATACCCTTGTTACAGAATCAAAATGTTGTACATCATCAACTTTATCAAGTGGGTCCTTCAACTCAATACCATCAAATGTTGGGTCCACAGACTCCAAATCCTTTGATTAATTTACAACAACCTGTACCAGGAATTATTTATTCACAAGATGGTCTACCATTTTATGGGATGTCACAACCGCAACCGAGTTATACATATCAACCGAATCCAAGTCATGTTAATTTGGGTTATAACATTGGTGGTTAGACCCCTTGGCAGCCACAGGCACAAATACGTCAAACTTCATTTCAACAAGTATCATATCTAGGTTTTGGTCAACAGAATCCTCAAGCGTTTGCTATGAAAAACAACTCCTATATGGGTTACTAACAACAGATTCCTTATGCTGGTGCTCAAAGGCCTGTTTCTCAAGCAATTCCATCTTACCCTGGCTATTCTCAACCTGACCTTAATAGACAGTTGCTCTTTGTTGCAACTTTAGAGTTACTAGATTTAAATCGGCTAACTAATGATCCAATCAACTATGCTCCTTGGTGGCTGGTGATACCTCACAAATTACGCTCGGATATTCCTAAGTTTAATGGAAACCCTGAAGAAGATCTGTCAACTCATGTTATGACTTATCATTTATGGTGTTCATCAAATTCCGTGAATGATGATTCTGTTCGACTACATCTTTTCCAGCGTACGCTCACAGGTCCTACTGTAAAATGGTACATTGAATTACCTAGAGCGTTTTTTGATAATTTCACAACCCTAGCTACTATATTTTTGACTCATTTCCAGTTACCCATCATATATGAAACTGGAACAAAAATCTTGACCAATTTCAAATAGACTAATGATACTCACATTTTTTATCATATTCATGAGTGGCATCGTCGTCGACGAATGGTTAAGACCTTTGTTCCAGATCAACTCCTTGCTGAATGGTTCATTAAGTCCCTGTTATCATCTATAACTAAAGATGTGGCTAAGGGTGGCGTCGTCATAGAAGAGAAATTTATTGCTCGTGCCCAATATTTAGACTTGATTTATACTCAGTCTGACACGCTCTATGAAAAAATTCCTAATGCGCCGAGATCTAATTTCAATGTTCGTCCTCAATTAAAGGACTCTCATGCCGAAGACAACTTGATAGGCACTGCAAACACACACCACACTACTGCATTTGATCTTGCTCCTACTTCCGAAATTAATGCCATGTCATTTGAAAAAGGCAAAGGTGACAAGCAACCAGGAAGTAAGAAAAAGGGAAAATCAAAGAAAAAGAAAAATTCTTACCCGCAGGAATGATCATCTGATCAACTGTATGGACCTCAGAAACCTCGTTATCCATGCATAATCTATAATGAGGAACACTTTGTTAGGGATTTTCCTCACCTCTCTAAAGTCTAAAAAATCATCAAGACTTCCCACACATTAGCTCTATTGACAAACCCATTTCTAAATCCGGACACAAATATGGTTTCTACTGATCCAGCGCCTAGTTCCCAAGTGTTAATGTTATCTGTCACAAAAACTTCAACAAATATTTTGGTGTCGACGTGAAATAAATATTATGATAGTCCGGCCACTGATCAACCTACTACCTCGACAATGAATCCATATACAGAATCAGTACCTCCTACTGCTATTTATGAGTTGAAAATCAACCACCAAAGGGAGTAATTCATAAATCGACATATAATCCTCGAGCAAGATCTACACAAAATTATAATATAGTTGAAGATTTGGCTCAATCCCCTTTAGCTATGTCTGCTCTTGAGGTATTACAAAATTGTCCCTCCCAAAAACAGGCTTTATTGTCGGCTATTGGTGGAATTGATCCAACTGATTCTAATCTTGTCGTCTTTAATCATATGGGCTATGTGCCACAACTACCAACAGAATTGGCATTCTCCATACAAGTAAATGTTCTCAATCACCTTGTTCATCGCACTATTATTGATGAGGGATCATCTACATGCATTATGTCTCTAAACTGTTGGAAGTCACTTGGCTCGCCACGCTTATCACAATCATCAACGACGTTGAAGGCATTTGAAGGACACACATATAAACCTTGTGGTATTATTAATAACTTGCATGTTGAACTAGGGGGAAAAACAATGAATATTGATGCTGAGGTTGTTGACAGGCCCCTTGACTATAATATTTTACTTGGAAGGCCATGGGTATATGTGATGACTGCTATTGTTTCTACATATTTTAGAATGATTGCATTTCCACATAAAGGTACAATTACAGTCATTAATCAACTATCCTTCTTTGCCTCTGCTTCGCAGGTAATTGGAAGTGTTCCGTTTGTTCACATACCCCAACTAAAACTTCAGAACATTTGTGTAGGACTCTTAAAGGATTCCATTTTAATGGGAACCTTTTCATTATCGCCGCCATCAATGTCGGCAAAAATTGCTAGTATAGAGACCTTCTACATGATCTCTTCCACTCTATCTGGCTTAAGGAAGAGTACGAGTGATTATGATATTTCTACATTGGATGAGTTTCTGTTGCCCAACCCTATTGAGCTGGCATAGCAATCAATCTATCTAGCTTGGACAGAAAATCCGAAATCAACGTCACTGAGTGTTTGGGTTGATCGTTCATTATATTTTGGTACCCCATATGATCCATTTTCCTCAACGTTCTTAGCAGATGAGAATATTTTGGAAGCTATGATGTCAGAAGGAGAACCATGGGAATATTATCATCATCGTTCTCATCTTCCTTATTATGAAGAAAATGATCTTAGTGAACTATATCACCCATCCATCAAAAAATTATTTTCGAATTCTTTTCCCATTAATGAACTCGATTTCGAGCAAAATCTTTCAAATATCGAAGAAACGATTTCTATCGATATTTCGACCAAACCTGGCATTGTAGAGAATATTCATGTCGGTGTATCTTGTTCTCCATCAGAACTTGAATCATATCGCTCTCCTTTTCATGAATTTCGTGACGTATTTGCTTGGTCTTACGAGGAAATGCCAAGCATAAACACTGGTATAGTTGAACATACTATTAGTATGTATCTTGATGTCAAACTGGTGCGTCAATGGCTTCGTCCTGTTCATCCAAAGAAAGTTGCTGCCATCAAAATAGAAGTTGAATTTTTTTTCCGTGCTGGTTTCATTTACCCTGTTCCGCTAACTGAGTGGGTTTCCAATATTGTTCCTGTCATGAAAAACAAGGAACCATTAGAGTGTGCGTCAATTATCGGGCTGTTAATCATGCTTGTCCAAAAGACAACTATCCTACTCCCTTTATCGACTAGATTATTGACGATTGTGCTGGATGTGAAATATTTTCGTTCATGGATGGATTTTCTGGCTACAATAATATCAATATCCGCCCAGATGATCAACATAAGACAATGCTCATCTATCCCTGCGGGACATTCGCTTATAGGAAACTTCTGTTTGGTTTAAAGAACGTTGGGGAAACTTTTTAGAGAGAAATGGATTATGTTTTCAATGACATCAAGCACATTGTTCAACCATATCTAGATGATTGACCAGCATTCACGAAATCAGACTGATCACCCGATGCATTTGAGAGCCATTTTCTTACTTTGCCAACACTAAAAAATACGCCTCAATCCACATAAATGTTTGTTTTGTGTTGGTTCTGGTCGTTTTCTTGGATTCGTAGTCTCAAAAGAAGGGATTTGAATCGACCCTTTGAAGGTTCAGACCATTCTTGATTTGCCTACGCCGTCAAACTTACTTCAGATACAGAAACTTGAAGGAAAGACTAACTTCCTAAGGAGGTTCATTCCAAATTATGCTGAAATAGCTAAAGGATTTACTCGACTCTTGAAAAAGGGGGTTCCCTTATATTGGGACCAAGTTGCATAGGCTTCTTTTGATGTTTTCAAGGACACTCTTGTCTGAGCATCCTTAATGTATCCTCTTAATTATCAAAACGATTATTTCCTATATATCGTCGCGGCTGTAACAACCATTGCTATGGTATTGGTCCAAGTAGAAGACATAATTGAACATCTGATCTATTACTTGAGTCATAATCTCAATGATACAGAAGTTAAGTACTCATACGTAGAAAATGTTTTCTTGGCAGCCGTTCAAGCTGTCCAAATATTTTTCCATTATATCTTGCTCCAAAAAACAACAATAGTTTCAGATTGCAACCTCATGAATTACATCTTATCACGTCAATTGCTGGGGGGAAAATATTCAAAATGGATTGTCATTTTGCAGGAATTTGATTTGGAATTTATAAAATCCAAATCAAAGAAGTTTTTAGTTTTGGATGAGCTTCTCTATGACCTTCCCTCTAATAGTACTGAAACTACGTTAGAACCATCAATTCCAGACAAATCTTTGTTTCTGATTGGATCATCTGATCCTTGGTATGGGGATTTCATCATTTATCTCCAAACCCAAACTTTTCGACCTAATACCTCTCGCTCTGAACAACGGCGTATTCGATACCAAGCCAAAGATTATCTGATCGTCGGCGATACTCTTTATCTTCGTGGTGTCGATACCATTTTAAGGAGGTGCCTCACTCACGAGGAGGCCAAATAAGTGTTAAATGATTGTCATGATGGGGCTTTTGGTGGACATTTATCTGGATATGCTACCGCACAAAAGATACTTTGCGTCGGTTACTTTTGGCCTACTATTTTTCGAGACTGCATCCTCGCGGTCAGAAGTTGTCATGCATGCCAGATTTTTTATCGTAAAATCTGCAAACCGCCGGCGTCAATGCATCATGTTGTCTCTGCTGGACCATTTACGAAATGGGGTATTGACTTCATGACCTGTAACCCTCCTTTGTCCGGGGGGTATGGTTATATTATTGCCGCAGTCAACTATTTTACAAAATGGGCCGAAGCGATGCCTACATTCAACAACACAGGATAAACAACTGCATTGTTTTTCTTCAATCATGTTATTGCACGGTTTGGGGTCCCACAGGCTATAGTTACAAATCATGGGAAACATTTTTGCAACCACATGATGTCTAAATTGACTGCCAATTTAGGATTGTCACATGATAATTCTACTCCTTATTATCCACAATCAAATGGAAAAGTTGAGGCTATTAACAAAATGATTAAACGAATGCTTCAATGAATGATAGGATTTCGTAAAAGAAACTGGCATTTGATCCTGTACTCTGCCCTGTGGGCATTCGAACCTCGGTGAGAAATGCAACTGGATTTACTCCCTTTAAATTGGTGTATGGTCTGGAAGCTATCTTACCGATCCAATGCGAAATATCATCATTAAAACTCGCAATAGACTTGTTACCTGACACCTCAGAAGAAGAAGCACATCTCCTTAACCTCATCCATATTGATGAAACACATCATGAAGCCCAATTGGCCAATGAAGCGCATAAGAGATGTATAAAGGTGCAATACGACAAAAATGTCCAGCCTCTCATTTTCTTAGAGGGTGACTTGGTCCTTCTCTATGATCAAGAAGCTGATGTAATAGGTACAGGAAAGTTTGAGCCATTATGGCACGACCCCTATATTGTCAAAATAGTTCTTGCTAAGGGTGCCTATGAGTTAGTTGATTATGATGGAATTCCATTGGTGCAGCCTAGAAATGGGTTGTATTTGAAACTTTACTATGCTTAATCATGAGCGTGGTAATTTTTTGTATTATATTATAAATATATGTTGCTGATTTGCATTCACTATCTTAATTTGTTTTTAGAGTTTTCTTGATGTTAGTAATCCGCTTTACATTTCATCGTAGATGTCTGAATCTTCGGAACCATTTGTTGGATATGCTGATGGTGCTAGTTGTAGTACGCAAAATCTATCCTCTGCAGTGTGGGCCATTTTCGCTCTGAACGACAAGTTAGTGAGTCTTCGAGGGATTTGTATTGGTAGATCGACGAACAATATCGTGAGTATAGCGCGTTGATCGAACTTCTCTCTTATGCCATCTCTTTTATTATTAATCGCATAATCATAAGGTTAGACTCACAAATTGTGGTATTACAACTTACTAGTGTTTATACTGTTAGAAATCGAACACTTTAGATTGTTCCTAAGAGTTCGACTTTTGGAAATACATTTTGATTTTATTCAATATCAACACATTTCCAGAAATTTGAACGCATTGATTGATTCATTAGCGAATCAAGTTTTAGACAGACATTTGCAACATATGGAAAGAAAACATTCACACCATTGAATATGATTGCGCATGAAACATAGGAAAAACTCTGAAATCATATAGATAGATAGTTATAGGTTTTTACAAAATATTTTTCCCAAGACACATTGGTCATATGACCTCAAAATGTATGCAAAATGTCATAAGTAAACTAGTGGTGTTCGTGATAACATGCTATAGATCTAGCTATCCTACGAAGTAACTGCATCCAACGGTTAGGAACCCCAATAGTGTGTCGCTGCAGTCACATAGGAAGCTCTTCGATCCGGCAATTTGGAATCCTGAAGGTCAAGCCTTCTATGTGCTGCTGAAGCTCAGTCAGAGTCTCAGCTAGATCAAGATCCTGAAGGGCTGCTCTCCCGACATCCCTCTCCGATGGAACATTTCCTTCGCGCTCTGGCCCCACTACTGGTTGAACACGACCAACATATGCATTACATCAAACATTTAGTTTAGTCTTGGAAATAAATCAAAATACAAAAAAAATTGTATAAACGTTAGGAAAATAAAAAAACATAATCAAAACATTCTTACCTATTGCAGCCCACTAAGCGCCTTCTGGTAGTGCTAAATCTGAATCCCCTTGAAAATCAATGCCTACGTATGCATACTCATCGATGGCGACGATCTATCACCGGAACCAGGCAAAGAATGCAATAGAGAACACAACAGTCGATTGGCTAGCGTGCCGACCCATGAGTTCTACCCATCTCTGCATCCGAGGATCTATAGGACTAGCTATATCTAGTGTCGCATGCTATGGCTGCATCAGTGGAATCCGTTCCAAGGCGAAGGATATAAGGATAGAACCATAACTGAAATTATTCTTCCTTCCTCCCTTTTCTTTTTTCAGTTGTTCCTTTATCTGAGATAGAACAGCTTCAGACCAGTTGAAGACTGTTGGCTCCATACACTCTAGCACATACTGCATATATGATCTGTTCGCTACATGTAGTGTAACAGTGCTGACAAGTTTAGTGATTGTGAAAAAGATAGTTCTCAAAGAAAAATCTCTGACATCTCGGATGTTTATTTTTTCATATTTGCTAGGGTCTGCCCGTTGATAGAAATACTGCAGAATATAATCCCTCATTGTCTCTCCTCCAATGGTAGACCCTGAGAGCGAAATGAGCAAACCTCTCCTCGAAAAACCTGTGAGAAAATACACATTCTCAATTGTTATGGGAACCAATTGGTTCTTAATATGAAATGCCTCTATCACCGGATCCCATGCTCGAACTAAGAACTCTAAGAGTTCTATTTGTTTCCTCATACCAGACAATTTGAAGTACTTAAGTAGTCCACAATCTCTTAGGGCTCGTATAGTACCCAGATCATTCAAGGCAATCATATCTTGTTCTTCATGTTCTCTTTCCCTCCAGGTAATCATCATTATAATTCGATGGAACCCTGAAACACAACCATAAGATCCATTAGATTCCATTTATTGCAAAAAACTAAGTCAATTTTGGGCATAATAAGAAAATAAAAAACTTAAACTACATCCAACGCACTCCCTGACAAGAGACAATGCGGTGCACATGCAAGTACACTTCACTGTACCTGCTATGCAACGTAGGTTTTGACATTCAGTGGTGCGTTACCCTCATTTTTGGCAGAATTTACCCTAGGGGCCTTAAAATCCTAAAAATTTGCAGAAATTGGAAATGAAATGAATACCAAAGGGAAGAGGAGGTTCATGGCACTAACCTGGATCAAACGGAAATGAAATTCGTTCACAAAAACGATCACAATCAGCAGTTGAAGTTCGAGGGAAAAATCAGGTTCAGAGCTCCAAAATAAAAATGGTAACAATGGAATGGTAAAAATTAATAGTGAAACTACTTCTAAATAGTCATTTAATTATTTGCAAGTTAAATTTATTGCTATGAATATAGTTTTATTATGTTTTTATCATAAAACAAGTATTTTTAATCCATTTGATGTTGTTCTGAATAGGAAATACAACTGATGAACATATTAGTCGTGCAGATTTATTTCAAAGAACGACTTGACCACAAAGCATACTTTTTCTCCTTATTTTTCGAGCTTTGTTAAAAACGAAAAAGGATTTGAAGCGCACTTTTATCTCTTTTTCAAGATTCGATAACAACAAAAAAAGGAATTTCTGGAGTTTTCTTTCAGCTCTTTTCAGACTTTGATAATGTGAAAAGATTGTCGAGCACTTGTCTTTTCCAGCTCGTAAAAGTAAGAATTGATATCTACTTAGTATAAGCTTAACCCTTTTCTGGACTGAGATAGATTATTTACAAAAAAAGAATACCTTGGTTAAACATGTCCAAAGAGGTTCTCTCAGATATTATTTTACACTTTTTCGGATCTGAGTGACAAATTTACGAAAAAGTATTTATGGAGTTTTCTTTCGTCCACTTTTTCAAACTCTCTAAATATGAAAAATGACCAGGCTATCACTATCGTTAAGCTCGTTAAAACATAAAATAGCGACGGGCTTGTTGATCATGGCAAGAATCGAGTTTCATTCATTGCTAGACTCATTAAATTATTAAATAACGATAATTTATTCTCTCAAAGGGTTGAATTATAGATCAAGCAAATGTTATCCTCCTCAAGCTTGTTAAAAAATAAAGAGGTACTGGTCCACAAATTATCGGGGAAAATTTGGGAAAAGTGAGCAAAATTTCTTTATGGTAGCAAGTCGCTCTTGAACATGACACTTCATTCAATCCATGTCCGTGACTATTTGGGTTGGTAATCATCTTGATGGTTCATTCACACCTATGGTTCATCATACCTTTACTTCGGTTTTGGGTCAATGCTGCCAACCCATCACAGTGTTGCCGATATGTTCATGAGAAGTCATCCAGTGAATAAACTCATCCTTCTGCAATACTCATAAACGTTCATTCTCATGACCATCATCCTTGAAAAATGCTATATCAAGTCATACCCTTGTCTCTAAAATCAGTAACTCCCGTTTCGCAATAAGGTGACTTCCTGTCAAAAACAAATCAATATCTAGGAAGTTCACTTAGAAACATTTGATTCTAGTACCAGGAGGCTTGTTACAGCATCGACAAGATCCTCGCTTCCGGACCTTTGACCGAAAGATTTTGTTTGGCGTTCGACATCAAATCATCTATTCACGCCTTACGAAATGTATTGCAGTACCTTGAGGGCCATTTTCATTAATGGTGGTTCTCTCGCGTTTGTTAACAGCTCACATCATTGGCTGGTAATCAGATGATGTATTTCCGTGTTCGACGACAAATGATATATTCGCATGGCTAGACTTGTACTTGAATGACCGAGTGAATGATATAAGAAGACCCCGGATCTAGTTTCAGCCATCTGGGTTGCGATTTCAAGATTTTTTTACACATCATATGTAGTGTGACCTTACATACAGATCGTCATCCAAAAATGGGCCTATATCTGTTGACATGTCTACATTGGGAAAAATTCCAATGTCGACAACTTTCTAAATTATGTACATGTTATTAGATTGTTTATGTGCTGAACATGGGAATGCCTACCTTCAGTGATTATGATCAAAGAGGATATATCATGATGTTATGTATTGTAAGATTGATGTAGGTAACCACTCTGCTTCATCTCTAGCCCATCATAGTGTAAAGCATGTCAATCAAATGTTTTTATTATTTTGACCTCATGCTTTAGGGGGAAATTGTTATAGGTCAATTTCGGCATCATTCCCAATGACCTGGTTAACTGGGCATCATGTCTAGGACCAATGACTATGGGTCTATCATTCCCTATCATTTCAAGTTGCTACATGACCTAAGGCAAGAACAAGACAAATCAAGCATGACTTTCATCAAGAAAAGGTTTCCAAGGTTTGAAGTTTACTATATATCATATGAGAGCTCACCAACGCTGTCTCTAAGGGAACTAAGTGCGTTGCATATGCAGATAGCCCCATGCAAGGTTGATTTACAAAGCACTTCCCGACATCTATGGGTGCGTTGGTCACATTGGGAGCGAAATTCTGATTGTTCCGGAATCTCCACTTGGCCAGTGCTTTCTAGAAGAGTTCACATGTGTCAAGCTTCAAATCCAAGTGTCTTTTTGACATCTACATGACTGGGAACATGTCTTGCATATTATTGGAAAGTCATTCATTGCAAAAATACCTTCAGTTCATCTATAAATTGAGCACAGATTTGAGTGTTTGAGAAGGAAGAATTTGAGTAGAGAAATGCTGGAGGATTTTCAATTGAGAGTTAGATTTGTGTAACAGCTGCTGGAGAGATTTACACTGTGATGGGGCTAACGATTGTTGCTGGAAGGGTCACTTCAAATCAATCATTTGGTTGTAACCTCTCCTTCTATCATCAATAAATAATACAACTTACTTTTCCCTATATGCATCTGTATTGGCTTTGATTTTCCATATTGTGAGATCTTAGTTGATGTATATTGTTTATGCTTTACTGATTTAGCTAAATAACTTGAATAGACATCTGTATTATTGCTATCTTCTACTGTTTTAGTGTTCTTTCTTGTAGGAAGCATTTTGCCTACAAACTGCTTGAATTTGAAGCTAAAACAGAAGCGACAGAAGGAGCTATTTAGAAGTTCTTGGATTACAAGTAAGCCTCTAATCCTTTCCGTGTGTCTGTTCTAAGTTAGGAAATATAGTCGTATAGTCTTTAATCTGTTGTTCTAGGCTGTCATCTATCTAAGGAAGCGTGTTTTATCCGTAATTCACAATTCCGGCCCAACAAGTGTAGTTGCCTTATTGTTATTTTTATACCCCTGTAACCCCCATATTGTTATTATTTTACCCTTACATTATTATTTTAAGCTCGATTAGGATTATATTGTGACCCCATGGTCTCCTATATATAGAAAGGAGGTTTTTTCATTTGTATCATCCAAGAATTGTTCATTTGTGTAATGTAAAGGATGTTGCCCCCTCGAAGTGGCTTATTTCTAAGTCATTGATCTCTCTTTTCTTCTATTTTGGAGCTGGTTTCATAAGAAAATGTGGATGTCAATTTTCTTAGATCTGCAATAGGTGATTAGAATAAATGCTACAAAAATCCATATCTATGCAGTTAAAGACATTAAATAATGAAAATAATCAAGAGTTGCTCCATGCATCCAATAGACAAGGCAATAATTTATAAAGAATTTTTTGTATTATGACACTTGGGAAGGGAACACAGAAAGATGTTACCAGTCCCCCTCAATGGGATGGGTTCTTGTATTTCCTCAATGCTTCAGATCCAAGATCTCTCTCTTGATGGTGCAGAAAACCTAGACAAGATAGAGTTCAAAGGGAGCTCACAAGAAAAAGTAGAAAAAATATTACAATGATGGAGGATCAAAGTCAAACCAAAAGTATAGATAAAAAGGTGATAAAAAAGGTAGTGAATGAATGGAAAAAACCTTCTATTTATAACAAAATATTGAGTTAGTCTAGATATTGGTGTATAGTTAAAATATTATTAACCAAATCTAAATCCAACTTACTTGGAATATTTTATTATTTTTGGTGGAGGGAAAATGAATTTATAATTGGTTGAATCCCTTAATTTAGAAAAAATAAATAAATAAATGATTTGTTTATTATTTCAAAGATGAGGTTAGGGAATAATTAAATAAATAATGATTTATTTAATTATTTAAAAATGATTTAGACAAATTCAACAAGGAATATTATTAAATAATGATTTAAATAATTATTCCTAGAGAAAAATAAGATAAATAATAATTTATCTAATTAATTACCATGTTTTGGGTTAAATATGACTAGGAATATTAATTAAAAAATGGTTTAGTTAACTATCCCTAGAGGAAAATCAAACAAATAAGGATTTATTTAATTATTCCTCATGGGGTTCCCTGTTTAGAACACAAATAATTTAATAAACTATGGGTTATTAAATTATTTCTCATAGTGAAAGAAATTTTAATATGGTAAAATTGGTCTTACATGGTGTACTTTAGTCCATCTAATAGTAACAGGTTAGATGACCAAAAATTGGAGTAACAAATTCCCCCCCAATGTGCGAGCGTTAGGGGTTAATCGTATGACCGAAGTACGTTGTAAGAACACAATCACTAGACATCGAAGGGGAGTCAGAGGGAGGGAGAAATATAAGACGAACTAAAGCGAGAGAGGACAAGACCCTGAGGAGGTGAGACTTATAGGTGCGACAAGTCTCTTTTATGAGTGAGTACCTGTTCTCAATGAGGCGGGGGATGCATACCTATGCCCGCCGAGATGACAAAGTACAAAGAATAACGATGTGCCCAACAAACATGGTACTGAGTTATATAGTACATGCTAGCATAAACATGGGCCATATAAAAAACATAATGGATCCCACATACATACTGTACTTGGGATAACAGCCAGGACTTATACAATAATATATGAGTAAATGAGATATAATAACAACCAAAGAAGCCCTGTAAAACAGGAAAGGGCTCTAAAAATCTGAATGATACATGAAAACTAAAAGGCACTGTAAGTGGCTAAGGTCAGAACCATCAAATCTATGGAGCTGCATCCAAGGCTGTAGTAAAGAGGTCATTTGGGTATGTGGGGGGCTACCTGAAGGGACATCCCCTCATGAAGTCTGAAACATCTCACACACACCCATGAATCAATAGTACAATCTACTGAGTCATCGAACCATCAAGTATACGGATCTCGATCATGCCACGAGGAGCTGGAATTGAGAAACAATCAATTCAAAGGGTAATAAAGGGTCCCTTTGCCTGATCTTAGGCGTCGAACAAGAGTGGAAGTTAGAACCAAGGTACACGGCCCTCTAGATCTGTCTTTTGGAATGAATAAGCTGATGTCGACAGAAGGAGGTCCACCATAGATGAGGCAATGACGAATCCCCAACTAAGGCACGAGGGATAATAGTAGAGCGAATGATAGACTGACACCAAAAATGATGGTGGAATGGGGGATACTGAGTAGCGGGCTGACAACTTCCTTGTTATAGCATCAAGGGCATGGATGACCTGGGAGCTTCTGAATCGACTTAGGAGGGGATAGGGGACAATATGACTGGAGGAAAAAATGTGTGACATGAGAGAGGTACAAAGAAATGAAGGATGGAATACTGTGACAGGAGACAAAAGGGACTCGGGACAGACTCCATGGATGTGATGATGACTCAACTCGGTTGCTCTAAACAAGGGTGACTCGATGATACTGCCACACAGAATAGGCCTGGTGGGTACCATTAAAAACATGAGTAAATTATGGTTACTCATGACGAAAATTGACATGAGCATCAAAAAGTATGAAGGCAAAGTGGTGCCCCAAGCACAAGTGTCGCAAGTGAATAAATTCGATTTTGAGAAGCGGTGGAGTGACCCTTCTTGGAAAAAGGCTTCCAGGTGAAGTATCAAATCAACAAAAACGAAAAGATACCCATTTGAGTGCTTTATGAGAATTTTCCAACGGTGTTGACAGTTCATCAAACCGAGCTACGGTTTGGTCGTAATTGGCAAAATAAAAATCGGGTTTTTTCTTTTGATAAGGCAATTTCCATCCAATTTGATTCATTTGCAAGTGTAGCTATGGTGAATGTGGAGAGGAGGAAAAGGCCATAAATCTTGCGGCGATCGTAGTAGACAAACCGACCATTGGAATCTAGATCTGTGACTTTCAGGTAGGTTACCTTACTTGTCTAATGGTGGCCTTAATGCTTCTTGGAATGATTGTCCTGGTGAAGAATGAAGGTAAGAAAATAATACGAGAATGAACTGCTAGAGAAGGTCTAGAATTATCCCCTCCCACCAAGTCAAATATAGGGAACAAGTGGTAAGTATGATATCACACAAAGTAGAATATTTGAAGATACGGTATCAAACATCTACGATATATGGCTCACCGGAGAGGTCGGTAGGTCCAACTATCCAAGGAATGGAAGGATAATCAATCAGACATAGATCGAGTGTGTCTAGGCCGAGACTTTGGTTAATCAAGTGGGAAGGTGGCCAGGGATGCCATCATGCCCCCAAGCATATGTGATGTAGGGTACTGATCTGGTATGCAAAGGTGGGAATTATGCCCCTAGCAAGAGGAGTTTATGGAGCACCATACATGGTGTCACTATACCAAAGAGTGCCTTTGGAGATAATGAACTGGTGCTCACCAAGAAAATATAGAGGTTGGTCAACAACAATGTCTAAGGGACTGGGTTGATGATGTAAGATGAAGTAATCATGAAGTGGATCATCACTAGAGTGATATGAAGTGATATGGAACTCTAGAGGTTCTACTAAATTGGGGAGAATAAGGGTACTAGAGTCGACACTACCAGATGTACTAGGAGGGTTGTGGAGAATTTCTTCTCCTGGACTCTCAAATATGGGTTCCCCCT
Source organism: Pinus albicaulis (assembly GCA_034641835.2). Taxonomy (NCBI): domain Eukaryota; kingdom Viridiplantae; phylum Streptophyta; class Pinopsida; order Pinales; family Pinaceae; genus Pinus; species Pinus albicaulis. The sequence continues at coordinate 24,550 of JAXQQM020077055.1, forward strand.
TACCAAAAAATTGGGTATCAATGTAATGACCACAACGTTTATGTGGTTCGAATACATTGTTTTGATGTAAGGGGGGATAGATAAAGTCAGGGGTGGTAAATGCTTCCATAATGTCATCATCGCAATAGAAGATGGGTTGATTGGTGGAAGAAAGACCACATGGTGCGGCGAAGCTACCCGACTCATCATTATGAGAAGTGAGTTTCACATGCGCATCATCACATAGGGTGTGTTATCACAAAATTTCACTTGATTGGCTACTAATCAGGCAACTCTATGTAACTGTTTCAAACTAGCTTGTGACTGAAGCTTAGCCTCTTCAGTCTGAGAGGGCTCTCTCAAAGGGGTTAATGATATTTGATAATGATGAAACTAGATGGATAACTCTATTTGAGAAATAACTTGATTGTGATGTGTGTAGGTTGAAAAGAATACAGGTCTACAACCATTGGGCTTATGGAGTCAACAAATCAATAATTTCAATGGTAAGGTTTCTTGACATGGAAGTTGAGGCGGGTAAGAGTTTTTAGCAAATTTACATCACACATGGAACATTGAATAACACAACCATTTAATCTATAAAGGAATTCAGAGCATACATATATGAATTCTGAGTAATAAAGATGAAAACCACTGCAATTAGTACACATAAATATATAGATCATAAAAGCATTAAAAACTCCATGAGAGTCTCAGGTCTGTCAAGAAAAAGTCCTTTCTATTACTGATATCATTCAAATTACATAAAGTTGCAGTATTGCGAAAAATCTCCAACCCTTTACAATTTCGAATATATTCCCTTTAATAGACCTTGTTACATTAGAGATGATCTGCCTCTTGGCTAGATTCATTGAACTCTTCCTATGACACCTTGCATAACAGGAAAACATGTTCTTTAATGAGAAAATGACAACTGCACTATAAAACAATCCTTTTCCTAATAGGACTCAAACTGCTACTTATTACATCAAATACCTTATCTATTAAAAAAATTAAACATCTGACATATAATGCTTCACATGTTCGAATAGGCTTTGATAGAACTCATCACTATTGGACATCTTAAATACCCTCCTCAAAATCTGGAAACAAACCCTATTTTTTAGGAAAACAGGGCCTTATCTTCAACGAAGTCTTCAACTGATAAGATGTCTCCCTTTCATGTTATTCAAGTCATGGAAGATTTCTAGAAAAGTCCCTTATCTTGTTGAAAGTGTCCACCTTTCCAAAACTGCTCATAAACCTGCTCAGAAACCTTCAAAACAACTCGCTATGAAAGCATGGAAGTTTCGCAGTGTACAAAAATTGACTTTTGCAATTAGAATTTCTGATTCTTTGCTCTTGCATTGTGTTCATCATGACCTGAAACATCCTCACTATCATTTCATCTCCTTGAAAGATATCAAAAGTGGTTTTAGAAGCAAAAAGACAGCTACAGGTGTTTTCGTAGCATTTTCCTGGCTTCAAGGCTAGGAAACGCTATGAAACTGTGGAAAACTATGTAAATTCCAGATTTTTGCCTTGTTTCAAAAAGATACCTTCCAGCTGTATAAACTTGGTTTTCAACATGCCATTAACCTCTCAAAACATAAACCAACTCAATTTAAGAGTCCTGAGGTGTTTCTTCTTCATTGATGATGAGTTGAGCTATGGGTTCCTCAACTACAGTCATCTTTAAACCCTTCTTCTCCAGCTCCTCATGGATCAATTCCAACTGCTCTTGGAGGTCTTTAACTTGGTCCTTCCACTTTTTGTTGGTATATTTCAAGTGTAGGTTCATTCCTTTGACATGCTTCACCTCTTTCCTCAATGGCATAGTCCATTTGATTAATTGTTGTGTGTTATCTAAGGTCATTGATACACTGTCAACCTGCTCTTCCCAAACCTCTTTCATCTTCTCAAACTGCACCTTTTGGACATTATGCTTCCTTGCTTCTTTCTTCATGACTGATATTTCATGATTTTCTATCTTCAACTGTTCCTTTAGGACCTCAATCTCTATTTTTTCAATAACTTTCTCCTTTCCTTTATTTTTCTCGATGACTGGATCTTCTTCTGTAGGTGTTGAAAGGTCAATAATGCTTTGTGGTGGCTAGACAGTGTTAGTGGTTGGATGAACTTATTTACTAATTTCCAAAAGTTTTCTAGCATGTCTTGTCATGGGATTCCTAGCTTGAAACATAAAACATGCATCCTCACCTTCAAACTCTAACTTCTTTGCTGATTTGGCTTTCTTGATCTTCTTTCCACCCTCATATATATCCTCAGCCTGGACTATAGGAGTCTCTTCAACATCAATAGCATGTAGTATGTCTTCTTAATTTCCCTTAGTCACTGTTTGGCTCCTTGTAATCCTTTTTCTTCCTTGTTTACTCATAGTTGGCTCTTGTTTTGTAGGTTTGCTCATTGTTGACTTTTGTTTTGAAGGTGAAACAGTAGGTGTATCAAGTCTCTGCAACTGTTATGTTTCCATCATTACTGGTTCACTTTTCTCTACCCCTACTAGTTCACTTTGTTCTTCCACTAAAGTTGATGGTATACCTCTAGGTTTAGGAGTTCTTTTAGGGGTAATGGTATCCATTTCAAAACCACTAACAAACAGAAAAGAAGACTAGTCTCTGCCTAATCTTTGTAGCTCATCTAAAACCAACAATTTTATTAAACCATGATGAAAAAGTGAGGTTTCACTTGCTTCAGATTTATCTTGAACTTTATCTGCCATTTTTGCTAACCTTATGTGTAAATAAAAAGGTATATCAAGAGATATCTTACCAACAAAATGTAGAAGAAGCTTTAAGTGGTAAGAATAAACTTTATGATATCTCCCTTCACAAGTGAAATATTTCTAAATGATAAGTAGTATCTTTGAGAAATTATCTTTCATGCAACTTCTTGGAATGGAATTTGTAAGGTCAACCTCACTATTTTATAGCTTGATAAATTCTTTACAATCCTCCATGTTGAATTTGAAACCTTTGAACCATCTTTCTTGTCCTCTTGGAATCCCTGTTACTGCTGCAATGGTCTCTGGTGTTATAGTGAGATTCAGCATTCCCACTTTTGTAGTTGTTCCATTGAAGTTTAGAGCAAATTATTTAGAAACCTGTACATGGATTCCTTGTAATCTTTGGAAAAACTACAAACACCCTGTTCTTCTAAAAACTTCTACAGCTGTTGGGTCTTCATTTATCAGGTTCATGCCCGATGGCTCATATTTGAGACAGTGGCCACCTTTGTTGGTCTTTTCTCTTTGCAGCCATGATTCTTTAATGTCTTCTCTACCTCGCATGATCAGTGATACTTGCAAACCTTTGAAATTACCAGCCACAACTTGGACTCAGTGAAATAATTCTCCAGAGCTCAATAACACACAAAGAGGGAATGAAGAATGAAAAATGACTCAATTTGGACAGATTTTGAAGTTCAATGACCACTCATAACATAATTATGACTTATACATGCTTAAAATGGTGATGATGACTTCAACCATGACCATTATACCTTGATATTTACCTTAACTGACTCAAATGGCATCTACCCTATCCATTTCAATCATTTACTGACACTTAATAGCTATTTTGACAAGATAGACATGAATCCTTAATTTCGTAGCATACCTAGTGTATTTCTAGGAAATTTCGCTACGAAAGTATTAGCAGTTTCGTTGCGAAAAGTGTGTTTTCTCTGTGTATTTCGCTACAAAAGTAGGGTTTCTTGGCTAAAATGACTGTTTCGGTGCTATAAACTTGGGAAATGAAAAATGTCAGAAAATCATGACTAATGTGACATGAAAGGATTTGAATGAGGGTCGGTTTAGACCTTAGGATAGGCCAAATAAGAAAAATTAAAAATTTTCCTTGACCAAGTAATGAAAAATGAAATCTATGACTCTACCTTTGACACATGAACCTCTATGGCTTTATCAAATGATGTTTCATATTTTCTGAGTGATAACAGGGTGATATATGAACAAGTTTATGAAGAATCTACCGATGTTGAGCCCAAAGTGATCATTGAAGGGAGGTCAGGCGAAACATAAGGAGATTCCCTAGAGAGGTCTTCCACCATGGATCTCATAGATGATGATAGGTAGAGGATAGTGGCTGAAGACTCTGTCATCTTGAAATCGGGATGGGGTATGTCAATGGGAGTGGATATGTCCTCTGGTTCTGCTGAAGCGAAACTCGCAAGTAAGGGAGAGGCGGACTTGTTGCGCTCGACCTCGAATTGGCGAACCGCTTCCAAGGAGCTGTGGAAATCTTCGAGGCGGGGACAAAGGTGAGTATAGTGGCCATGGAAATCACACAAAGCGAAAGGTTTATTTGTGTGCAAAGTCTTGAGTTTCTTAGCTGAAGCTAGTAAAGTAACATCGACTTTTGGGATATGAGACTCAGGAAACGCTTCATTGACCATGGGTTTGAGATGAGGCAATTCAGTACAATTATGGGTAACATGACCAACAACATCACAAAAAGCACAGGGAGGTGTACACTTTGGAGGCTTAGGAGGAGCAGGTGTTTTCTGGGAAATCTTGTTCTTAGGTTCCTTTTTGGGGGATTTCCCCCCCTCACTTGAGGCTTTCGCAACAAGAGTAGATTATTGTTGAGGTGGCCGAGGCACAGAAGCGAAGGGAGGGGTCATAATGACTAGTTGGACTGGGGTCAAAGTAGTGTAAGGTTTGAGCTGACCAGGTGGGGTATTGGCTGGGGGATCAATTTACCAGACTGAGATCCCTAGGGTCATGTTGGGAAGGGTCAAGGTAGCCACTATAGGTACCAAAAATACTCCGTAAGGGGGAGCAAGAAATGATATCTGATCGAAGGGGTAATGACCAGGCGGAATGTCTCCTAGATGGTTAAGGCTAGGGGGAACCATTCCACGAGGAAAAAGAGGATCAGGGACACCGAATATAGATGAATGGCCTTGAGGAGGTCCCAAAGGCTGAGTCAAAGTACTAGCAGCAGGTTGCAAAGGGCTAGGCTGCTGACTAGTCGAACCAAACCATTTGAGGTCAGACCGAGATGATTTCATCATGCAAACATTCGACGAGCTAGGGTCAAGGATAAGAGGGGGGAGACTAGGGAATGAACCAAGAAAAGAGGAATCTTTATAGTCTCCAGGTGAGACACTGGTCGGAGTTTCAACTATTTTTTTGTTGGCCACCGAAGAAATAATGGACTCTGGAGAGTTCTGAGACTTCGATTCGTAATATGTCAGCTGATCTATAGTGACTGTCTTTCTGTTATGAGGAAAGCATATCTTACGATGAACCGTAGATGGGACAACATACACATTTAAGTATAACTACAACCCAAAAGAATGTTGTAGTCTAAGGGGGCATCAATGACTTCAATGTCAACACAAATAGTTTTTCTGACCAGAGTAATAGGACAGTTGCGGAACATGACAAGGGGCTGGGAAGAGTGGCCATCCCACGCACAGAGGGTGATAGTGGAAGAGGCTAACTTGGGAAATCCGAGATTTTTCCAAACAGAAGCAAACATCATGCAAGTGGATGCCCCCTCATCAATGATACATCGAGATACATTGATGTTACGAACCTTGATAGGTATTTGGAAGGCAACAGATGCAGGTAGGGGTGGATGCTCTAACTTGTCAACATCGAAGATAATCAAATGATCATATGAAGGATCCATAGTGCCCATGGAAGTTAGTAGAGCTTTACGTTATGAAGGGCACGACTGGAGGACTTCCAGTGTTGACATGGCGGCAGGGGATTGTGCCAAGTCATCTACTATACTATAGGTGAGGGCGGCTATACCGGAAGCAGCATTTCGACATAATTGTTCTTTGGAGATCTTGGTATGTACCTCTGCCTTAGGTTGAGGAATATTTAAAGGACCATTTGGTGTCGAAATTGGCTCTGTGGGACCTGAGCATTGGGACTCAGTTGCGGACGTAGCGGAGGCTTGGTGTACTAGCGTGACCGAGTCTGAAGGTTGAGATCAACGGTATTGGCATGATCAGATCATATCATAAGGATCTGGTGATCAAGGGTACTCGACGGGGGAGGTTGAGCGTCCGCCTGACCTTTAGGGGGTTGGGCAACCACATATCCTTGTTGGGGGAAAGGATTGGGAAACATAGCTGGTTGAGTAGGCGCACCATTAGGAGGAACCGAAGCAGAGGCTTTCTGTCCTCGAGATGCTACTTGAGCTTTCCACAGTTGACGCATATGAGGTAAAAGGGGACAATCATGGGTATAGTGGCCATGGACACTGCAACAAGAACAAGGCTTATTCGTGCAAAGAAGCCTGTTCTTCTTGGGCTTATCTCCCTATTATTGAGTTGCAGTGTTAGATGTATTCCCTTAGGGATTGTTTCCTTGATTACCTTGAGTGGGTTGGTTCTAGTTTCCTTTCCTCTTATTTTTGGAAGTGGAAGGATTAGTCGCACTCTGCAGTGCATACACCTAACCCCGAGGGGGGGGGGGGGGGGTGGCTGCTGCAACGGAGCTTGAGAAGGCATGGGAGGCATAGGTTCTTGTGCTGGAGGAGATGGAGCACCTGGATGTAGATAAAAATAGTAAGGAGGTTGAGAAAAATTGGGGTAAATATGTTGGGCAATAGAAAGTTCTGACATCGGAGGATGTGGTTGCGCAAAGGCGTGAGGCATGTCGTGTCCTGGATACATGTTGCCGGGAGGGGGAAAAGTGATAGAGGAGCTGGTCCCTCCCTGAGGGAAGCCATAACCCATAGGAGGATGAGTGAATGGATGTGAAAGGGATCCAACGATACCATCAGAAAAATAAGATACCCACGGTGCATTGGCACCACCAGGTCTAGGGAGATGAGGTAAGACGGTATAAACATAGCTAGATTGCGCGTAGATCAAGTCATATTTCAACGCAAATTGGAGGGCTTCTTCCTTAGTTTGAGGAATGTGAGATGGAACATATTTACCAATAGTGGGAAAAAGGGATATAAGAAACCAGTCCATGTAGACATGGTCTTCAAAAATCAGAGCTTGACATAGGCTCTTCCTTCTGTGCCATTCTTGAACATGGTCAACTAGGCGGGTGGCAGAAGTTTTACAAAAAGCGGTCAAAATTTTGGTACCAGTGTCATAGTGAAGGGGAAGATGGAAGTAGGACACTCCTTTACAAGAGTCACAAAAGTAGCATGAGAGGCAGCGACCTGGTCGACATACCACTTGGAATATTCTCCAGTAAGCGTACGGTGGAATAACCGAAGATGGATAGAGTCATCAGTGATAGAGTTGGACGAACACCACATGTGTAAAGAAAAAACATGGTTGGTAGGATCCTCTCTATTGAGATTCAAGAAGATGATGATCCTAGTGAAAATTGAGCACCTACACTAGGTGGGGCCCGCATGCTATGTTTAGGTGATATGTCTATTTTTAGAATTTGGATCAAAAAATTTTTTTAGCAGTAATCTATTTATAGATGGTTGAGAAAATTATATGGATGGATGAGCATCTATTTTTGGAATGCATGTATAAAAATAGAATGCATGTCGATTATTGTTAGCCCTTAACAATAATTAGAAAATAAATAATAATATATTATCTTGAAGCACTTGATTTCAGTTAAATTATGTGGAAAACCAGTTAACTGAAGGAATTTTGAGTTCAAAGGTTGGTTGGTGGGACATGCTAGTGGACTTTGTTGTAACTGAGTGATACAAAGTTGTAACAGATTTGGATGTGTAGTTATGTGAGTTGTAAAGTAGTTTAACTCAGTTAAGTGAGTTAAACTTAGTTGTGCTAGTTGTAACTAGTTGTAACTAAAGATACAATAGTGAGAGATTAGTGAATTAAATATTAAATTAATTCACATGGAGTGATCTCACATGCAACTGAATATTTACTACTGTTAACTACATGCATGTCAGATCTAGTGGAGACCCCGTTGAGAGATAGGTGAAAGGGATAGTTTGACTATCAGTTGTGACTATAGTGGGTGCACAAGTGCAACCAAACACACATTGGAGATGCCAATGAGGATTGTGTAGCCAAGGCAAGGAAAGATCGAATTCATTCAGGGATTGTGATCAGCAGGGATTAGGCAGTGGAGGCAAGTTGTTAGGAGGCAGTGAATTGGTGCATGTTTATGCCAATTTTTGTATGATAGTGTGAGACAATTGCATATTGTACTCAGAACTCTTGGAGTAGAGTTTTGTATGATATTGTTTCATGATCCATGATATATACACAATATATTATAGTGGGGTTTTTAACTTTATGCTTTCCCGGTAAAAACATCTGTGTTAAGTGTGATTGATCTTTCTTCATGTGTTTGCAATTGGCGATAAAATTTAAGCAAAGATTTAAGTAGAAGGATTCTGTATTTAATAGTGGCATATAATTGTTAGATCAGGAGAATCCGGAAATACATAATTGTATTAAAATTTATACATGGTATCGGAGCAAAGAATTTTGCAATATTGAAGCAGTAGCTAAGTTTGTTGGTGGAAACAATTTGAATATGCTGCAAGAATTTCTTGGTGTGATAGTTGAGTAAACATTGAAATGGCTTTCAATGGTTTGCGGTTAGAGTATGCACTCGAGGGCAGATCGAGCTACATTTCATGGAAGGATAGGATGGAGGCGGTGGTTGAAGATAATGGCTTGAAAGAATTCATCGACAATGATGTTCCTAAGCCCACTTCGACGGATGTTGCATTACTTGACACCTGGCAAAATAAAGTAGCAAAGATGAGAAGGATCCTGTTGGAACGTGTGCGAGATCATATTGTCTCAAGACTTCATGGGAAAGCCACTCCATTTTCAATGTGGAAGGCTTTGACAGATATTTTCCAAAGTAGCAGTAGCCATAGGAAATTGGCAAAGAAGGATAAACTCAATAAGATCAAAATGGAAAAGGGCGACAATATTCCAAAGTATCTCACAAAGTTTGTCCAATGTCAAGATGAAATGGGGAGTGTGGGAATCACAGTTTCTGATGATGATTTGGTGAGTTTGGCTCTCTTGGGACTTCCTAAGAGTTGGCACAAATATCAAGACTCTGTCAACGGACAGGAAAAACTGCCGGATTGGGAACGACTGTGGTTGGATCTAGTGTAGGAGGAGTTCAGGCAGAACATCAGAGATGGCTCTTCATCAAAGCATGATGATGAAGAGGATTGTGCTTTGGCTGCCAAATAAAGGAAAGGGAAGGGGAAGAAATCCCATTTAAAATATGAGGCTAAAGGAAAGAAGCTGGATTTGTCCAAGGTGAAGTGTTTTCACTATCACGAACATGGGCATCTCGCCACTAACTGCCCATAGAAAAAGAAGAAAAGGCTGATAGAGATTCTTCTGGTGAGGCCCTTGCCTCAGAATTTTAACTTGATTTCTCTTTGATCACATGCTTGGTTTCAAGCACAATGGGATCGGTGTGGTATCTTGATAGTGGTGCTTCCTTCCACATGACGGGATATAAGGAGATTTTCAGTGACTTGGAGAAGAAAGATGTCTAGATGCATATAGAGATGGGTGACGATAGACGATACAATGTGACCGAAATTGGTACCATTACCTTTGAGAGGGATTCAGGTAAACCATTTCTACTGAAAGATGTTATGCATGTTCTAGGTCTGAAGAAAAACTTGGTCTCAGTCGCGATGTTGGAGGATAGAGGTTATGATGTTGTTTTCAGCGATGGAAAAGATTTCCTGCGACACAAAACAACGGGTCAAAACAATAGGATATGGAATTCAGTTAAGAATATCTACAAGCTGGAGGTAGATGGCTGCGCTGCAATGGTGGGAAAAGAAGAAGAAGTGGTGAGCCGGGATGAGGGTGAATTGTGGCACAGGTGATTTGGCCATCTTCACCATGGCGCCCTCAAAATTTTGCAGCATATTTCTACTAGACTTCCTAAGGGTACAATTGTGCAGACAGATCAGTGCAAGGGATGTACTATGGGTAAGTTTGTGAAGACCACCTTTCATGAAAAGGAGAACCGTGCTTCGATGATCCTGGAGAGAGTTCACACAGACGCGTGTAGGCTGTTCTCGGTTGCTTCAACAAAAAAACACAGGTATTATGTTATTTTTTTTTTATGACTATTCTCGTAGATGCTCGATCTTCTTCATGCGGAAGAAGGATCAAACATTCTCAAAGTTCTATGTGTTTAAAGAATTGGTGGAGAAAGATTCGGGGAAGCAAGTGATGGATTTGCAAAGCGATAATGGTGGTGAATTCATCTCTAATGAATTCAAATACTTCTGTAGCAAAGAAGGATTTCGAAGAGAACTCATAGCGCCTCATAACCCACAAAAAAATGGGGTCGCAGTGAGGAAGAACATAACGATCGTGGGTGCTGCACAAGCTATGCTGCATGATCAGGGCCTACCAGTGCACTCATGGGTGGAAGCATGCAACAGTGCGGTTTATGTACAAAATCATTGTCCTCATAGAGTACTTGCCATGAGTACACTTGAAGAAGATTTTACTAGTAAGAAACCAGATGTTTCTGACTTTAATATTTTTGGCTCATATGTTTATGTGCATGTGGCCAAGAATTCCAGGAAGAAGCTGGAGCCAACTGCTGAAGTTGGGATATTTGTGGGGTACACAGAAACACCCCATAATTATCATGTGTATTTGCCAAATAATCGAATGATTGTGGTGTGAAGGGATATAAAATTCAATAAGGAGAAAGACATGAAGTTGTCGCTTGAGAGGGAGCTAGGATCATGTATTTAGTTAATACAAGACCAAACATATGCTATGTGGTGAACCAACTTAGTCAAGGGATGGTTAAGCCTACCAAGTTATTTTGGAAGTCGGACAAGCATGTCCTAAGATATCCTAGGGGCACATCTGAGTATGGCTTATGGTACAGACAAACAGATGAGGTGAAGTTTCATGGCTTCACAGATGCAGATTGGGCAGGCAGCCCAACAGACAGAAAGAGCACATTAGGAGGGGTTTTCATTATCGGATCTACAACTGTTTCTTGGTACAACAAGAAACATAGATCTGTGGCATTCAATTCAGCGGAAGAAGAATACGTGGAAACAAGTCAAGCTGCATGTGAGGCTATCTGGATGAGGAAGAACTTGGTCAATTTTTTCGGTTCTCATTTAGATCCTACAATAATTCATTGTGATAATCAAAGTTGCATTAAACTCTCGATTAATCTTGTGTTTCATGATAGGTATAATCATATAGATATCTGGTATCATCATATCAGAGATTTTGTGCGGTGAAAGATCATGTTGCTTTAGTACATTCCTACAGAAGACTAGGATGCAGATATTCTAACGAAGGCGCTCACCAAGAGCAAATTCGAATACCATAGAGACAAGATCAGGGTGAAGGATAACCCCTTTCTTGTTGAGAGGGAGTGTTGAGATTAAACAAGATGATGATCCTAGTGAAAATTAAGCACCTACACTAGGTGGGGCCCGTAGGCTATTTTTAGGTGATATGTATATTTTTAGAATTTGGATCAATGTTTATTTTTAGTAGTAATATATTTATATATGGTTGAGAAAATTATATGTATGGATGGGCGTCAATTTTTGGAATGCATGTGCGAAGTTGTTTCGTGGAATGCATGTCTAAAAATAGAATGCATGTCGATTATTGTTAGCCCTTGACAATAATTAGACAATAAATAATAATCTATTCTCTTGAAGCACTTGATTTCAATTAAATGATGTGGCAAACCAGTTAACTGAAGGAATTTCTAGTTCAAAGGTTAGTTGGTGGGACATGCTAGTGGACTTTGTTGTAACTGAGTGATACAAAGTTGTAACAAAGTTGGATGTGTAGTTATGTGAGTTGTAAAGTAGTTTAACTCAGTTAAGTGAGTTAAACTCAATTGTACTAGTTGTAACTAAAGATATACTAGTGAGAGATCATTGAATTAAATATTAAAGTAATTCACATGGAGTGATCTCACATGCAACTGAAGATTTACTACTGTTAACTACATGCATGTAAGATCCAGTGGAGACCCAGTTGAGAGATAGGTGAAAGGGACAGTTTGACTATCAGTTGTGACTATAGTGGGTGCACAAGTGCAACCAAACACACATTGGAGATGCCAATGAGGATTGCGCAGTCAAGGCAAGGCAAGATCAAATTCATTCAGAGATTATGATCAACATGGATTGCGTAGTGGAGGCAGTAAATTGGTGCATGTTTATGCCAATTTTTGTATGACACTGTGAGACGATTGCATATTGTACTGAGAGCTCTTGGAGTAGATTTTTGTATGAGATTGTTTCAAGATCCATGATATATAAATAATATATGATAGTGGGGTTTTCATCTTTATGCTTTCCCGGTAAAAACATCTGTGTTATGTGTGATTGATCTTTATTCATGTGTTTGTAATTGGTGACTAAATTCCTGCAAAGATTTAAGTATAAGGATTATGTATTTAATAGTGGCATATAATTATTAGATCAGGAGAATCTGGCAATACATAATTGTGTTAAAATTTCTACACTCTCCAACATTTCCTTCAAACTTAGGTATGTATGAAGGAAGCTTGGTTGGCATAGCATGCCAACCTAGATCATGGTGTATAGGGTCATTAATCAACTGGTTGAACTCGGGAAGGCTTAGGCCTGCCATATAAGGTAGAAAGGGATTAGTCGGGACCGTTCCTGTTGCAGCTCCACTAGTAGCAGCTCCAACATTAGAGTCGGGGCCACCACCAGTGGTAGGTCCTGCACGAGACATAATGGAGGTGAAAGGTGGAGGAGAACGAGGGATAGAAATAGAAGGATAACCTGATGAACCAGAATCATAGTTAGAATGGGGACTCAGTGGATGAGTAACTCGGGCCCTATGTGGTGGAGTAAGTATTCCTAACGGAAACAGAGGATGAAGGCCTTGGAGTCTCTGGGATAAATTCCTTGGGGGCGAAATGATGGAAAAGATACATGAAACCCAATAACGAAGAGAGGTAAACAAGGGCATAGAGGTGTAGATTAATTAATTAATTACAATGTTTTAGTCTTGGCTTGGCGGTGTAAACCAGGCGCTCTTCGCTTTAGGTGTGTGTGTGTGTGGTAAGTGTATTAATTTTAATTAAGCCTAGACGTGTGTATAGAGAAAAGAAAAAACATGTTGTATAACTGTAAATAAAATTGAAAGCGATAGTAAAATAAATAACTAAAGATGCATAAATTTAAACCGAAAAAGAAGGGCTTCCCAACAACTAGCCTAAGGGTGGGAGAAATATACTCAAAACACACAATATGGCCAATAGATCTAAGATAAAAAGGGATAGGGATCTAAAGGTCATATCTGCTGAAAAGAGGTGCAAAAAATAACAAGAAACTAGAGGGAAAAATGCTGAAAAATAGGTGGCGAAAGGCTAGAACTTAAATAAAAACGCAGGGGACCCTAAAGGCAGGACCAAACAAAAATAAAAAGAGGTGTTTTGGATGGACAAATAACCGATCTGAAATGGATTTGAAAAGACAGGTTCAAATATGAAAAAATAGCTTAAAAACACTGAAATCTTAGAAGACCTGCTCCAACTAAACTCCTCCTAAAAAGGTGGAAGCATATTGAAGCCCTAAGGGGCTTAGTTCCTACCTAGATGAGTAAAAATAAACAAGTACAGGTCCAATATGGGTAAATACGGAGGACAAACAACCCTGAATAGTGCCCTCATCAAACCCTGAAAATTACAGAACAGATCCTGCAAAAAACTGCATGTCGTAGGTACTGACCTGTTTTTTGTTGAGGTCACAATTTTTGGGCAGATATTCTCTACCTGAGAGTTGAGGTCATAGGTTTTGGGTTGAAAAGTACAATTTGCACTTTTGGCTGTCTCAGAGGCAGGTTTCAAAAAAAAGTGTCGTCTTTGTTGCGACTAATACTGTTACCTACGCAAATGGCCCAGGAACACATAGAAGTTAGAATTTTTACTATTTTAGGGTAAAAAAAGGTTAAAAACAACATCAAGGAATGAAAAATAAGAAGTTGAAGAAAAACCCTAGTGGCCGAAGTAGTTGGTCATGGAGGGATCTGAAAAACGATAGCAGTCGTAGTTAAAAACCCTTATGGAGTCTCTAGTTGTTAGAGTGAATTCTAATCGCAAGCGTACGAAAAAAGCTCACTTTAGCTGTGCATAACAAATAGCCCTAACATCAAATGTGGCTGTCAATTTCCTTAGATCTGTAGTAGGTGATTAGAATAAATTCTACAAAAATCCATATCTATGCAGTTAAAGACATTAAACAGCAAAAATAAACAAGAGTTGCTCCATGGATCTAATAGACAAGACAAGAATATATAAATATTTATTTTTATTATGACACCCGGGAAGGGAACACAGAAAGATGTTACCAGTACCCCTCAATGGGATGGGTTATTGTATGTCCTCAATGCTTTAGATCCAAGATTTCTCTTTCTTGATGGTGTAGAAAACCCAGACAAGATATAACTCAAAGGGAGCTCACAAGCAAAAGTAAATTTTTTTTGACAATGATGGAGGATCAAAGTCAGAACAAAAGTATAGATCAAAAGGTGATAAAAAATATAGTGAATAAATGGGAAAACCCTTCTATTTATAATAAAATATTGAGTTAGTCTACATATTGGTGCATAATTAAAATATTATTAATCAAATCTAGATCCAACTTACTTGGAATATTTATTATTTTTGGTGGAGGGAAAAGGAATTTAGAATTGGTTGAATCGTTTTATTTAGAAATAATAAATAAATAAATGATTTATTTATTATTTCAAGGATGAGGTTAAGGAATAATTAAATAAATAATGATTTATTCAATTATTTAAAAATGATTTAGTAAAATTCAACAAGGAATATTATTAAATAATGATTTAAATAATTATTCCTAGAGAATAATAAGATAAATAATAATTTATCTAATTAATTCTCCTATTTTGGGTTAAATATGACTAGGAATATTAATTAAATAGTGATTGAGTTAACTATCCCTAGAGGAAAATCAAACAAATAAGGATTTATTTAATTATTCCTCATGGGGTTTCTTGTTTAGACTAGAAATAATTTAATAAACTATGGGTCATTAAATTATTTCTCATAAGGAAAGCAATTTTACTATGGTAAAATTGGTCTTACACGGTGTACTTTAGTCCATCTAATAGTAACAGGTTAGATGACCAAAAATTGGTGTAACACTTTGCTTTTTTATCTCCCTTAGTTTCCAGCTTTTGTAGAAGATTTTCGATCTCTGTGGCACTCTTGATTTCTGTTTCATTAAAAATCACATCATTGCTGACAATAAAATTTCCATTTGATAGAAGATGATATGCCTTCTTTTCATCGGAATACCCACTCATTGTACACTTCAAACTTCGTGAATCAAGATTAATTCATTTTTCTTTTGGAACTAAGGCATAACACACTGAACCAAAAAATCTAAGTTGTTTGACTTGAGGTTTAAAACCAAACCATGCTTCATATGGTGTAATTCCATCCAAAGAAGTAGTAGGACACTGGTTCCTTAAGTAGACTTCTATATGTATTTCTTCTTCCCAATATATAAGACTTAAATTTTTTAAAGTTAGCATGGATCTTTCTATTCCTAGCAAGGGGAAATTCATTCTCTTTGCTACACTATTTTGCTATGGAGTATAGACATTTTTAAGATGCATTTTAATACCATTTTCCTTGAAATAAGTTTGGAATTAATTGGAAGTGAATTTCCCTCCATTGTCTGTCCTAAGAGTTCCAATCTTCTCTTTGTCTTCATTTTCAACAAGTTGGCGAAAAGTTTTAAACTTTTCGAATGATTCTGAATTTTGCTTCAAAAAATAAACCCAAGTAATTCTACTAAAATAATAAATGAAGAGTAAAAAATATCTTCAACCTCCTAGATAAGTTTGTAGAAGTCCATAAATTTCACTGTGAACGAATTGCAAACGCTTGTTTTAACACCATGAACTTGTTGGAAAAGTCTCTCGACTTTGTTTCCCATAAATGCAAGCTGCACACTTTGCATTTTATTTCTTAAAAGTTGAAAGTCCTTTAACAATTCCTTGTTTTTGAAGTTGAGAGAGACTTTAGAAGTTTAGATGTCCAAATATAACATGCCACAACCTCAGTGGTGAAATATCTGTACTTTTTTCTCCTGCAAAGTCAGAATTCCTTTGAATAACTGTTCCTTTCATCCTTAAATTTTTTTCATATTCATATATTGTCATGACTATTTTCATATTTTGTTTTATTGAGTTGATTTTGACTAAACCATCCTCCATAACAACTTGATGTCCTGCTTGTCGAATTGTGAAAAAAAACAAAAAAATATTTTTGAAAGTTTGTACATACCAAACATTTGAAATCAAATTTTCTCCAATGCCAGGAAGGGAAAATTTTACTACAACTTCTCCACAAGGAGTGTGTCTTGTATCATCTGCAAGAAATATTGAATTGAGATGACATTGTTGAGAGTTGCAAAAGAAGTAATGTCGAAAAGTCATGTGTTGTGTTGCCCCTGTATCTAAAATCCAAACATCTTCATAACCACTTTTAAGATATGTGGCTACCTGTAATGTTGTTGATTCTGAAATTTGGTGTGTAGTGAAGACATATTATGAGCCATGTGTTGGTGAACATTTGGAATTTTTTCAATAGAAGTTCAATAATCTTCAACATAATGACCAACTCTATTACATCTTCTACAAACAATTTGACTGAAATATTTTCCTCTGCCTTAACTCTGTCTTCTGCGTCTGCTTTTGTTTTTTCCTGTACCTTGACTTTTTCCTCTTCCTTGATTCTTGCCTCTATTTTGACCGTTTCCTCTACCTTGAAAGTTTTCTCTACCAGAACTATTGCCTCTACTGAAGTTGTTCCCTCTGCCTTGACTTCTATCACGACCTTGTCCACTATATGCTTCTATTTTTTATTGACGTTCCCTCTTCCTCTACCTATAGAACTACCAATGATGATTTATTAGTGCTGTATTATGTGAATAAGACATCTTCTCCAATCTGTTTCTTCTTCCCAAGTTTTTTTTTCATTTTGAGCTAGCATTTCACTTAATTAATCAAACTTTAACTTCTCTAAATTTCCAGTCACTTGTAAAGTTTCCAAAAAATGTGTATATGAAGAAGGAAAACCACAAATAAAAATTATAGTCATGAAACTATCATCCATTGCTGGGAATCCAACATTTACTATTTCTTGCTTAATATTATTAATCCTAGAAATATATTCAAGTAAATATCCTCCTTCAGTCAATTTCTGTTGGAGCAACTTCAATTGAAGATCAAATTTCTTAAATTCAGGTTGTGTATAAAACACATCCTTAAATGTTCTCAAAGAAGATTATGCATCATAAGCATTTTCAATGTGAACATACATTTCATCATTAACTGAAGATTTGATTAATGCTAATGCTTTGTCATTTTTGATCTCCCATTTAGCTGATAAAGTTGCATCTGTAGGTTTATTTGGTTTGACATCACCATCACATACATCTTGCAAAAGTTAATTATAAATCAAAGTGCTTTCTATGAGCCTTTTCCATGTCTTGTATGTCTTTTCACCTTCAAGTTTGTTAGATTCAAAAAATAAATTTACCAAGTTGGACATTGTAAAATTAAATGTATGTACCAAGATATATCAAGCACCAGAAAAATAATATGAGCAATAGACCATATGCAAAACGCCACACAAAAAATGGTCTATTGGGGCTTGGCCTTGACCCTCATATAGTTGTTAAAGAAGAAAAGGGACTGAGATTTGCACTTGGCTCTAGTCAACTTCCCTGAAATTTTACAATGAAACTTTCGAAATTTGACTTTGTGCAATACTCTTGCAAATTGACTTCTATGATTGTATCCCCCCCTCAAAGTAAAAATTACACATTACTCCAGAATTACAAAATTCACACCTTCTCAATACAAACCAAAAATATATAATAAAAATACACCTTATTTCTCCACAAATATTAAAAAATCCCTTATCATTCCAAGAATAAAAAATATTACATAAAAAAATTACTCCATAAAAATTACTCCACTCACTTATCACTCACCTTATTCCTCCTGAATGCAACTTTCTATTTTGTAATTCCTTTCTCCTGAATGCAATTTTCTCCCCAACGTTGGGAATCTAACAATAATAATGAGTTTGTAATGGATTTTCTTCGTAGGGGGAGTAGGAAGTTGGCACGTCTGAGCTTTCTAATTCCAGGCTACAACAAGCAAGGACATGCCATCAGCATAGGTCCCATCATTACCATGCCCTGCCATGGCTTGTGCCCTTTCTCTCTCAGTCTGTCTCAGCGATTTTCCTACAAAATTATACACCCATTCAAGATTTACAACAATCGAAAACATTGTAAATTAATCTACAAAGCCGAGGGTTTATATTGGTACAAAGGTTCTAAACTACCATGTTCAAAATCAAATTTTCTAAACTGTAAATTCGTATGGGGTGATGGCTGTATATATGAGCCAAATTGTGGAATGGATGGCTACTCTTGGGATCTGCGTAAAGTGGGGAATGAGTGTGTGGTAGCTTGGGAGTGGGATGGCTCATGGAGTGCACAAAGTAGAAAGGGAATGCTGGAAAGTATGCGGATGGTGGCTCAATGTGGATGATTATCTTAGAGGTGCCGACTTGAATTTGAAACTTCCAAGGGAGTTAAATACTTAGATCGCAGAGGGGATGGCACAAATATAGATTTCTTCTCTAGTTTTGGAAATAAATTGATAATTTAAAAAAATCGAATCTCACTAACTCATAAAATAAATTTTATTTTCCTTAATAGAATTGAGAATTTATCACACCGTTTAAGCATTGAACAATTTGATGGATTTTTCCAAGAGCATGCACAACTGAAATCTCCTCTTCAAATCATATGCATTACTAGAGATTTGATACCACAAATATAGCATAAGTGTTCTCAGACACAAATTTTATTAATAAGGAAAAGAAAAATTGCATAGAAATTTTGTAAGAGTTTACACACGAAAACTCAACACTTGCAAGTAGGGAAATTTTCTTTAAATAAGCTAAATGTTCTAACCTAATTTAGTTATGGATCAATTATTTTTTTAACAAGTGTCCATTTACATCAAATTTTATCCTATCAATACTACTAACTATTTTCCTAAATTGGAGCCTAAGAAACGACACCTTTCTAGATGCAAGATCTTTTACAACAATTCGCTATTCTAAAAAGTCTCCAATATTTAATTAAATATTATATTCTAACTATTAAACTAATTTTATGTATTTTGGATCATCTAACATGAGCTGGCATGTATGCAGTTGTAGCGAAGATTCCTCCATGACATGCTTGCGGCTAAGACCCAAGACCCTAATACAAAGATGTGAGCTTCAAACCCTGCAATTTCACCTTCGTGCGAGTCCATTCCTCCGCGAACCTACCTCATACTTGTGCAAGCAGAAAATAAGAAAGATATTATAAGAATGTTCCAAGATGATTGTCCAAATGAGGCTGAGGTCACTTGTATTTATATCCTTCCAAGGGTGTCTAATTTACTTTGGGGTCGACTTGGTCAAATATGCACATGTGGGATTTTAATTCAAAACTACACTTTCCCTTGTCCAAATTGAGCGCTTCATTAGTTAAATTGGTATTCTTTAAAAGAGGAATCTCATCCCATTGTCGGAATTTTTCATTGAGCTACCAAATTAACATAAACACACCCATAGGCCTACCTATGTGCAGTTATGTGCCAAATTCCTTAGTTTAGTGCATGCGGTCGCAATATCTATACCACTTTTCCAAGAAAGCCTCCAGAACCCTGCCCAAAACTACCTAGAACTTTATAGAATGATAAATAACATGATAACAATGATAACAAATAAAAACTTGAGAAAGATCTTGAACAATACATGTCTAATGCAAGATATACATTTCATCAAATAGATAATAAACATGGAAGCTATAGGTCATGAATGCATATTTGATCATAAAATTCTGAACTTCATCTTCGAATCACGAATAAGATTTAATTACCTGTAAATATAGGTGCAATAACACTTGTTAGCCCATGCATTCATCAACCAACTAGTAACTTATCAAATCATGAGAAATCCATAGTAAGAGCACATCATATAACTATGCATCTAACCAACATATAAACATACTAGTAACTATGAAAAATCAGCCATAAGGTCACCATAATAACCAATAAGAGTGCTCATAGATCACAATAGGAAAATAACTCATATTATCTTATGAAAATTCCAACCAAGTCAAGGCCTTCCATATACCACCCAACCATAGATTGGGTTGAACCAAATCTCTCTTTCATCCAATCACCCCTGAACCATATTGAAAGCATGAAAGTGGGATCATATGGGTTAAACCAAATTAAATCCAAAAAGGACTTCTAGAGGCCACAACACCTCAACTCTCGACCTCATTGATTTCACCTAACTGATTCAAAATTAACTTATACCAAACCATAATTGGTCTCTATCCAAGTTGTTCTGGGTTCCAGGAACTAGTAACTCAACCCATATTCTTTAGGGAACCAAAGTTGTTTAAGGGCTCTAGAAAATTTATCCCAACTTGCATGCTCTAAGGACTAGAAACTCAACCCACAACCTTGAGGCAACCAAAGTTGTTTTAGGGCTGCAGAGAATTTGTTCTACCCCACAACCATAGGAAACCTGAGAACCAAATAGAAAACCAAATGGGGAAACAACTGCACCATGGCTATCTAGGAAATGGCAAGGCAAGGCCGAAACCATTGTTAATCCAAGAAAATCTCTATGTCAATGAAAACACATAACTAATAAATCACATGCATATACCATGCATCCAAAAACCAGAAAGGATATCATACATGCAACCTATTTACTGCAAAGTAATTCTGTTGTAGTTGTTTATCCAACTGTCTCCTTGCACATCCTTGATTTTCTTTGCTTACTTTCTCAAAATCAAAGTGAATTCTAGAGTGCTCCAAGAATTATCTAAGTGTACAAGAGTATGAGAGAATGCGAGTTTGAAAGGAGAGAACATAAACTAAAATGAAAAAAGCTGTGAACGATTTATCCAATGCCTTTTTATCATTGATGTCTCATTTTTATTTATTTTCCTTAATTTTTCCTCGAATTTGCCTTGCATGCAAATTTGTGTCTCTTCACCTTCCTTTTCTCTTACTTTCCTTTATTTCCATTATTAAATGTTAGTTATTGCCTCTTTTCCTTTGCTAATGCTTTTTCCAATTTCCATAGCCATTATTAATACACAAGTTATGCCCACTATAATGTTTACCCACCATTCAACTTGGAATACGTGTCCCATGACCTTGGTCTTATTTTATTTACATGGAAAATCAACCAGGGGTTGTTACAAGTAGAGTCACGTATACAAATATTTTTTGTTAAACCTATGTATGTACATGAATTTTCTTCACATAGGTCATGTATATGTTTCCAAATTCACATTCTCATATTTTCTCAAAATAAACCTATGACAAGGTTGTCAATACACTTCCTTATTTATGCAATACTTGTACCAATATTCATGTCATCTGCGATAGTTCTATAATCATTAAGGATAACACATCATGTTGTAATTATGTTGATATCAAGGACATATTTGACATCAAGGTTGCCATCAAGGACATTATATTATCCATAATTCCAACAATCTACCCCTTTATACTTGAGGGTGACCTCCTGAAAACACCAAGTCTTCTCTCCCACTTTGACATCAAGGGTAAAGGGAAAAACCATGTTGATAGAAGTACTCCCCCTACCATTCTCAACACTATAAGTCTAATCTGTTGATATGAATCAGGTAATTTTCGTATTGACCATGCTCCCCATGAACATATATTGTACCTTTTATAATGACCACTCCAATAAACATTAACTCTATGGACCCAAATTTACATGAACCATCTGACGACCTATACATGGATGAATTTAATTTTTTTTATAACATGGGTCCCTTCATGACCAATACAAGGAATCCATAACATATCACATGATTACTATCCATAGAATCAACATATAAATGAAAACCTTTAGCAACATATTGAATATCAACCAATATCAACCATGTCATAGTGACAACAAAACATATATTTTCCAATAGTAAGACACTAATATAAGAAGACTAATCACATCAGAAATAACCATGAACTTATCAAAAAAATTAATTCCAACAATGAACCATTTTAAGCATTGAAGATGCTCCACCTGAGCCCATGTCAACTCTTGATCACATTTTATCCTCCTCATCAATGAAGATGCTAGAAAGCAATATAGCAAGAATACAAATCAACAAGATGAATACAATTTTTCAACAATAACTCATAGACTCATAATGAACCAACATTCTTTCATACATTACTAAGTTTCATATGGGTATCAGCATCAAACTGCAACAAACGAATGTTAGAACCAAAATGAAAATGATGAACTGATGGAAGCATAGTAGAATCTCACCTTGAATTTGTGCCACTTATTTATCACAACAGAAAAACATATGTGATTTTATAAGTCAAGAACCATGTACATACACTACTATCCTTCATAAGAAACACATACAAAATATAACCTATTGATTTTGCATGGCCATATCTCCTCCCAAGTTCATACTTCCTTGTTTTGTTAAAGAAATTAGTAGAGATAAGAAGAAAAAATCATTCCTAATCATTGTTGAAGATACTCAAATAAATCTCGAGGAAGACATTTGGTGAATAGATCTACAATTTTTCATCTTGAGGGAACATATTATAACATTATTTTCTACTCCAAGACTTGTTCTTGAAGAAAATGATATTTTATTGGAATGTATTTAGTCATTGGATGCATAACTTGGTTTTTTGAAATACTAATGGCACCTGCATTTTCGCAAAGAATATGCACAGGCTGTGGAGAATGAACATGTATATATTGTAGTGTTTGAAACATCAAGAGTAGTTGAGTACAACAATATACAACTGCAACATATTTTTCTTCAACAGTTGATAAGGCTTTAAAACTTTATTTTCTGCTGAACCATGAGACTAAACATTGTCCCGAGAAGAAGGTTCCTCCACGAGTGCTTTTTAAATAATCAATGATACCATCCCAATCTGCATCATTATAGGCCTATGGTGTAAAATTTGTGTTCTTAGGATACCATAGTCGAAGATCTTGAGTTCCCTAGAGATAGTTGAATATTCTTTTGATAACTTTGAGATGAGGTTATTTAGGATTTAGTTGGAATCATCCCATTATTCCAACTGCATGAATAATATTTGGTCTAGTACCTATAATATAGAGTAAAATTCCAATCATAGATATATATTTAGATTTATTAGCAATTGGAGAATCATAATATTAACTCAGACTACATTCTATTACCATAGGAGTGCAAAGAGGTTTACAATCTTCTAATCCACATTTCTTCATGATATACTTGAGATATTTAGATTGAGAAAGGAAAATACCATCCTTAGTTTGATGTACCTGTAGACCAAGAAAGAATGTTAGCTCACTAAGTAAACACATTTCAAATTCTTTTTTCATGGTTAAAGCAAACCCCTGGTTCATAGATTCAACATTTCTCCCAAATATGATGTCATCAACATAAACAACAACTACTAGTAGTTTGTATTTGTCTATTTTGATATATAGATTACTATATATAGAACCTTTCTTGAACCCCTGTTGCTGAAGATATTTTTCAAGATGATAATACCATGCTCGAGGCACTTCTTTTAACTCATATAAGGAATTTTTGAGATTGCAAACAAGATTATTATCATTTCCAAGTATAAAACCCTATATTTTTTCAACATAGACCTCTTATTTTAAGTCCCCATTTAAAAATAGAGATTTAATATCCATTTGATATACTTTAAAATTTTGAAAGCATGCAAATGTGAGGAATATTCTAATGGCTTCAAGTTGAGCAACACATGCAAATTTTTCTTCAAAATCTATTCCTTCATATTGAGCATAAACTTTGCAAAAAAGTCATTATTTGTTTCTAAATACTTCTCCATTTTCATTCATTTTTTTTTTAAATTCCCATTTGGTCCCAATTATATTTTTATATGAGGTACTGGGAGAAATTCCCATGTATGATTCTTTTCTATTTGGTTGATTTCTTCATTCATAGCCTTAATCCAACTTTCATACTTTCATGCTTGATTCACATTTTGAGGTTAATTTGTGGATAATAAGGCTAAATGAATAGATGATCCAAAAAATGCACTTATATTTTGTATTCTTGCCTCTTTATCGCCTAAAATTTGGGATTAAATATGATTTTTCTGTACATACCTTGATGGTGTCATTTCTACTACACTTACATTTTGGTTTTCTTCTCCTAATGCGTCTCCGTCTTATGCTCCTACAAATTCTTGGATCTTAGTGGGTATTTGTTCATCATTTGATTGTATTTCTCTTTTGGTACCCGCAAATCCTTCATCAACAACAACATCTATACTCTCAACAATATTTTGAATCCTTTTATCATAACATTTTGTAATATTCCCAAATAGGGAAGCAACAATACATGAACACAATAATGGAAAGAATAGTGAATAAATCAACACACCATGATATGAGACAAATGTACAACCATCTTATTAAACATATCAACAAATAATAAGCACAAGATCTTGAGGATGAAATCACTCAAGTAATTCAGAACAAGCCTCTACAAACAAAATATGCCATCACATGAGAAATCGTTGCCATACAAATCCCCTGAGCTAAGACAACACAATTTTAAGGCATAAACTATTGCATAAAGATAGATCAATGTAGATCTGTTGTTATATAGCTCAAATAATGCTAGGAGTGAAGATCTAGCCTCCTAGACACCTTTACAAGAGAACCCGGGAAGGGTTTTTGGAAATACAACCAAATACAAATGGTGATTTATAGCCCTAGGGCTGAAGAGTCACTGAAACTAAAGCACCTGAAAATAAAAGGCTGAATAATATAGATCTCATCAAGGGTCTCCACCAATGAAAGGTTTAACCCTTCACCTACAGGAAAACACTCTAAAAGAGCCAATAGATCCTCTTCTGAAACTGCCCTCCAAAATAACGCAATTCCAGATTGAAACTGCATTGTGAATGATGGTAATAGGTTGGTCTGGTGCCAAATATATAAAATGTGCTCAAGAACCCTCCTTGATGATCTCTTAAGAGAAGGAATCCTTCCTCCTATGAAAAACTAGCGCAGAAAGTGGGTTTCTCAACCCTCCACTGTAACACACTGCAACACAACACAAATTTGAACAGAAACTGCATTGTAGCTAAAGACTAAAGCTTGGCCTAAATGATGGATGTGTGGAAATGATAGATTGATGCTCTCCCAAGAGGCCTCTCAAGGGAAGGGGTGGGATTCCCACTCGGGAACACCTGGCGCTAAACAACACTACAATCTTAGCTAAACAACTGAAGAGAGCAAGAAAGTCTAAACAGACATATCAAAATAATAATCATAACTTAACCCCACAGGGCTGCCATCCTCTTCCTTATAAACAATTTGAGCCTTCTCACCTTGGGTCCCACTCATTAGTGTTTCCACCATCATGTAATCAATCTCCCTCCAAAAATGCGTTGTCCCATCATTAATGCCACTCCTCCATAACAACGTTGTTTGATTTGGTCAAAGTTGACCTATTCAACATGCTCCAACCCACTTTCACACCTAAGGGTCTTCAATCCAGATTTTAGATGACCTCCATTCACACTAGGAGTGTCTTTCATCCCTACTAAGGAGATTTATGGGTCTCCATACCCTCTTATTCTTCTATCTAAGAGAAAAATTAAAATTTAATATTCCAATTAGCTGTGTGCTAATTTAGGAATATTACAGTCTTCCCCTCCCAAATGTTTCTTGTTCTCAAGAAACTGTAAGGATAGAACTGAAAAGCCTCTCCTCTTCCTCTTGTAGCATCTCCATGTGATAAGCTCCTCCAAAGAACAAGATGTTGTCTCATCAATAAGTCTCCAAGTTGCTCCTCCCAAGTGTATAGGTATGCCTTTGGTGAAAAACCCAAATGGATTTCATCATGAACAAATGGGATATCCATGGAAGCAACTATATGTGGTCTAGAGGCCTTCTTGAGGCATGAAATATGAAATATATTGGGAACTATCATTCCCATGTGAAGCCTCCTTCCCCAAGCTATCATCCACAAAAAGTGGGTCACCATCCAACATGGAAACTCATGAAACATATCCTCCACCTTAGGCTCCTGAAAAGAAAGTGGGCTGCATAGCTGAACATGATGGATCAAATTTTCCATCCCATGCTGTCTCTCTCTCCACTTATGATAAGTGTAGAGCTTTTGCTGAAAATGGGCTACAATAAGGTTTCCTTCATGAAGAAAAAAGGCAATAGGATCCTCAAAGATCCACTCTTTGGTTCTTGCCCAAATCAGCCCATATAAAATGAATATGAAATTATCATCATATGGAATCCAAATGAGAGAAGCACTAAAGTTTTTACATAGTGTTGGAAGGTACCAACAATTTCTCAAGTAGCTACAACGCATTTTTACCAACTCCAGTTTCAAAACATGATGTGGCAAGTTGTCTCCCAACAAATTGCTAGTTGTGCATGTCATCACACTTACTAGTGAATAGTAAATGGAATTGTATATCAACTCAACATAAATGAAATAATACAACACTTTCCCAAACCCATACAAGAAATAGCTCTCTCCATCATAGATGTTGGTCCCAAAATGACCATGAAACCCAAATAGGGGCTTGCCCTCTTGTGGAGCAATGCACTGTATAGAGATGGTAAGAGAATGAAAATACTGTGTTAGATAATCAATGAGTGAAAAAACACAATTCTTACCATGTAATGAGAATAATATGATAATAATATCCATGAATGAGCCCTCCATAGTCGTATGATATACTCCCATGAAGAGGAATGAGCTATGTGTTGCATGAAGATCTTTCTTCTTGTGTTTGAATATCCAAGTCAAGAATATTATATCATGGTAATAGATGTCTCCATCCACTACTTGATCACTCTCATCTCCTACTTTCCCACCAAGTGCATCATATGTGAAGTGATCCTGGGGACACTCCATCGACAAACCCAAGCTCCTAAGTGAGAACGTTGTTGGCCTTTGTAATAAGGATCCTGTCATCTCACAACTCCATTATTTGACATACCACATGTCAAAGCCATCAATCATAATGCTGCTATATATGGGAGATTCCTTCCAAAGTGGAAGTACCTCCTGATCCTCCAAGGCTAAGGAGTAGCCCCCTTGCACCATGATAGTGCCATCACCTACTCATGCAACATTATGCAAAGTATGGAAGGAAATCAGTCCATATCCCCCCACGAACAACCAAGGCAACAAAAAATCTTGTTGCCTCCCCTCACCATCACCATATAAAATATGGAGCAACAACATGATGGTTGACATGAAAGATATCACATCACCCCAATATACCCAAACTCCTTGCTGCCATATGGTTTAAGTGCCATGCCAAGTTCCATCCACCAACCTACTCTTTAGAATAAAATGTGTCATATGATGACCAAACTATTTCAAGAGTAACCAACACAGTCTTTCCTCCTTCTACCCGGTTTCATAAATATGTAAGTGGCTTCCCAACCTCTTGCTCATCAAGATCACCCATTCGACTAATGGTGAGTGTCTTTCATCATGTTCGAAATAGGTATCCCTCTAATGGAGAATACCATCCTCCCAAATCCGATTTCCATTTCATGGAATGTTGAAATGCAATCTCTTGGAGATATCCAAATGATGACCACTCATCAATGACCATGTTGACCCCATAAGGATCCAAATAAGTGGCAGGAAAAAAATTCTCATCAAAATATGAAGTGCTCATCAAGAAGTGTCCACCATAATAATGGAATATTTCATCCCTCAAAATATGCCCTCCATCAACCACTTGCCTATCCTCTGCTATACATGTAGAAAGGTCATTGGAATGCTCCAATAATGGTTGGGCCCCCAACTCATCACTGATGCTCAATGACAGCACTACTGATCTCCATAATGGTGCATCTGCTACCTCAAGATCATGTTCAGTGCTGAACACATAGTTCTACATTGCATGGTTCAGGACAATGCTCAACCCATCCTCCAAGAATCTACACTCCAACCCTAAGAGTTGTGTGCAGCTCAACAATGATACACTAGGATGACTCTATATCTCCTCCTTGAAAAAACCAAGGTTGCTCATCACAGTGATAGTCTTCTGCTCCAAATCAACAATGTACTTTGACCCTAGGTCATGCAGTAGTACATTCCCACAATCCTCCATATGATGTGCTGAAATAATAGGAAGTGGAAACATGTGCATACCATGGTAAAGCTTGGGAACATCTTGTACAACTACAAGGTTTCCTCCTTCTGATGTGATGGCTTCCCCAAGTACTGATGATGATGGATTCTTCTATGGTTGCATCAGCACTGGTACACATCTCCTCCTCCTCATGCATCTCCAAAATAGTGCATGGGACTCTAACTGTCAAGAGATCAAGACCACTTTGCAAAGGTGCAAGCATTCTTTCTCTTGATCCAAGTGCTCTTGTAGAAAATGGTGGTGAAGATATCTTCTCCTCTCATTTCTTCTTTTCAAACTTCTTGATCAAACTTTGAGTAAAATTTGCATATGCAGTCACTCTTGCATGACTCAAATGGCTGAACCACCAATTGTTTGCTTCACCTTCAAGGTGTAGCGCTGCAATCTCAACAAATTCTTTCTCTACTACTGGATGTATTAGGAAAAATGCATCCAACCTCATTCCCCAAGCTCTTGCTGTGCATGAGGATGAACCATCAAACGTAGACAATAAAAATCTATTTCTTTTTATTCTTATATTGCTGCAAGGTCTCCTTTCTTCTTTGAGTTGAATAAACTGTGGGAGAGTTAGATTCTCCTTGAAAGCTCTAGGTTGAGACTTATATTCTGCAAGATACTCACTTAGAATCTCATGATCAAAGTGTCCACCCTATCCATGCCTCTTGTATTAAAAAAAAGGGCATAGCATGTTTCTTTGGAGTTCTATGCAATACCAGATCTTATTTTTGCTGATAGGAAGTACATGGACCTTCCTCATCTAACCCCTAGTGTAGTTTCATTCGTTTTCTCCATTTTCCTCTGCTTGAACTCCTTGGTGAGGTCCTTATTAGATCTGAAAAAAGATGAGTTAAAAATCATTCTTTCCACCATTATTATCTCTTTCTCCTTCTTCTTATTCTTTTAATAGCATAATGGCTAAGATCCACAGGCTGAGCCAAGATTATGCTCTGATACCACTGTAATATTTGCAAATGGGGAAGCTGCAATACATGAACACAATAATGGAAAGAATAGTGAATAAATAAACACACCATGATATGAGACAAATGTACAACCATCTTATTAAAAATATTAGCAAATGATAGGCACAAGATCTTGAGGATCAAGTCACTCAAGTAATGCAAAACAAGCCTCTACAAACAAAATATGCCATCACATGAGAAATAGCTACCATACAAATGCCCTAAGCTAAGACAATGCATTTTTAGGGCATAAAATGCTTCATAAAGATAGATAAATGTATATCTATTGTTATATAGCTCAAATAATGCTAGGAGTGAAGATAAAGCCTCCTAGACACCTTTCCAAGAGAACCCGGGAAGGGTTTCCGGAAATACACGCAAATACAAATGGTGATCTACAACCCTAGGGATAAAGAGTCACTACAACTGAAGAACCTAAAAATAGAAGGCCAAAATAATAATATCTGATGTAGATCTCCTCAAGGGTCTCCTCCAATGAAAGGCTGAACCCTTCACCTACAGGAAAACACTCTAAAAGAGCCAATAGATCCTCTTCTGAAACTTCCCTCCAAAATAACGCAATTCCAGATTGAAACTGCGCTGTGAATGATGGTAATAGGTTGGTTTGGTGCTAAAGATATGAAATGTTATAAAGAACCCTCCTTGCTGATCTCCCAAGAGAAGGAATCCTTCCTCCTAAGAAAAACTAGCTCAGAAAGTGGGTTTCTCA
Source organism: Pinus albicaulis (assembly GCA_034641835.2). Classification (NCBI taxonomy): domain Eukaryota; kingdom Viridiplantae; phylum Streptophyta; class Pinopsida; order Pinales; family Pinaceae; genus Pinus; species Pinus albicaulis. The sequence goes on from JAXQQM020077055.1 coordinate 54,505, forward strand.
ACCCTCCATTGCAACACCCTGTAACACAACACAAATTTGAACATAAACTGTGTTGTAGCTGAAAACTGAAGCTTGGCCAGAATGCTCGATTTGTGGAAATTATAGATAAATACTCTCCCAAGAGGCCTCTCAAGCGAAGAGGTGGGATTCCTGCTTGGGAACACCTTGTGCTAAACAACACTGCAATATTAGCTAAACAATTGAAGAGATCAAGAAAGTCTAAACATACATATCAATAATAATCATAACCTAACCCCATATGGCTGCCATCCTATTCCTTATAAACAATGTGAGCCTTATCACCTTGGGTCCCATTCATTAGTGTTTCCACCATCATGCAATCAATATCCCTCCAAAACTGCGTTGTCCCATCATTAATGCCACTCCTCCATAACAACGCTATTTGATTTGGTCAAGGTTGACCTATTCAACATGCTCCAACCCCTTTTCACACCTAGGGTCTTCAATCCATCTTTTAGATGACCTCCATTCACACTAGGAGTGTCTTTTATCCGTACTAAGGAGATTTATGGGTCTCCATACCCTATAATTCTTCTATCTAAGAGCAAAATTAAAATTTAATATTCCAAGTAGCTGTGTGATAATTTAGAAATATTATAGTCCTCCCCTCCCAAATGTTGCTTGTCCTCAAGAAATTGTAAGGATAGAACTGAAGAGCCTCTCCTCTTCCTCCTGTAGCATCTCCATGTGATAAGCTACTCCAAAGAACAAGATGCTATATCATCAATAAGTCTCCAAGTTGCTCCTCCCAAGTGTATAGGTATGCCTTTGGTGAAAAACCCAAATGGCTTTCATCATGAACAAATGTGATATCCATGGAAGCAAATATATGTGGTCTAGAGGCCTTCTTGAGGCATGGAATATGAAATATATTGGGAACTATCATTCCCATGTGAAGCCTCCATCCCAAGTTATCATCCTCAAAAAGTGGGTCACCTTCCAACATGGCAACTCATGAAACATCTCCTCCACCTTAGGCTCCTGAAAAGAAGGTGGGATGCATAGCTGAACATGGTGGATCAAATTTTCCATCCCACGCTATCTCTCTCTCCACTTATGATAAGTGTAGAGCTGCTTCTGAATATGGGTTGCAATAAGTTTGCGTTCATGAAGAAAAAAGGAAATAGGATCCTCAAATATCCACTCTTTGGTTCTTACCCAAATCATCCCATATAAAATGAATATGACATTATCATCATATGGAATCCAAATGAGAGAAGTACTGAAGGTTTTACATAGTGCTGGAAGGTACCAAAATTTCTCAAGTAGCTACAACGCAGTTTTACCAACTCCAGTTTCATAACATGATGTGACAAGTTGTCTCCCAACAAATTGCTAGTTGTGCATGTCATCACACTTACTAGTGAATAGAAAATGGCATTGTATATCAACTCAACATATAGGAAATAGTAAAACACTTGCCCAAAGCCATACAAGAAATGGCTCTCTCCATCATAGATATTGGTCCCAAAATGACCATGAAGCCCAAATAGGGGCTTTCCCTCTTGTGGAGCAATGCACTGTATAGAGATGGTAAGAGAATGAAAATATTGTGTTAGATAATCAATGAGTGAAAAAACACAATTCTTACCATGGACTGAGAGTAATCTGATAATAATATCCATGAATGAGCCCTCCATAGTGGTATGATATACTCCCATGAAGAGGAATGAACTATGTGCTGAATGAAGATATTTATTCTTGTGTTTGAAAATCCAAGTCAAGAAGATTATATCATGGTAATAGATGTCTCCATCCAGTACTACATCACTCTCATCTCCTACTTTCCTACCAAGTGCATCATATGTGAAGTGATCCTGGGGACACTCCATCAACAAAACCAAGCTCCTAAGTGACAGCATTGTTGGCCTTTGTAATAAGGCTTCTGTCATTTCACAGATAAAGTCTTTGACATACCACATGTCAAAGCCATCAATCATAATGCTGCTATATATGGGAGATTCCTTCGAAAGTGGAAGTACCTCCTGATCCTCCAAGGCAAAGGAGTAGCCCCCTTGTACCATGATAGTGCCATCACCTACTCCTGCAACATTATGCAAAGTATGGAAGGAAATCATTCCATATCCCCCCAAGAAAAACCAATGCAACAACAAATCTTGTTGCCTCCCCACACCATCACCATATAAACTTTGGAGCAACAACATGAAAGATATCACATCACCCCAATATACCCAAACTCGCTTCCATATGATGTAAGTTGCATGCCAAGTTCCATCCACCAACCTACTCTTTGAAATAGAATGTGACATACGATGACCAAACTCTTTCAAGAGTAACCGACACAATCTTTCCTCCTGCTACCCAGTGTCATAAATATGCAAGTGGCTTCCCAACCTCTTGCTCATCTCATTACCCATTCGACCAATGGTGAGTGTCTATCATCATGTTCAAAATAGGTATACCTCCAATGGATAATGCCATCCTCCCAAATCAGATTTCTATCTTTGCATTTCATGGAATGTTGAAATGCAATCTCCTGGAGATATCCAAATGATGACCACTCATCAATGACCATGTTGACCCCATAAGGATCCAAATAAGTGGCAGGAAAAAAATTCTCATCAAAATGTGAAGTGCTCATCAAGAAGTGTCCACCATAATAATGGAAGATGTCATCCCTCAAAAGATGCCCTCCTTCAACCACCTGCCTATCCTCTGCTATAAATGTAGAAAGGTCATTGGAATGCTCCAATAATGGTTGGGTCCCCAACTCATCACTGCTGCTCAATGACAGCGCTACTGATCTCCATAATGGTTCATTTTTTGCCTCATTTCTAAACACATAGTTCTGCATTGCATGGTTCAGGACAATGCTCATCCCATCCTCCAGGAATCTACACTCCAACCCCAAGAGTTGTGTGCAGGTCAACAATGATATGCTAGGATGACTGTATATCTCGTCCTTGAAAAAATCAAGGCTGATAAGCACAGTGATAGTCTGTGGCTCCAAATCAGCTATGTACTTTGACCCTAGGTGATGCAGTAGTGCATTCCCATAATCCTCCATAAGATGTGCTGAAATAATAGGAAGTGTAAAAATGTGGATACCTTGGTAAAGCTTGGGAACATCCTGTACTGCTACAAGGTTTCCTTCTTTCGGTGTGATGGCTTGCCCAACTACTGATGATGATGGCTGCTATTCTATGGTTGCATTAGCACTGGTACAAGTCTCCTCCTCCTCATGCATCTCCAAAATAGTGTATGGGACTCTAACTGTCAAGTGATAAAGACCACTTTGCAAAGGTGTAAGCATTCTTTATCCTGGTGCAAGTGCTCCTGCAGCAAATGGTGGTGAAGATCTCTTCTCCTATGATTTCTTCTTTTAGAACTTCTTGATCAATCTTTGAGTAAAATATGCATATGTAGTCACTCTTGCATGACTCAACTGGCTGAACCACCAATTGTTTGCTTCACCCTCAAGGTGCTTCGCTGCAATCTCAACAAATTCTTTCTCTACTAGTGGATGTAGTAGGAAAAATGCATCCAGCCTCATTCCCCAAGCTCTTGCTGTGCATGAGGATGACCCCTCAAATGTAGACAATAAAAATGTATTGCCCTTCATTCTTCTATTGCTGTAAGGTTTCCTCTCTTCTTTGAGTTGGATGAACTGTGGGAGAGTTAGATTCTCCTTGAAAGATCTAGGTTGAGACTTATATTTCTCAAGATACTCACTTAAAATCTCATGATATAAGTGTCCTCCCTCTCCATGCCTATTGTCTTAAAAAAAAGGGCATATCATGTTTCTTTGGAGTTCTATTCATCTTGAACCCCTAGTGTGGTTTCATTCCTTTTCTCCATTTTCCTCTACTTGACCTCCTTGGTGAGGTCCTTGTTAGATCTGAAAAGAGATGAGATAAAACTCATTCTTTACACCATTCTGATCTCTTTATCCTTTTTGTTATTCTTTTGATAGCATAATGGCTGAGATCCACACGCTGAGCCAAAATTATGCTCTGATACCACTATAATATTCCCAAATGGGGAAGCAACAATACATGAACACAATAATGGAAAGAATAGTGAATAAATCAACACACCATTATATGACACAAATGTAAAACCATTTATTAAACATATCAACAAATAATAGGCACAAGATCTTGAGGATCAAGTCACTCAAGCAATACAAAACAAGCCTCTATAAACAAAATATGCCATCACATGAGAAATAGCTGCCATAAAAATGCCCTGAGCTAAGACAACACAGTTTTAGGGAATAAACTGCTGCATAAAGATAGGTCAATGTAGATCTACTGTTATATAGCTAATGCTAGGAGTGAAGATCTAGCCTCCTAGACACCTTTCCAAGAGAAACCGGGAAGGGTTTCTGGAAATACACCCAAATACAAATGGTGATCTACAACCCTAGGGCTGAAGAGTCACTGCAACTAAAGCTCCTGAAAATAGAAGGCTAAAATATAGATCTGATGTAGATCTCCTCAAGGGTCTCCTCCAATGAAAGGCTGGACCCTTCACCTACAGGAAAACACTCTAAAAGAGCCAATAGATCCTCTTCTAAAACTGTCGTCCAAAATAATGCAATTCCATACTAAAACTACGTTGTGAATGATGGTAATAGGTTGGCTTGGTGCCAGAGATCTGAAATGTCCTCAAGAACCTCCTTGCTGATCTCCCAAGAGAAGGAATCCTTCATCCTATGAAAAAATAGCTTAGAAAGTGGGTTTCTCAACCCTCCACTTCCACACCCTGCAACGCAACACAAATATGAACAGAAACTGCACTGTAGCTAAATACTGAAGCTTGGAAAAAATGTTGGATGTGTGGAAATGATAGATCAATACTCTCCCAAGAGGCTTCTCAAGGGAGGAGGTGGGATTCCCACTTAGGAACACCCAGTGCTAAACAACACTGCAATCTTAGCTAAACAACTGAAGAGAGGAAGAAAGTCTAAACATACATATCAAAATAATAATCATAACCTAACCCCATATGGCTACCATTCTCTTCCTTATAAAAAATTTGAGCCTTCTCACCTTAGGTCCCCACTCATTATGTTTTCCACCATCATGCAATCAATCTCCCTCCAAAACTGCGTTGTCCCATCATTAATGTCACTCCTCCATAACATCGCTGTTTGATTTGGTCAAAGTTGACCTATTCAACATGCTCCAACCCCTTTTCACACCTAAGGATCTTCAATCCAGCTTTTAGATAACCTCCATTCACACTAGGAGTGTCTTTTATCCCTACTAAGGAGATTTATGGGTCTCCATACCCTCTTATTCTTCTATCTAAGAGAAAAATCAAAATTTAATATTCCAAGTAGCTGTGTGCTAATTTAGGAATATTACACATTTGTATCCTTTACTTTTGGAAGAGTATCCAAGAAGGATTCGTTCATCAACTCTTGGTTCAAATTTCCAAGCTTATCATCATTTCTCTTTATAAAACATTTGCTTCTAAAGGTTTTAAAGTATTTAATAGTTTCAAGTTTGCTATAGCAGAGTTCATGAGATGTTTTTTCAAATTTGAATCAAACATGGGCTTTGTTAAGGATATCAACTGATGTTTGTACAACTCCCCAAAATTTATGGGATTCTCCAAACTCATCAAACATAGCAGATGCCATTTATTGAACTATCCTATTCATTCTCTCTGATACTCCATTTTTTTGAGGAACTTTAGATAAGGAGAATTGTCTTTTGATGCCAAATTGTTCACAAAAATTGAAGAATTCATCTGATATCAACTATCTTCCTTTATCAAACCTTAACATTCGACCTTCAATTCCAATTCATTTTCCACCACAACCTTTAATATTTTAAACTTTCCAAAAGCCTCATATTTAAATTATAGTAAGACAACCCAACACATTCTAGTGAAATCATCAATTAATAACTTAAAGCATTTTTCACCACGAGGAGGCCTCTTCTTCACCGGTCCACATAAATCTGTATGAATTAGTTCAAGATGTTTATTTGAGGTACATTTTTTAGATTTGAATTAGACTCTTGATTTCTTACCAAATTGACATGATTTACAGATGTTGCTTCTAGGTGGCCCATTAGGGGAATTTTGAGGTCTAAAATGGGCCTCCTAAGGAAATTATAAAATAATAATGGAAATAATAAATTAATATTAGATTACATCATCAAATTTTCAAGGGAAAAAAAAACTACCTTTTCAAATAATATTTTCAACTTATCTCCCTATGGGATTACTCAAATTTCGAGTGGGAACACTCGTTGGATGCATAATTTGATTCCTCATCCAAGGAGTACCCATGTTTCATACTTTCGATGGACCCTACTATAGGAAAAATGAGAAATACATGAAAAACGTGATTGCAATCATGATTTTTCATGTATTTCTCATGTTTTGTGTAGCAGGGTCTATCGAAAGTATGCAACATGGGTACTCCTTGGATGGGGAATTAAATTTTGCATCCAATGAGTATTTCTGCTCGAAATTTGAGTTAAACCTTGGAGAGATAAGTTGAAAAAGTAGTTTTATTATTTTATTATTTTTAATTTTTTACACCAAAAATGGTGAATCATTCCCCCATGGTTGACATCATCATCTTGAATCCTGTTGGTTCCTATAAATTTTATCTTCGTTGTACATTTTTCTTAAGATGCCCATTTTAGACCTCAAAAGTTCTCTAATCAGTATGATTTCTGACATGTCATGAGCTACTCCCTTCTTGCTCAATTTATTTAGTTGAGAAAAAATGAGATGTCCCAATATTTTATTCCATAACATAATTTCGTTGGTTTTTCTCAAGAATCACTATTCATTTCTTCCTTCTAAGATGTATACATTGTCATGGGTTTTGGTTCCTTTAATTATGGTTTTACCTGTTTCTAGTTCCTTGACTAAAATTTTTTTTATACCTAAAGACAAATTCATGCCCTTGGTCACACATTTGGCTAAAAATCAACATATTATGCTTTAATCCATCAAAAAATAATACATTCTTAGCTTTTATTTTCCCTTTTAAGATCATAGACCCTTTTCCTTTAATAGTAGATGTTGAGTTGTTACCAAAGGAGACATTCCTTTCTTTCTTAATTTCATTAAAAGAAACAAATTTATCTTTGTCACCTATCATATGTTTTGAGAAACCAATTTCAATGTACCACAAATTATATTTATCTCTTGCATATAGGGATAAGCTACATTTTTCATAAGAAGTGATCTTCCTTTTCCAATCTTTGGGAGGCTCTAACTTCTGCTCATGCTGATAAGATGGGATCATATTGCTTTTACATTTGGTTTATTTATGTCAAAATTTATTGAAAATAGAACATCCAACTTCATTTTGAAGAGGAGAGAAAACATTATAGGAATAATTCTTTGGCTTATTCACATTATGTTGATTTCTTACTTCTCTAGTCATGATAGTTTTATATGCAACACAATGAATTTCCTTATTTCAAAAATTATGGAAAGTAAACCAATGACTATGAAAATAAGAGTACTTGGGAGCAATGAAATTTCTTGAATAACTTTGTTCTTGATAGTGAGAGAGATACCTTGGTTGCTTTTGTTGCTTTTGATTTGCATGAATTGATCCTTCTTGCTTGTGAATCTTGAGACCCTAATCACTGCCACTTTTCACAACATAAACATAACTCTTTGTACCTACACTAGTAGATGTCATGGATCTTGACATATTTTTACCTTGATTTGTATTATATCCAAGGTCTGTCTCGATTGATGGGGAATGTTTCACCTTAATTATACCTTATAATGTTTCTGACCCTATTTTAAACTTTATATTTAGATTCAACTGAGCTTTTGTTTTCTCAATTTCTTTTCTTAGATCCACAATTTTAGATTCTAGTTTCTCACAATGTTTTTCCTTCTCTTGAAATTGATTCCTTAGAACTTCCTCTATTCTTTTAGACTCCTCTAGATAAAATTTTAGTCGATTCATTTATTCAAATAAGATATTGATTTCAATTTCTTTCAGAGCATTAAAAAAATAAAAATTACCTTATTCACTTGTTGACTCAAATAATTCGTCGTTGTCTTCATCCGTCCTGCTCATTTTTGCTATATTTCCTTCTAGCCATAAAGCTACTTCTTGAAGGACATGTGCTCTGATACCAATTTCTAGGAGAATTAATGGGGGCAGGGGGCGGTGGTGAATCAATATTTTTATTACATTTTGTCTTCAAGTTCAAATTTAGATAAGTTTACACTACCGTTATTCAGAAATATTGCATGTGCACGTGACTTAGTGAGTGAAACCCGCATATGTGCATGTTACCAAATTCTCACTATTTCTATTAGTTGTTTAACTTAAACATTACATTTTTATTTCATTATACTTTCATTAATCATGAGAATTAGGCACATAATTAAAAAATAATAAACACATAAGCACACCAATATTTTAGGTGGAAACCCAATGTGGGAGAAAACCATTGTTGTTATCATTCTCTCTTCTTCTTTTATTATAAAGAAAAAATTTCTTACAATTTTTTACTAGCGTATACTCTTTCCAGCATGCAGATTCCTTACCTACAGGAGGATACAAGCTACACTAATTTTATAGCTCCTACTAGAAGGGAGTTACAACCCCCTGATCAAGTTTACCCACAATTGCTTCAAAATATGTAAGCGATTGTAATTAAACAGATCCACATATATACCTGCTTCCCATGCATAAAGACAACATACCGATTTCAATATACTAAATACCAAAGCAATAAGTCATTCTATATGTTCAAGGTAAACCTCATCACATACATCAATCTGTAGCAAAACAACTGTTAACGACCCAAATCAAGCAACAATTTAATAAACATATTTGCTCAAAATGTATCCGCCACTACTAAGAATCATATCTGTGTATGTACACAACATTCAATAAAGTAATTGACATACAAATATCAACACATTAATCATCAAACACATCAAAACATTTATGCAATCACAATATCTATTCTGCATACAAACTTTGTCAAAATAACATATATATACTCTTACATTTAGATCATAACAAATTAAAAATTTTCCATAATTACACTCGCAATAAGAACATCCATTAGCTCTCTAAATCATCTTCATATTTCTTAATATTGAACCTCTTCCTTCTACCTTGGTGCACATATGTTCCAAACCAAATCATATTAAATATCTCATCAAAAAATGCACGCACAACTCCTTGATCCTGTTATCCTTATATAGTCATTTTCCTTGTCAAAACCATAGGAAAATCCTTTGGTAATGTTGTCAGTAATTGTTTACGGGATAAAATACACGTTTTCGACACAATATTGTGTGAGATTATCATGGGAAAATATCCTGGTTTTTTATTTTCCATGGGTAGAGTCACGTACATGACTCTTGTTCATTAAATATAAATATGTATGCAAATTTTCTTCATAGAGGTCACATATACACTTGCAACTTCACATTTTCATCTTTTATCAAATTAAACCTATGACAAGGCTACCAATACACTTCCTCATTTCTGCAATATCTGTACTAGTGTTCATGTCATCTATTGCAGTTCTATAATCATTGAGGAAAAAACATCATATTATAACCAATTTGACATCAATGACATATTTTAAATGCAGGTTGCCATCAAGGACAACATATTAGCCATAATGCCAACAAAAAGGTACTTTTGTTGGCTATTGCAAAAATTCTAAAGCTAATATAATATATGTGATGTGTCAAAGGAACATAGAGTTTAGTAGGGATGCGACATTTGATGAAGATGTTGCTCTTGCAAAAGTAAGGGACACTCCTCCCCCAACCAATGTTCAAATAAATGATGATGCTATGGATGTACAAGAAGAGTATATGCCTAAGGCTAAGCCTAATTTTTCTGATGATTCCATGGCACCCATGGATCCTTTAGATTCCCCTACTTGTGATCATTCCTCTACTAAAAAGAGACTATTATGGCTTCGTGACACTTTTCAAGTTGTTGAGAAACATGTTTCCCCCAGAGGAAACTTCAGAGAAAGCATGAAGCAGTGTTGATACCAAGGATGAACGAAATTATATAGGTTGAACCATGCACTTTTGAAGAATCTATGAAGGAACACGTTTAGAAGGATTTTATGGCTGAGGAATACGAGACCATCATGAAGAAGAATGATGTATGGGAAGTGGTTTCAAGACTGAAAGGTAAATATATTGTGAATTCAAAGTGGTTCTACCAAATTAAGCATGGTGTTGATGGAAGTGTTGAAAAATATAAGGTGAGGTTCATAGCTAGAGGTTTTTCCCAGAAAGAGGGAGAGGACTATGATGAGTTTTTTGCACCAAATGAAAAATATACTACCATATGATCTATCATTTCTTTTGCTACTAGCCAAGGATGGACACTTCACTAGATGGATGTGAAGACTTCATTTCTACAAGGAAATCTCAAGGAAGAGGTATACTTGGAGCCACCACAAGGCTTTGAAGAGCATGTAGGAAGACTCATGTGTAGGCTTTGAATATTCAAATAAGGAAGAAAGGGAAGATGCTTCAATTGGAGCAGGTTTTGCCACTATGCTATAGAGTGTCCTAATAAAATGGGCACACCATGAGATGATGATGAAAATCTCAACAATTTCAAGGGAAATGGAAATCAAATAAATAACATGATCAGTGAAAAAAGGAAAGATAAATTCTCTAGCTGCACAATATGGAAATGTTAAACCTTATAAGAAGTCAAGAAACTCCAGGTATGAGGAATCTAATGTTGTAGATAAGAAAAATGAATTTCATCTTATCTCTGCCCTCACTATTTCCTCTCCTCTGGACACATTGGATAATTGGTTGATTGATAGTGGTGCCTCAAGGCACTTCACTGGGTACAAAGAGGCCCTCTCAAATTTGATTAAAAAGGAAACCAATTTGGAAATCATACTTGGAGACAATGCCACCTATCCTGTGAAAGGGACAAGGACTATTACTCTTCATTTAAATCAAGGTCAAATCTGTCACCTACAAGATGTATTATATGTACCTGAATTGAATAGGAATGTGGTATCTATTTCGGTGACGGAAGACAAAGGCTTCAAGGTGGAATTTATTGATGGGAAGGTACACATTTTGCAAAGCAACTTCAAAGATGATTTTACTCTTGAATTTAGGGTTGATAGTTTTTATCAGGTTGGAGGAAGTCCTTTGGGATCCATGAAATGCAACACTTCTCTTCAATCCGAATTATGGAATCAAAGGTTCTCTCACCTTCACTATAAAGCGCTTCCCGGTGATAGGAAGTAAGTCACAGGTATGCCTGAATTCAAAGTTGATCATGAAGGTGTTTGTCAGGGTTGTGCCAAAGGGAAACATGCATGGGGACCATTCCTCTCAAGTGATAACAAGACTACCAACATTATTCAATTAATCCATTCTGATTTATCTGGTATGTTTCCCATAATGTCTTTGGGAGGATATTTGTGTTATGCTATTTTTGTGGATGACTTCTCTCGAAAAACTTGGATTTACTTCTTGAAGAAGAAGGATGAAGTGTTCAAGTGGTTCCGCTCTTTCAAAGCATTGGTTGAAAATCAAAGAGGGAATAAGATCAAAGTATTGAGGACTGATAATGGAACTGGATATGAATTTAATGAGTTCAATGACTATTGTAGGGAAGATGGCATTAAGAGGGAGACCAATATTGCTTATACTCTTGAACAAAATGGAGTTTCTGAAAGGAAGAATCAAACCATCATTGAAGTTATTCATGCCATGCTTCTTGACCAAGGCCTATTAAATTTGTTATGGGGAGAAGCTGCAAACACTACCACATATGTTCAAAATAGATTCCCACATCAAGCATTGGAATCCAAAACTCCCAAAGTATTTTTCACCGGTACGAAGCCTGATGTTTCTCACTTTAGAATATTTGGTAGTCGTGTGTCTTTTCATATGTTGAAGGAAAAGAGAAGCAATCTTGATGCATTTGAGAAGAAAGGAACATTTTGGGCTACAATGAAACTTCAAAGGAATATAAAATCTATGTGCTAGTCAAAGGGAAGTGGAAATAAGTCATGATGTCACCTTCGATGAAGATACTGCCCTTGGGAAGGTTAGAGATCTTCCTATTTCAAAGAAAGACAAGGATGAATATGCAGGAAGAAGAAAAGGATGAATCGATGCCTGATGTTGAAGGGCCAATGGATCCCATTGATCCACCTCCTAGTGAGCTTTCTTCCTAAAAAAGGAGACCCTCATGGATCAGAGACACTCTTGAAGATGCCGAGAGACACATTGAACCAAGGGGGACATTTTGTGAAAGTAAGAATCCAAATAGGTACCAAGGGTACTTAGTTTCCATGAGCACCATTGTTCAACCTGAAACGTTAGAAGAAGCCATAAAGCACCAAGTTTGTTAGGATGCAATGAATGGAGAGTATGAGTTGATCATGAAGAATGATGTCTGGGATGTGGTCCCTAGAACAAAGGAAAAGTTTGTTGTCACCTCATAATGACTTTACAAAGTAAAAAATGGAGCTGATGGGAGTGCTGGTGGTTCGTTGTCCAAGGCTTCTCGCAAAAGGAAGGTGTGGAATATGATGAGATATTTTCACTGGTTGCATGATATACCACCATCCGTTTGATTATTTCCCTTGCTGCTTCTTAGAGATGGAATCTACATCAAATGGATGTCAAAACTACTTTCTTACATGGCCCGCTTAAGGAATAAATTTATGTAAAATAACCCAAAGGGTCTGAAGTTATGGACCGAGAGTCACATGTATGCAGGTTGAAGAAAGCCCTCTATGGGTTGAAGCAAGCCCCCAGGGCTTGGTATAAGAGGATCGACAACTATCTGATGAAGTTGGGGTTTACAAGAAGTGAAGTTGATCTGAAACTTTATTTTAAGGTTGATAATGACAAGCCTCTCATTTTGGTGCTCTATGGGGACAATCTCTTTTGAAAGGTGAAAAAAATATCATTCATCAATGCAAGAGGGAGGTTTCTTATGGATTTGAGATGAAATAACTATGGTTTATGCACTAATTTCTAGGCTTGTAGGTCTTGAAAAATCCAGGTGATATTTTCCTTTCTCAAGGAAAATACATTGTGAAGCTTCTTGAAAGATTTGGGATGGTAGACTACAAGTCTGTGACGGATATGATGCAACTCAAATTTAAGAAGCTATGTGGAAGTGCTACTGGGACCGATTTGGGAAATCCTTCCGAGTATCATCAACTCTTGGGGGCCCTGATGTTCTTGGTGAACCCCCATCTGGACATATGCTTTGCAGTGAATACATTGAGTCAATTTATGGTTGAGCCTCATCACATACATTGGATTGTTGCCAAGAATATTTTTAGATATCTTTGGGGCACAATCAAATATGGATTGAGATACATTGTAGGGAATTTGAGGCTCCATGGATATACTGATGTTGATTGGGCTGGAAGTGTGGTGGATCATAAGAGCACATCTGGATGTTGCTTCTCAATAGGTTCTTCTTCGATATCCTAGAGGAGTAGGAAGAAGAAATCATTTTCTTTGAGCACCACCGAGGCCAGATACATTACAACTAGTATGGCTTGTTGTGATGTTGTGGTTGAGGAATATCTTTAGTGAGATGTTTGAGCATGTGCGAGATACCACCGTGATCTAATATAACAACCAAAGTGGTATTTATATTTCAGATAATTCTTTGTTCCACGACTGCTCTAGGCATATTGATATCAGGTACCACTTTATCCGGGATATGGTACAACGAGGAGCAATAAGGCTCTATCATATTGGGACTGATGAGCAGGTTGTATATATTCTCACGAAGCCCTTGGGGAAGGTCAAATTATTAACCTTCTATGAGATACTTGGAGTCATGGATAGTCCCTCCTATGAGGGTACCCCATCAGTTTGACATTGAGATCTGGAAGCTCCGAGGGGCTTAAGAGTACTTCTTGGAGTTATGAGCGACCATAGGGTGAGTGGTTCACCTTCCCCTAGTGGTGCGCTGGGTACAGGATGAGCGGTTCACATTCCCCTAGTGGTGTGTTGGGTACATGATGAGTGGTTCACCTTCCCCTAGTGGTGCACTGGGTACATGATGAGTGGTTCACCTTCCCCCATGATACCCCCTCTGTTGGTTGATATATGAGCATGTTCACCTTCTCCTGCTGGTGCCCCAACATACGTCCTACCCATGCAGTCCGAGACTCATGGGAAGTACCTCTCATCTATCCAATGAGTTTGGAAATTAGGATAGAGGCCATATCACTACCAATGGAAGCATCATGTACTGCCATACTCTCTATGCTAGGATGCATGGTGTTCAAAAAATTTATCTGGTATCAAGTCTTATTGAGGTCTTACCTATGGAATGAAATTGGGTCAGTGGAGAGTGGAAAGGTCTTGTGACTCACTCTCGATAAATTATTATTCATTATTTCTTCATGGTTCAACAAAGCATGGCAGTGAAGGGATAACAAATATGGTACAGGTTGACAGATGGATTGGAAGGTGGATTTCTCCCTAGCTGAGAGGGAGTGTTAAAATTTGAAACTAGGGCCACAATCCACCTTGGAAAACTCATATGATGGAGATTATAATTTTATTGGATTCTTCTTTCTGAGAGGTGAAAGATTGATCTAAATATCATCTTGTTTGAATGACCAGAAGTGCGATTTTGAATTTAATTCTCACACATGTGAAAATTGTCAAGGTCGGCCAAAAGTCTAATGTAGGCTCATGAAACCCCAATAGATGTGTCTCCAATCCTTGTCAAATTTTATAAATAAGAGAGACATTCTCCTCATTTGGACATCATCTCATATCACACATTCTCTCTGCTCTCTTGATTGGGTCGTACAACAAAGAAGCAACTTCCCTGCACAACGTTGACCAAGGTTGACCGAAACTTTCAAGAGGAAATTAAATGGTTGTTTTTGGGCTGATTGCTAGTGCGTTTACCATCATTGAACGAAGGTTAAATTCACCTTTTTAACTGCGATTTTCAGGAATTTATTCCTTTTTATTGAGGCCGCATTTTCTGGTACAAATTCCTAAGTTTTTGGAGCAGGTTGACCTACGTTGACCGCAAAGTTGACTATGTGTTGATTGAGTTTGAATGAGTTTTTCAACACAATTTTGGGTTGAATTTGACTGTCTTTGGAGGCCGAATTGACTGGGTTTTACTGAGCTGCTTTGGAGGAAAATTTCTACTAGTTTGACCAGTGTTGTCTTTTTTGTTAGGGCATCCTGTCAACTACTATTTGACTAGACTATTTTGACAATTTTTGAGAAAGTGAGTTTTGTATGATGTACTCTCTCTTTGCTAAAATTTTAAAGAATAATAAGAATATTTGATCAAAGGTTTTTCCCCACATTTGGGTTTTTCCCTCGGATTCGCCAAATATTGTGTCCCCTTGTCTTGGCTTGTCTTCTACTTATTGTTTATGTTCTATCTGCATTTACTATCAATGTTAATGTGATTTCTAATATGGAAATAGATATTGGGCTAATAAGAAAAATTGAATTAAATTTTTCTCAAGAATAGAACATACCATTGTTATCTAAAATTAATAGAAAAGAAATTAATCCTAGGAAAGAACAACAATTTGTAATTGAAATCCTAAGAGCATGAATTCAAATAAATAAGGCTAATCTAATTTGTAAAAACGCATGTCCTAAGTGGTGTTTATTATTCCTCAATCAGGGATTTAGAGCCTAGGGGTCATGAATTAGGCCTAAGAGACAAAAACAAAGCTTTTGGATCAAATTTGGTCAAGTTTACATGTGCTATAGGCAGTTGCAACATGAGGTTATGTTTTGCTACAGGAGGAGATAACTCATAGAATCACCAAGTAAATCAAATAAAAATGGGGCAGGCTTTTTTTTTATTCAATTGGATGTGTTAGGACTCCATTCCAAGTGGAATTACTCAAAATAATGTTGTTAACACGTGCTAAAAAATAGCATAAAATTCCCACTCTAAAAACTGGAAATTCAAGAACTAGTGAGCTAGTTAACCTATCAAATTCATAGCCTAATCAAGTGAAAACGCAATGGGATAAATTTTGTTATTAAAAAAAATATTTTTATGACCCAATACAAGTGGAATCAACTCAATCTAAGCTCATTAACATTTTCTAAAAAATAGAAGAAATTTACTAATTTTTCCTAAAGGGGCTTCCAGAAATTCTAGATTTGTGAATTAGTACCAATCCAAGTAGCTCAATGATGAATATGAATTTTAAAAGCTATTATAAGGATGCATGATTCCTATAAATATGTAAGTAACCTGAAAAATAACTCACCTCAATCATTTAACCCAATCGTACAACAAAATAAGCATCAATACTAAATGGAGAAATAAGAAAAAAAGAATAAGAGATGCGTGTGGATAAGAAGTGAAAGAAGAAATAAAAATTGTAAAAAAGAGCTATGAGGCTCCTGCGATGGCCAAGACCAAATATGATCATATTATTATGAAGGATACCAAGATTTATAAGATAAAATGGCACCAAACTTCATTATTTGAATCAATCCGAGTACATCTTTGCTAGAAATGGAAGTGCAACTGCTAAAGAGCAAGTTTTCTAAAAAATAAGACTCATAAATACACTCCCCTAGAGGCCATTTAGAATTGGTACTTATTAAAATTTATGGGGAGTCATTCTCCTTTAAAAGAGGAAGCTTTCCCCTCCAAAATCCATCAAATAGTGGATCTAGTTCCCAACACTATGAATCTGCATTAAATGATAGGGAACACATTCCTATATTTTCTCAATCACTGAAGCTATAGAATTTGCACAATAATTTCATCATATTTTGTTCATTTATTCTCCAACCTTGATTCTCCTATAGTAGGGATAAAACCCTTAAATTATATCTTCCTCCAAATCTTCATAATCTGACCAATATTCTCACAATATTCTACAAAAAAAAAAATATTAGGCACAAATATGAAATTATTTCTAAACCTTCTTAATGAAGATATAAAATTTAAAAATAGGTAATATAATGAAAAAATAGAGGTTTAAGGTGTTGAAGGATGGTTATATGAAAGTTAATTTATGTCTAATTTGGAGGCCCATCAATCCCTTTACCACACATTGTGATCCCTACTCTCGATGTTGAGATGAAGGATAATATAACTCCTATTCTCTACATGTCTCCATCCATGGGATCGATGTATGTGGAATCCATTGGAGTTTCCTATTGCAATTCGGTCTAACGTCCGTTGTCGGATACATCGGTTTCAACATCGATAGATATTCGATTTAATAGTCATTCATCCCCTCCTGTTGGAAATGCACATGTGAACCTTGTCTCTCATGACGATGGTTCAGGTAGTTCTTCCACATCATGCGGTATATCCTCCTCCCATCCGGCCATATTTCATTTAGATAAAGACATCATGGAATCCATGCCCACCTCTGGTTATCCTTATGACATTATGCACCATCGTGCATATTTTCTTCTGCAACAAACCCATGATCAATATGCTGTGAAGTCTAAAGACTTCATTCATGGTGAAGTCGATTGGTTTAGAAATTACATCCCTCCACCAGATTATTTTGAAGGAAACATGGCTAATATCTCTCCTACAATTAAAATTAACATTTTGAATAAACCAGGGATCGAAGAAAATATCACCTTGGGTGCACACTGTACCTTGGAATAAATTGATGCTTGCACCAACCTATTCAAAGAATTTCGTGATGTTTTCGCATAGTCTTATTCCGAGATGCCTAGATTTGATCCCACCATTATTAAACATCATATCGACACATGGACTTGATTCCCAAGTGGTCTTAATATATGTGTGTTACATTATTAAATGTGGCGTGTTTCAAGTCTTGAATTGGCGGTGTTAACCAAGCTCATGTTCGCTTAGGGTGTGCAAATGTGTGTGAAAAGTGTGTTTAGTGTATTAGTTAATTGAGAATGTTTAATGATTCCATATGCTACTAAAATACTACAAATAATGCTATAAAATGACAGTAAAATAAATAACCAATCGAGCACAAACCCGACCTGAAGAAGGCTCTCAAACAACTAAACAAGGAGAGGCAAACAAGATACTAAAAAAAACACAAAAGGCTTACAAGATCTAATTTCAAATGGATTGTGATCTAAAGGCACTAAGCTACTAAAAATGGTGCAGAAAAACAACAAAAATCAGATGTGAAATATGTTGCAAAGGATGGGTGAGAAGCTCAAAAATTCTAGGACAATAAAGGGGATCCTAAGGGGGAAGGCGATATAAAACTCAAAATTGAGTTAAAATTGTGAAATAACCTATCCTAAAGGGCTGAAATAAAGTGGATAAGACCCTAAAAAACAATGGCAAAAATGCTGAAACCCTAGACTCCTCACCTAGCCAATCTCTTCCTAAAAATCTGGAGGTTTACAACAAACCCCAGGGGGATTTTTTCTAACTCAAACAGGAAAAATAAGAGTATAAAAACCTAAGGGGGAATGAAACATAGGTGAAAAAAAATTCCCAATACACATACAATACTCTCGACAATTATGGAAAAAATCTAATAATTTTTGGAAATTTTTCAAAACGCATTAAGGTTAGGCCATGTACCTCCACCTCACAGATCTTGATTTCGATGGTTGGTTTTTCCGCTACGATTTTCACAAGATTTAGGGCCTTCTCCTCTCCAAATTCTGCAAAACTCACTATGCAAATGAATTGGATTTGGAGGTAAGAAGCCCTTTTATAGGAAAAATTCTAGTTTTTCCGTCGCCCATTGTGACCAAACCGTAGCATGGTTTGACAAACCATCAACACCATAGGAAATATCTCAACGAGTTTTATAATGGGTCTTCCTCTGTTTTTGGTAATTTTATACTTCACTTGGAAGCCATTTTTTCCATAAAGTTTCACTTTTCCGCCAATTCAAACCAAATTTCTTCATATGAGCTTCTTGTACTTTGGTACCACTTTGCCTTGGAATTTGTCAAATCATGTGTCGATTTTTGTCATGATTAATCCTTATTTACTCATATTTTTTATGGCCCCCCTAGGCCTATACTATGTGGCAACAACATCTCGTCACCCTTGTTCATAGCATCCGAGATGAGTCACCCTTGCATTCATGGAGTCTATTCCAAGTTCCATTGTGTCCTATTACAATATTGCATCCATATTTCTATCGAATTCATCCCTTTTTTATCCTTTTGGCCTCCAAATATTTTGTTATATATTTGAAAATCCTATGTCAGAGTAATTTACCATCTCCTCCAGAATCGAGTCAGTCGCTACCAAGTCAACCATGCATATTATTCTCTGACATGGAAAGTCTTCAGTCTGCCTCTCATTTTATATCCCTCCATCATCATCCCTGTTGTCCATACATCAATCGATCTAATATGATCCCTCGTGACTTAGTTGAGGATTCCTCATTTCCTCAACTCTGGCGGACCTTCTTTTTTCGAATTCAACACATTTATTCCAGGAGTGTGGTCTAGAGGGCGGTGTACCTTGGTTCCAAATTTCATTATTTCTCGGTTCCTCAGATCAAGAAAAGGGAACCATAATTTCCTTTTGACTCGATTGTTTCTCACATGATCGACTCCAACTCATTATTTCACGATTGAGAATCATACACTTGATGGTCCGGTGATCCAATAGATTGTACCAATGATTACCGTGTATGTGTGAAATGTTCCAGACTTCATGAGGGGGTGGCCCTTCAGGTAGCCTCTCACATGCCTAGATGTCTTTAGATTGTGGTTGAGCCTTTGATGCTATTCTAAAAATTTGATGGGTTCGGTTTTAGTGGCTTGCAGTGCCCACAACATGCATGCCTCCTTCAGATTATCCATTCAAATCTTCAAATATTATTTGGTTGCTATTCCCCTCCCCATGTTAGCTTGAGGGGAATTCTGTCTCCTGTACTCAAATTTTATTGTCTTCAATCCTGGCCTATGTTTTTCCAGGCGCATTATATATATGGGATTCATTGTATTATGTCCTAGCCCATTGATGCCAATGTATCATGTACTTTGTAGCTCAATCCCACATTGCTGGGCTCCCCATTATTATTTGTACTCAGTTATCTCGGCAGGTATGGGTATGCCTCCCCCACCTCATTTGAGATCATGTACTCCAAAATAAAAGGAGACTTATATGAGTTTAGTAGGTCTTGCGCCCTCCATTTTTGTCCTTCCTTGCATTGCTTCAATTGTATCTCTCTCTCTCTCTCTCTCTCCCTCTCTCTGACTCCCCCTTGGAGTCTTGTGGAAGTTTAACTTACAACATATTTTGGTCATGGGATTTTCTCCTAACACTCGTACGTTGGGGGGAAATCTGTTATCACCAAAAAATGATCACTTAGCCATTTATAACTAGGTGGATCGAAATGCACCATGTAAGTTTAATTTTACCATATTAAAAAATAGGAAATAATTTAATAAACCACTTTTATTAAGTTATTTCTAATTAAAATTAAAAACCGCATGAAAATAATTGAATAAACCATAATTTATTCAATTTTCTCTAGGAATAATTATTAAATCATTGTTTGATAATTATTACTTCTCCCATTTGACTAAATAACCTAGGAATAATTAAATAAATCACTATTTATTTATTTTTCCTTAACTCCTTTCTTGGAATAACTATAGAATCACCATTTAATAATTATTTCATTTTTCACACATTTCTTATTATTCGTGAAATAATTAATAAATAATTTTATTTTTTAATTATTTCCAAATAAATATATTTGACCATTTTGATCCAGGTGGATATCGGTGGCCACCCACCTATTCCATTTGGACCTACACCATCAATTCTTTCAGTTTTTCACTTCCAACAGCTTACTAATTTTAGTAGGTTTTTGGGTCCCGCACTCACAGAGCCGTTTTGGGGCATTAATGATTGAGGTGGGCATTGGTGGCCACCCAACCATTCCATTTGAACCCCCACCATCTGTTCTTTCAGTTTGTAATTTTCAACACAACTTACTATTTTTAGCAGTTTTTTGGGTCCTGAACTGTCAGAGCCGTTTTGAGGCCCTAAACGACGCTTTTTGGGGAAACTGGGAGCAAAGGGGTCCATGGATCAAAGTTTCTCACTCAAAAGTTGTAGTTCTCAAATAGATATTTATAACGAGGTATGGACGTGTTAAAAAAATATCGTATGCCAAAGTTACATCCCCGGGAAGTTGAAACACTAATTTACCCAAACGGGACCCACAGTTTTGGCGCTTCATCTCCTAGGGTTAGGTTTTTGGATGTTTAGGGTTTTACATTGTTTCTCAAAAATAAATAAGCCTTCGAGCCTCATTGTAACATAGCTCAGGGGCTGGTAGCTGACACATCTCTTCTCAGAGATACGCTACCAGTGCCCTAGCTCACTTGTTCCCATCATGTCTACATTGTAACACAGTTCAGAGGCTGGTAGCCGACACATCTCTTCTCAGGGATATGATACCAGTGCCCTGGCTCATTTATTTCCATTATTTCTATCAACATGTTTAAGTCATTTGTTTTGTAACACAGTTCAGAGGCCGGTAGCCACCACCTATCTTCTCAGAGATAAGCCTACCAGCGCCATAGTTGTTTATTTACATTCTGTCTGTAAACAACTTTCAGTTATGTAACACAGTTTAGAGGTCTGTAGCTGCCACATCTCTTCTTAGAGATATGCTACATCTCTGTAACACAGTTTACAGGCCTAGCTAGTTTATTTTAGTCATTTGATTATAATAAAATGAAGCATTATTTCCGCTACATCTCTGTATCTATGGCTATTTGTGTATTCTATTGCGTTGCTGTATAAATCCGGATCAGTGGTACCAGAGCAGTCTGCTCTTTCTCTGTTTTTCTTTGCATGTCCCCAACACAGTCAGGGTAGAAGGAGTTAGAGCTCGATCTGGTTCAACCATTGCAAGATCAGCCTCGCACACCCTGACGACCCCCCATGGCGGAAGGAAATAAAGACGAGGGAGTGGGAGATCCTATCAAAATATTTCTCGAGGAGGCCATCGAGAAATAAAGGAACACGATGATGGATATCTTTTCCCAGCTCCTTCAATGACTGCCCACCTATGTCACATCTACATCCAACACGTCCGCCAACAGGTCTGCGACATCCTGGACAAATCCAATACCAATTTCAGCAAAATTTTCCCATGGAGGAACTCAACGCAACGAGGACCATTGCTTTCTAAGGAGGGAGGAATGATCCAGGCGAATATCGGTGGCCACGCACCTATTCCATTTGGACCCGCACCATCAATTCTTTCAGTTTTTCACTTCCAACAACTTACTATTTTTAGCTGGTTTTCGGGTCCTACACTCTCGGAGCCGTTTTGGGGCACTAATGATCTAGGTGGATATTGGTGGCCACCCACCCATTCCATTTGAGCCCCCACCATCAATTCTTTCAGTTTGTAAGTTTCAGCACAAATTACTATTTTTAGATTTTTTTTGGGTCTTGAACTTCCAGAGCCATTTTGAGGCCCTAAATGAAGCTTTTTGGGGAAACTGAGAGCAACATTGGTGTATAGACCGACGTTTCTCACTCAAATGTTTTATTCCTCGAATAGATCTTTCTAACAAGGTATGGATCACGTCAAACAAAGATCGTATGCCAAAGTTACATCATTGGGAAGTTGAAACACCAATTTACCCAAACGAGACCCGCAGTTTTTGCGCTTCATCTCCTAGGGTTAGGTTTTGGATGTTTAGGGCTTTACATTTTTTCTAAAAAATAATAAGCCTTCGAGCCTCATTGTAACACAGTTCAGGGGCTAGTAGCCAACACATATCTTCTCAGAGATACACTACCAGTGCCCTAGCTCGATTGTTCCCATTATGTTTGCATTGTAAGACATTTCAGGGGTTGGTAGCTGACACATCTCTTCTCAGGGATACGCTACCAGTGCCCTAGCTCATTTATTTCCATTATTTCTATAAGCATGTTTTAGTCATTTGTTTTGTAACACAGTTCAGAGGCCAGTAGCCGCTACATCTCTTCTCAGATATAAGCCTACCAGCGCCCTAGATGTTTATTTACATTCTATCTGTAAACAAATTTCAGTTCTGTAACACAGTTTAGAGGCTTGTATCCCCCACATCTCTTCTCATAGATACACTACCAGCGCCCTAGCTAGTTTATTTCAGTCATTTGATTATAATAAAATGAAGCATTATTTCCACTGCATCTCTGTATCTATGGCTATATGTGTATTATGTTGCGTTCCTGCATAAATTTAGATCACACACATTTCTTATTATTCGTGAAATAATTAATAAATAATTTTTTTGTTAATTATTTCCAAATAAATATATTTGACCATTTTGACTATATTTTCCCTCTCCAAAAATATAATAAAGCATTCCTAATAGTTAGATCTAGATTTTGGTCAATAATATTTTATTATTCTCCATTTTCGAGATCGATCCAATACTTTTTTATTTTTATTTTTTTTAAATAAGAGGTTTTTTCATTCATTTTTCACCATGATCAATATCATTGTCACCATTATCGTCTCCATACTTTTGAGCTCCCACTAGATTTCTACGCATTATTTGGGTTTTACGATATTGAGAGAGGAAGATCTACATACTGAAGCATCAAGGACATCATAGGACCCATCCATAGAGGGGGATTTACGGTCCTTTTGTATATATCCTTCACGAGGTGCTATCAATAAAAAAATTATTCTTTCAAATTATTTTCCATAATTGGGTTATTACATTAGATTTATTTTTCTATTTATCATTTTAGATTTCATCCATCTATTTTTTTGCAGGTTTTTCTCACATTTTTATTGCTGATATGTAATATCCCAAAATTGGGAGAGCAAAAATACAAGACATAAAACTGGAATTATGCAGAAATATCAATAGATCAATACATGAGACAACCATAGAGCCATTTCATTATGATTATTATCAGAAAATGAGTACAAGATCTTGAGGAAAATATCAAAATGTAAAATACTGCTAATACATAAAATGCCGAAATGCTATAACTACGCAGTCTATGAGAGAGTAGAAACTGAAAAATAGAAAAATATATTGCTGCTGATACAATGCTCCAAAAGTGCTAAGACTAGAGATCCATACTCCAAAACAGATTTCCAAGCCAACCTAGAAAAGGTTTCCAGAAATACACACTATACAAAAATATCAGATATGGCCCTTAGGGTTGAATAAACACTGCAAATGAATCACTGATAGGAGGTGGATGATATGATATATGAGATGGCTGATACTCCTCCAATAGATCTCCTAAATGAAGGGTTGATCCCCACATAGGAAACCCAAACACTCCAAATAGGGCAATAAATCCACTGCTGCAACTGCTCTCTAAAATAATGCAGTCCTTGAGGGAAACTGCACTGTAGCTAATGGTAGCTACTTGGCCTAATGCCAAATAATGAAATGAAGCCTTGAGAGAAATTCATGACAAGCCTCCCGTATGAAAGGATGATCCCTCCAATGGAAAACTATCTTAGAAATTAAAGGTCTCTCTCCTCCACTGCTACACCCTTGCAACACAACACAAATCTGAACATAAACTGCATTGTATATGAGATTGAAGCTTGGCCAAATGCCAAATAGTGGTAATTCAGCTTGATATAACCTCCCCTGAGTAGGCACTCTAAGTCCCTCAAGGATGAGGGTGGGATTTCCACTCGAAAACACCCTTGTGCTAAGCAACATTGCAGACCCTGCTAAATAGCAAAAGCATGCATAGATATGTCACATGTCAAATCCAGATCTAAAAAGATCAAATTCAATAATACAAATCCATGTCTTCTAATGCTACCATCCTGTTCCTTTTATGCTTTGTGAGCTTCCTCACCCTAGGTCCCACTCATTAAAGGAGCTACTCTCATGCATACACTCCTCCTAAATGACTGCGCTTTCCTCCATTAATCCTCCATGATCTCCATAATAGTGCTATTGATCTGGTCAACATTGACCTAGTCCACATGCTCTAGCCCCTGTTCACACCTTAGGGTGATTTATTAAGCTGAAATGATGATCCAATTTCACATGAGAAGCGGTTTTATTGTTCATAAAGAGATTTATGGGTCTCCCTACCCACTTATTCGCTTATCTAAGTGACATAACAAAAATTTAATTGTAATATTCCTACATTAGCCTATAACTAATGGGAATATTAAAATTTTGTTTTGTCACATTGATAGGTGAATAAGTGGGTGGGGAGACCATAAAACTCTTTATGGTGAATAAAACCACTTCTCATGTCAAAGTGGATCATATTTTTAGCCTAATAAAGTACCCCAAGGTGTGGACAGGGGTTAAAACATATTTGACTGGGTCAACCTTGACATGGAGGAGTGGCCATCAATGAGGCACAACGTAGTTTTAGATGGAGATGCTTGGTGTGAAAGGAGTGTTTTCAATGAAGGGGGTTTAGGGTTTTCAAGCTCTCAACTTATAAAAGGAAGAGGATGGCAGCATGAGAGGGTTGTTGATGATTATCATATTTCTAAATATATTTTCTGTTTAGACATATATCATTCTCTAGCTGTTTAGCTGAGAATAGTGCTGTTTATCACATGGTATTCCTGTTTAGGGATTCCATTCTCTTTCCTTGAGAGGCCTCTTGGGAGAGTTTGTACTACATTGTCCACTATCTGGCTGAAGGCCAAGCTTCTTCTTTCAACTACAACGTAGATCCTGTTGAGGGTTTGGTTGTCTTTGCAAGCTGTAGCAAGTGGAGGTTAGATCTACTCAAATCTAGATCATTTCAGTGCCCTTTTTTAGTGGAGGAGGTTTCTACTCCATTGGGAGGAGTGTATTGGAGTGCTTGGGCATCATTTTCATATCTTGGCATGTGGCCAACTATTATCTAAACCCTACAACACAATTTCCCTTCCAGATCTGCGTTATTCCTATAGGTGTTTTTGCATGGTGTTTTGGCACATCAGTTGGAGAGATGGTTTTCAAGCGTTGGGGATCTGCCCTTGACTTTGAAGATCCACTGAAAGAAGATCTATTTCTTGTCATATCAGATTTGATCTGAATACTTTGTATTCTTCAGAATTTCTGAATATTTCTGCAGATCTGTAGACTCAGATCTTAGATCTATTTCTTATACTTGGTGTAATGCTGAAAACCCCAAGGGGATCTGAAAGAGGAGCCTTTCTAGTGCATGGATCTGTTATAGATCTGACTTGTCATGCAAAGATCTGCTCTAGATCTGAGATGTAATAAAAAACTGTTGCAACCTAATAAAATAACGCTGTCAAGGCATCTTCAGTCAATACATGTGGTTACTGCACCTCTTTTGAGGGACTTTCTTCTATTGGAGTCTTGTATTTCTAGTTATGCATATTATGGGCCATCTTTCACATCTTATTTGTTGCTATAAATACATTTAGAAGGTCTCCATATTGGCCTCCTTCTTTGCTTTTGATGAACTGTGTTATTTTTCCTGCATATATTTTACATATTGTTGCATTCCCCATTTGGGATATTACATTAATATTCCAATTAGCTGCAAGCTAATTTAGGAATATTACAATCCTCCCCTCCAAAATGTTTCTTGTCCTCAAGAAACTGCAAAAATTCCAATGCATATGTCTCCTCCCAAGTATACAAGTTAGCCTTTGGTAGATAAACCAAATAGCTCTCATCATGAAGAAGTGGGAGATATATGGAAAAAGTTATATGCTATCCATTGGCATCCTCAAGGCATGAGAGATGGTAAATGTTGGGTGCCTCAATCCAAATGAGAAACTACAATTTCCATGCTATCATCTAGAAAAAGTGAGCCATCCTTGGTAGCTCATAGAAACAATCACCAATCCCCGCTTCTGCAATGTGTAGGGGATGCATGGCTAAAAATGAGAGATAAAATTGTTCAACTTACGCTGTCTCTCTCTCCATTTATGATAAATTTGGAGCTACTGATCTTGGGCTGCAATAATGTAGTCCTCGTGAAGCCAAAAGGTACTTGGAATCTCATGATCCCACTCCTTGGTTCTAGGAATCTCTCTTGCCCAATCCATCCCACATATTGTTTAGATTCAACAAGATAATGAGCTTAGTGAAAAGAGTCACCTTCACTAAGTGGGCTCGCAGGCTATTTTTGGCGCAAGTCTATTTTTAGACATGATGATCATATTTCAGAAGTTGCAGGATGCTATTTGTGGATGGTTGATCAAGTTGGAAAAATAGATGAAATTCTATTTTTAGAATATTAGGCGAAGTCTATTTATAGATCGCTGATCTAAAAATAGATGCATGTCGATTTTTATTAGCTCTTAATAATAATCAGACACTAAACAACAAATTATTCTCTTGGAGCACTTTGTTTCAGTGCATATATGTGGCACATCAGTGGACTGAGGTAATTACGCAATTCCAAAGGGTTTACTGGAGCTAATGCATGAAGGACTCAATTAGAACTCAAGTGGTAGAGTTATGACACAGTTGGAAGAAGTAGTTATGAAGTTGTATTCAGTTTAACTCAGTTAGACTCAGTTGAGCTAGTTGTATCTAGTCTAACTGATTGATACACTAGTGAGAGTGGAGTGAATTAATTAGTTAATTAATTCACAAATAATAACTCATTAATCAACTGAAAAATATAGCAGTTAACTACAGTGCATGGCAGTTTCAGTGGAGACCCAGTGGAGAGGTAGGTGAAAGGGCAAGATAGACCATATGTTGTGACTATAGTGATGCATTGATTGCATCACACACACATTGGAGTTTCCAATTAGGATTGCGCAGTCAAGGAAAGGGTAATTCGAATTCATTCAGAGCTATTCTTCAACAGGGATTGCGTAGTGGAGGCAGGCTAGTAGGAGGCAAAGATCGGTGCATGGATTTGCAAGATTGTTCCTGATTAGTGTATGACAATTGTACTATACTGAGAGCTTGATAAGCTTTGTATCAGGATTTTCATATGATTCAATGATACATAATATATATTTGGGGTTTTCAGCTTCAGGCTTTCCCAGTTAAAAACTATGTTATGTGCGATTGTTTTTATTTATGATTTACATGTGTGTGCAATTCAATTTTCCGCAAAATATTAACAAGTGGAATAGATTCAGTATATTGTATAAAGTTAAATAGTGTGAGATCAGGTGGATCTAGGACATATGAATGCTTAGTGCATATAATTTCTACATGGTATCGGAGCATTATTGATTGAATATTGCAATTGTAAAATGAGTTTGTGCTGGTGGACAATTCAAATTTGCTACAGAAGATTCTTGGTGCAGAAGTTGAGTATACATTGAAATGGCTTTCAATGGGTTGCGATTGGAGTATGCCCTTTATGGGAGCTTGAATTACATAGCCTAGAGGATAGGATGGAGGCAATTCTGGAGGATAATGGACTGAAGGAGTTCATTGATAGCTATGTTCCTAAGCCGAGATCTACCGATGCTGCATTACTTGATGCATGGCAAAAGAAGACAACAAAGACGAGGAGAATTCTGTTGCAAGGTGTGAAGGACCATATTGTGTCCAGCCATCACAAGAAAGCCACTCCATTCTTAATGTGGAAGGATTTGACAGATTTTTTCCAAAGCAGAAGTGACCAGAGGAAGTTGGCGCTTAAAGACAAGCTCAGAAAAATAAAAATGGAGAAAGGTGACAGTATTCCAAAATACCTCACGAAGTTTTTCCACTGCAAGGATGAACTGGGAAGTGTGGGGGTTAATGTTGATGATGAAGACTTAGTGAGCTTGGCTCTCCTTGGGATTTCAAAGAGTTGGCATAGCTATGAAGACTCTGTCAATGGATGGGATAAACTGCCGGGATGGGAGCGACTTTGGTCGTATCTTGTGCAGGAGGAGATAAGACAGGGTACCAGGGATGGATATTCATCAAAGAATGAAGATGAAGAGAATTGAACTTTGGCTGCCAAAGCAAGGAAAGGGAAGGGGAAGAAACATCCTTCAAAATCCGATGCTAAAGGAAAGAAGCAGGATTTGTCCAAAGTGAAGTGTTTTCACTGTCACGAACATGAACATTTCGCCACTAACTGTCCACAGAAGAAGAAGAACAAGAATGATACTGGATATGTAGTTGGAGAGGCCTTAGCCTCGCAATTTGAACTTGATTTCTCTTTGATCGCATGCTTGGTTTCAAGCTGTATGGGATCGGTGTGGTATCTTGATAGTGGTGTGTCTTTCCATATGACGGGAGACAAAGAGTTGTTTAGTGACTTGGAGGAGAAGGACCTCTAGATGCATATAGAGATGGGTGATGATGGTCGGTACAGTGCGACTGGAATTGGGACCATTACTTTTGAGAGGGAGTCTGGTAATCCATTCTTGTTGAAGAATGTTATGCATGTTCCAGGTCTGAAGACGAACTTGTTTTCAGTCGCAATGCTGGAAGACAGAGGTTATGATGTTGTTTTCAGTGAGGGAAAAGCCTTCCTTCGACATAAAAAAACGGGTCAAAACAAGAAGATAGGGGTTCGAATCAAGAATCTCTACAAGCTGGAGGTAGATGGCTGCGCTGAAATGGTGGGCAAAGCAGAAGAAGTGGTGAGTGAGGATGAGGGTGAATTATGGCACAGGAGATTGGGCCATCTTCACCATAGCGATTTGAAGATTTTGCAGCAAATTTCTACTGGACTTCCCAAGGGTACTCTTGCACAGTCAGATTAGTGCAAGGGATGTACTATGGGTAAGTTTGTGAAGACCACCTTTCATGACAAGGAGAACCATGCTTCGATGATCCTGGAGAGAATTCACATGGACGTGTGTGGACCTTTCTCGGTTGTTTCAACAACAAAACACATGTATTAAGTTATATTTGTTGATGACTATTCTCGTAGATGCTAGATCTTCTTCATGCAGAAGAAGAGTGAAACATTCTCAAATTTCTATGAGTTCAAGGCATTGCTGGAGAAGGAGTCGGGGAGAAAGTGAAAGCTCTATGGAGCGATAATGGTGGTGAATACATCTTGGGTGAATTCAAAGACTTATGTAGCAAAGAAGGAATTCGAAGAGAACTCATAGCACCTCATAACCCACAACAGAATGGGGTCGCGGAGAGAAAGAACAAAACGATCGTGGGTGCTGCACGAGCGATGTTGCATGACTAGGGCCTACCGATGCACTTATGGGCGGAAGCATGGAACACTATGGTTTATGTGAAAAACCATTGTCCTCATAGATTACTTGGCATGAGTACACCTGAAGAATATTTTACTGGTAAGAAGCTTGATGTTTCTCATTTGAAGATTTTTGGCTCACCTGTTTACATTCATGTGACAAAGGATGCTAGGAAGAATCTGGAGCCGACTACAGAAGTTGGGATATTTGTGGGGTACACAGAAACACCCCATAATTATCGTGTGTATTTTCTAGATAGTCTGATGACTGTTGTGCAACGAGATATAAAATTCAATGAGGTGAAAGCCATGAAGTTGTCGCTTGAGAGGGAGCTACACTTGCATGCAGAGGAGGAACTTATTGTTCCCAAAGATGAGCCTCTAGATGTGGATTAGCCACAGGAGGAGATTCATGGAGTGGAGGAGTCCACTCATGTAGAACCAAACATCAGACAAGGTAGAAAGCATACCACAGAAGCTGAGAGACTAAAGCTTGATGCGACACAGAATGTAGGAGTCCCTACATCACAGCGCAGACAAAGACAGTCACCTGACCGATTTACTGGATACATGGCTCTTATGAGCAAGTGTATTGTGACAGAGCCATATTATTTCGAAGAAGCATTGCAGGAGCCCACATGGGTAGATTCCATGGTGGAGGAGTATGATTCCATTGTCAGAAACAATGCTTGGGAGATTGTTCCAACGTTGGTGGGAAAATCAGTTGTAAAATCAAGATTGATATACAAGGTAAAGCAAGTTGCTGATGGGAGCGTCGAGAAGTATAAGGCAAGATTTGTTTCCCGGGGCTTCTCACAGATTGAGGGGATTGACTATGAAGAAACCTTTGCACCTGTTGCACGATATTCTTCCATATAGACCATCCTTGCTCTCTCAATGCAGATGGGTTGGCACATTCATCAGATGGATGTGAAGACTGTGTTCCTTAATGGGATCATTGAGGAAGAGGTGTACATTGAGCAGCCTAAAGGATTTGAGATCTTCAGCAGCGATTCGCATGTGTGTAGGCTCAAAAGAGCGTTGTATGGGCTGAAACAAGCACCCCGTGCTTGGTACACTCGGATCGACAACTATTTCACTGAACTTGGCTTCACCAAGAGTGAGGCAGATGCAAACCTGTACCAGATTTTGGTGGAGGGTAAGCATTTAATCATTGTAATTTATGTTGATGATTTAATACTAATAGGTGATGAACAGTTGATACACTCATGCAAGGCAGATCTTGCAAAGGAGTTTGAGATGAAGGATTTGGGCCTCCTTCATTATTTCATTGGATTGGAAATATGGTAGCGAGAAGGTGAACTGTTTGTGTCTCAAGGCAAGTATGCCCGGGAGATATTGGAGAAGTTTCAAATGCAAGGCTACAAGCCCATCGACACTCCTCTTACAGGAAATTGGAAGAAAGAGGATGCTACATCGGCAGAGGTAGTGGATGCCACTGTTTATCGACAGTTGGTGGGTTCGTTCATGTATTTAGTCAATACAAGACTGGACATATGCTATGTGGTGAACCAACTTTCATAAGCGATGCTTAAGCCTACTAAGCTCTTTTGAAAGGCTGGCAAGCATGTTTTGAGATATCTCAGGGGCACATCTGAGTATGGTTTATGGTACAAACTGACGGATGAGGTGAAGTTGCATGGCTTCACAAATGAAAATTAGGCAGGAAGCCCAACATATAGAAAGAGCACATCAGGGGGATTTTCAGTATCGGATCTACGACATTTTCTTGGTACAACAGGAAAGCAAGATCCGTGGCACTCATTTCAGCGGAAGCGGAGTACATGGCAGCAAGTCAAGCTGCATGTGAGGCTATCTGGATGAGGAAGATCTTGGTTGGTTTGTTCGGTTCACATTTAGATCCCACAGTGATACATTGTGATAATCAGAGTTACATTAAACTCTCAGTTAATCTTGTGTTTCATGATAGATCTAAACATATTGATATCTGGTATCATCATATCAGAGATTGTGTGCAGCGGAAGATCATGTTGCTTCAGTACATTCCTACGGAGGATCAAGATGCAGATATTCTGACGAAGGCGATCACCAGGAGAAAATTCAAAGACCATAGAGGTAGGATCATGGTGAAGGATAATCCCTATCTTGTTGAAAGGGAGTGTTGAGATTCAACAAGATGATGAGCTTAGTGAAAAGAGTCACCTTCACTAAGTGGGCCCGCAACCTATTTTTGGTGCAAGTCTATTTTTAGACTATGTCTATTTTTAGACATGATGATCATATTTTAGAAGTTGCAGGATGCTATTTGTGGATGGTTGATCAAGTTGGAAAAATAGATGAAATTATTTTTTTAGAATATTGGGTGAAGTCTATTTATAGATCGTTGATCTAAAAATAGATGCATGTCGATTATTATTAGCTCTTAATAATAATCAGACACTAAACAACAACTTATTCTCTTGGAGCACTTTGTTTCAGTGCACAGATGTGACACATCAGTGGACTGAGGGAATTACTAAATTCCCAAGGGTTTGCTGGAGCTAATGCATGAAGGACTCAGTTAGAACTCAAGTGGCAGAGTTATGACACAATTGGAAGAAGTAGTTATGGAGTTGTATTCAATTTAACTCAGTTAGACTCAGTTGAGCTAGTTGTATCTAGTTTAACTGATTGATACACTAGTGAGAGTGGAGTGAATTAATTAAAAAATAATAACTCATTAATCAACTGAACAATACAACAGTTAACTAGAGTGCATGGCAGTTTCAGTGGAGACCCAGTGGAGAGTTAGGTGAAAGGGCAAGATAGACTATCTGTTGTGACTATAGTGATGCATTGATTGCATCACACACACATTGGAGTTTCCAATTAGGATTGTGCAGTCAAGGCAAGGGTACTTCGAAGTCATTCAGAGCTATTCTTCAACAGGGATTGCGTAGTGGAGGCAGGTTAGCAGGAGGCAAAGACCGATGCATGGATTTGCAAGCTTTTTCGTGATTAGTGTATGACGATTGTACTGTACTGAGATCTTGATAAGCTTTGTATGAGGATTGTCATATGATTCCATGATACATAATATATAGTTGGGGTTTTCAGCTTCAGGCTTTCCCGGTTAAAAACTGTGTTATGTGTGATTGTTTTATTTATGCTTTACATGTGTGTGCAATTAAATTTTCTGCAAAAGATTAACAAGTGGAATAGATTCAATATCTTGCATAAATTTAAATAGTGTGAGATCAGGTGGATCTAGGACATATGCATGCTTAGTGCATATAATTTATACACATATAGAGAATTGTGTGTCATCAACATATGGGCTCCAAAGGAAACATGGACTAAGTGTCACATGACATACTGGATGATGAAAATAGTCCCTCAAGTGAGACCAACGCTGTTCTGCTTCTTGTTGTCTCCAAATATGATATGATAAGTGGCCATCCAACCACTTTCTTGCTTCCATAAGCTTCTCAAAAGATTGAAAATAGTAGAGGACACTAGGTGTTGGCTGAATATGAACCAAGAAAAAAAAGTCTTGCCCAAAGTCCTCTAGAAAGTGGTCAATCCCATCACTGAATGTAGTCCCAAAAGGACCATGAAATCCAAAGAGAGGCTTGCTCTCTTGTGGAGAAATGTGCTGAAAATGTATTGTAAAGGAATGTACATAATTTTTTAGTTGATAAATAAGAATCAAAGCATAATAGTTACCATAAATTGTAGGAAAGTTAGTGAAGAGGTCCGTAGATGAGCCTTCCCATCTCTCCATCAAAAGGGAAAGTGGCTATAACAACCTTGCAAGGTGGTTGCTTTCCTCCTCATAAATCAAACAAGCTACATATCTCTTGATATGTTGGTTCAAATCTTCTTTGAGATTCTCCCAATAGAATCCCTCCATGACGGTGTGGTAGGACTAAATGGAATCCCCATGCCCTAAAAAGAGTGCCTCATATTCTTCATGTAGAATCCCCTCCTTGAGCTTGGAGTCTCTAGTCAAGTCAATATGATCATGGAAATAAATGACTCCATCAACCACTCTATAGCTCCCATATATCACTTGCCCATCAAGAACCTTACATGTGAAGAGGTTCTTGGAATACTCCACCAATAATTGGGACTCCCGATGTGGATCCATCCTCCTCAATAGTGACATCGTTGTTGATATATCCTAAATGAAGCACCTGTCACATCATATCTCTCCTCTTTGACATGATCAATGCCAAAGCCACATGTTGGAGTATGACTACCCCACTTTTTCTGCCTCCCTTGCAGCTGATCTTGCTCGAGACAAGATTGAAGTACATGGAGGTCAGCCTCCTCTTGTAAGGTATTTCCCATCCAAAACTTCCATAGTTTGGCCAATGCATTCAAGAGTGTTAATAAACTCTTGTCATATTCAGAAATATTCCCCATGTGTGGGAGTATTGTTTTCTGCCCCATTTGATTGGAGTAGCCCTTTGAAACCATGCTTATGCCTTCATATATGCTTGAATCATCATCTTTCAGCACAAATAGCTGAGTGGGAAATGGCAATGTACAAATAAGAAAATTTCTCACCCGTCCTTTGAACCCATCAAAGGTTCTCTGCGTTGTGATAGCTTCTCCCAAGGCTCCTCCCTTAGCTAAATATATCAATGCTGCACCATGTTGAGATAACTCTTTGATCATCTTCCAGTTAGGGGGTCTCCCTGGTGGAATGCCTCCATGTAATGAAACATCAAGGCCTAGAGTAGGCTGTATATGTGAGTGGACTGATTTGTCCCTGCCCTCATTGCGCAAATCATCCTCCTGCTTCTGTGCATAATCCTCCTGAAATGGATGGGTGTGTATGTTCCTAATCAGTTGATGCTGACCCTCCTTCTCATCTTCTCCTACCTTCTATAAGATCTCAGAGTTCAAGGTGTTCTTCTCCAGTGTAATCAACCCATGCACACCCAAGGTCATATTGGTGTCAAGAGTCTTAATCAAAAATAAGTGATCTATCATGGTGTATGTCCCCAAAAGCGTGGTCAATGTTGGAACACACTTCCTCCATTGTTTTTTCTCATTTCCTATCAACATAGACACATGCTGCTCCTGATCTCCATATGTGAGATCCTTTGGAACTTCTTGCAAAGATATAAGAGCTCCTCTAGCTGAAGAAATTGCTTCATCTCCATCTCCAATTGGGGGTGGATCTCCTCGTTTTGTTACAATGCTGGAGGATCCTTCCATCTCTTCCTCTTCCTTCTCCTCATCTTTGGAGAATACCTCATCATTAAGAGATCCTTTGGCTTGATCCCCTCTTGAAGGATGAATCCTCATGTCTTCTTCTTGAGAAGATTTTTTCAGCTGAAGAGGGGCTTTTTGCCTTGGAAAAGCATTCTGCAAATATGTAACCCCCTCAACAATATTATGAAATGGAGTTGGTTTCATGGATCCTTCCAACTCATGCAAAGGTTCTAATTTCTTGGGTTTGGCTAGATCACCCAAAGAAGTTTTAGAATGTCTTTGATCAAATATTTTCACTAACCTCCTAGTGAACTTTGCATAAGTAGATATATTTGCATGATT
This sequence comes from Pinus albicaulis, assembly GCA_034641835.2. Taxonomy (NCBI): domain Eukaryota; kingdom Viridiplantae; phylum Streptophyta; class Pinopsida; order Pinales; family Pinaceae; genus Pinus; species Pinus albicaulis. The sequence continues at coordinate 90,059 of JAXQQM020077055.1, forward strand.
CAATGAAGATGATTCATAAAACCACTAGGCATAAGAATTACCTTAAATATGCAGCACTGTTACTCTAATGGCCTCCTTTTCTGAAACTTGATGCATTTGAAAATATGTGTCTATCTTCTCTACCTAAGCCTTAGCTGTGCTCTTGGGTGACCCATAAAAGGTAGGTAGAAAGAATATACCCAAGGTGGGCTGCATGCACCCTCTTCTTCTATTGTGGTTATTGGGTGTTATATCTTCTTTGTTTTGAAAAAACCCTTGGAAGTTTAGATGCTCCTTGAATCTTCTAGACTGAGATTCATATTCTTGGAGATAGAACCAAGAGTACCATCCTTGGTGTTTCTCCTTCCTCTTCTTTTCTTGCCAAGAATGTAGGCATGATACCACGTTGTAGATATGATGGTGTAGCTGAATGCTCACACCCATAATGTGAAAAACTGGATCTTTATTTATGTACAAGCCCTCTTGGTGAACCTCTATATCTCTCCATCCTCATCTCTTTGATGTCTCTGTTAATGCCCCGCATAGTTTGAAGTAGAAGTCTTGAGAACTCCTTCCCTTTCATTTCTCCTAATAGTGTATTCTTGCCTCCATATATTCTGTAGATCTTCTCCTTTCTATGAGAAGCCTCTTTAGATGACATAATAGCTGAAGTACACAGGCTGAGCCAAAATTATGCTCTGATACCACTGTAATATTCCAAAATTGGGAGAGAAAAAATACAAGACATAAAACTGGAATTATGCAGAAATATCAATATATCAATACTTGAGACAACCATAGAGCCATTAAATTATGATTATTAACATAAAATGAGTACAATATCTTGAGATATCACTCAAAATTTGGGAAACAAGCCTCCCATGAGACAATACATCAAAATGAAAAATACTACTAATACATGAAATGTCAGAATGCTATAACTGCAATTTCTATGAGAGAGTAGTAGCTGAAAAATAGAAAAATATATTGTTGCTGATAAAATTTTCCAAAAGTTCTAATACTAGAGATTTATACTCCAAAACATATTTCTAAGACAACCCAAAAAAGGTTTCTGGAAATACACACTATACAAAAATAGCAGATATGGCCCTTAGGGCTGAATAACCACTACAACTAAATCACTGATAGGAGGTGGCTGATATGATATATGAGATGGCTGATCCTCCTCCAATATATCTCCTAAATTAAGGGCTGATCCCCACACAGTAAACCCAAACACTTCAAATAGGGCAATAAACCCACTGTTTCTGATGCTCTCTAAAATAACGCAATCCTTGAGTGAAACTGCGCTGCAGCTGATGGTAGCTACTTGGCCTGATGCCAAATAATGAAATGAAGCCCTGAGAAATTCCTGACAAGCCTCCTGGATGAAAGGATGATCCCTCTAATGGAAAACTATCTTAGAAATTGGAGATCTCTATCCTCCACTTCTACACCCCTACAACACAACACAGATCTGAACAGAAACTGCGCTGTTTATGAGACTGAAGCTTGGCCAAATGCCAAATAGTAGTAATGTAGCTCGAGATAACCTCTCTTGAGTAGGCACTCTAATTTCCCAAGGATGAGGGTGGGATTTCTTCTCAGAAACACCCTTGTGCTAAACAGCATTGCAGACCCTGCTAAACAACAAAAGCATGCATAGATATGTCACATGAAAAATCCATATTTAAAAATATCAAATTCAATAATTCAAATCCATGTCTTCTAATGCTGCCATCCTGTTCCTTTTATGCTTGGTGAGATTTCTCACCCTGGGTCCCACTCATTAAAGGAGCTACTCTCATGCATACACTTCTCCTAAATTACTGCGCTATCCTACATTAATCCTCCAAGATCTCCATAACAATGCTGTTGATCTGGTCAACATTGACCTAGTCCACATGCTCTAGCCCCTTTTCACACCTTAGGGTGCTTTATTAAGTTGAAATGATGATCCACTTTCAGATGAGAAGTGGTTTTATTGTTCATAAAGAGATTTAAGAGGTTGTGTAAGTGGAAGGAACCATCTCAGGTGGATCAAAGGATGGGATTTGAGTATTTATCATGTCTGAGTCGATCATCAAAGCACGATGGTGAAACTCTCCCCGAGGTCGTTCTTCTAGAGACATGATCTCTCGAATAACTTCATTTGTAGGCAAGACTTCATTGAGGAGATCCTTAGAGAGAATTGTGATGGGCGAGAGGTTTGTACCTTTGGTTGAAACCATAGCAGTGGAGGGTTCAGATGTAATTTGGATGGCTTGGTAAGCTAACTCGGCTGGTGAGAGCGGCATCTGATCTCCGTAGGAATCAATTTCTGAAGGTGTTGGCAGGATCCATGGGTCAATAGAGCCATCCAAGGTGGTGGATATCATTGCAATTGTATTTGGAATCTTTGGCGGCGGGAGAGGAAAGTAACCCATTAGGGAATATGCCTTCAGAAGACTGGTACCAATACTGCCGTAAGAGTCAGGAAAGCCTCCTATTAGGGGTACAGTGTTACTTAGTAACGTGGTATAATTAGGGGTGTAGAAGGATAACTGATCCACTATGACTATTTTCCCATCCAATGGAAATAGGATGGGTCGGAAGACCGAAGAAACAATGGCAGTCACGGCATAAGACGAACTGCGACCGAGCAATAGATTATAGTCGAGATGGCGATCTATGACTTCAACGTCCATGGTTATCATTTTCCCACTTAGAGTGATGGGAAAGCTAGCATGGTATCCTTTTGGGAGGAACGTGTGGCCATCAAAAGCTTTGAGGGAATTCGACGGCGGTGAAAAAGTAGGAGAACCTAAAGCGAGCCAGCAAGCCTGTGACATAATGCAGGTCGAAGCACCTTCGTTGATGACAGTACGATGGATTGGTCTCCCTTTCGAAAAAACTTGCACTTGGAATGTGAGTTGGTGTGAGAGGCGAGTCTGAGATTTTTCCATATCAAAGATAGCTATAATGGAATCCTGGGGGTCGATTCCACCAATGGCCAAAAGCAAGGCTTTCCTTTGTGCTGGACAGGTTTGCAATACTTCGAGAGAAAACATAGCTGATGGTGCCTACGCCAAATCTTCTACAATGTTGTATTTTTAGGCTGCATGTGCAGAGGTGTTATGAGTTATGCATTGAAGTGTCCCTTTGGGGGGATGAATCACGGGATCAACAGTAGGCCGTTTGATATGCAGATCGTTGGGCGGCGGTGGGTTCGAACTAGTACCAGGTTCTTGAGCATCTATGGTAAGATTTCCATAAAGCTTGGCTCATGTTTGAAGTTCAACACTTCCAATGCCATAAATGGCAGATGATCCTTCACTAGAAGGATGTGAACTACCATTGCCCCTTTGTGGGGGTTGTGGGGGGTTTGCAAGCATGTGCTACTGTTGCTGCTATTGATTAGGGAAAGGATAATGAAGAGCGACAGGTGTTTGCCCATAATCCTTGTTTGCGATAAAATTGGTGCATTCCTGCAACCCAGGACATTTGTATGTCAAGTGGTCCTCCACATAGATCTTGCAAGGAAATTTCATGGGTTTCTCCTTCCCTTTGTCATTTTTAGCAGCATTTTTCTGATTAGGATTATTCTGATGGTATGACTACTCTTTCGAAGAAGATGTCTTTTTCTTGTTCTTCTTATTCTTTCCACTAGGTTTTTGTGAAGTTTGCACAGAGTTTACCTCAGCGGTAGGAAGAGTAGTCATTTGGTTAGGGGCAGTGGTAGTCGAGGATGGCTGGGAGGTTTACCCCTGAGACTGTTTTGTGGCTACACCAGAGATTGCGCCAACGAGATCGTCGGCGTGGACTCTGGGTTTCTGAGTAGCGGGAGAATTTGAGTTACTTGGGGCATTGGGGAGTAAATCATATAGCGTGCCAGATTGTGAGTAGATTAAATCTAAATGTTGGGCATGACGAATGCATTGATCTTCTGTAACTGCACCGGATAGGCCAATTTCTTTAGAGATGTGGGGTAAGAGAGACTTACAAAACCAATTAGATAGAAGATGATCTGGGATTGGTGCTTTGACTAGCCTTCTCCTATGCCTCCATTCATGAATGTGATCAGAGATGTGGGTGGCGGTGTCTTGGCACAGCGAGGTTAATAGTTCCGTTCCAGTTTCATATCTGATCGGTAATTGGAAGTTCTTTAGAAACTCCGTAGCTAAACCGCCAAAAGTGTTGATGGCAGCGCGTGGTAATTCAATATACCACTTGGTAGCATTGCCTGTAAGGGTGCGGGGAAATAGTCGAAGTCGGATACTATCATCCACCATGGAGTTAGATATAGACCATAAATGAAAGGTGGTGATGTGTGCGGCAGGGTCTTCCCCTTATTTCCCATCGAACTTTGGGATGTCAGAAGGAATCTTGTGCGGTACTGGAGGCTAGAGCAGCTTGTGATTGATGGGGTCATTAGTCAGTTTATAGATGTCGGGGATGTCTAGAGCTGCCAAAAATGGCAATTACGGGCTTTCCCCCGAATGTAGCCAAGGAAGGTTCAACTGACTATTTAGACCATAAGGTCCACCCATCAATGTGTTACCAGGAGGATAAGTGGGACTTTGATAAAAATTTCCTATGGGTGGAGGTGTATGGATATATGGTTGCTGTCCACAGGGCATATTGTATTGTGGGGCAAATGGTTGGTTGCCCCCAGCATAAAAGTGCCCCCCTAGTCCAGATGGAGGTTGGGGTGGGTTGGCCCATATGTACGCAATAGAGTTTCCTGATGGCATGCTACTACTTGCATAGTTTAGCAAAAACATAGATCCTACACCGATATTTAAACCACTTAAGGGAATAGTGTTAACAATAGGTTGTCCAATTTGTCCTAACGATTGCAGGGGTAGTGAAATGTTCCCTATTATTTGTGTGCTGGTGACACTGCCCCCTGGTATGGAGGCCAAGGGGTTTGAACTCAACAAAGGGTTCCAACTGAAAGGGTTTCTAAAAGGAACCGAAGTAGTCCCACTTGTGGGAGGGGAAGCTGTAGGTCCCAACGTGGTCACGGTAGGAGTAGATCCCGAAGGACTCGACGAGTTACTCACAATTGTGAGGACTGTAGGGTTGGTACTAGGCATAAGTTGACTACTGGGGTTACCAAGTAATGGCATATAACTTACAATTGGTGGGGAGGATGGTGAAAGAACTTGGGATGGTTGCCATTGGTATTGACCCTGTGGATGTCGGTTGCGAAATGGATATTTGTGTGGCCGAAGACATGTCTTGGCATGGTGGAATCTGAATTATCACGGTTGCCGATAGATCAGTGAGTGGAGGATTGTAATGAGGTACGACACCTTCCGTGAAAGGGTCCTCCAGAAATTCTGTATGATATGAGGCTATGTGAAAATAGGGTTTGTCAATGGAGACTGCTCTTTTGCAGAAGGCATGGGTTCACCAAGGTTCAATTCTTCCTCAGGAGTCAGAGGAGGTAGACCTTGCTGTCGTTGAGATAGACGGCATGGATCGGATGACGCCATGGTGACCTGTTTATTTTTAACAAATTTTAATAAATTGTGATGTATTATAAAGTCTCAATGACAGTAACCACACACCTAAAAAAATAAAAAATAAAAAAGGACTCTCTAAAATAAATCAGTAAGCAGCCAGAATAGAGTGCCCTGTTTGAGTACTACTGTTTGCTGGAGATGAAACCCAGTATCACAATAGTATATAGAGAGGTTTGGTCGAAAGTAAAGTTACGGTTACTCTAGAGCTTCACTCGAACCTCAGACGATAGGTGTAAGTATTCTCATGAAGATGAGTACCCTCCTAAAGACCAAAGATAGAGTAGGTCCATCTGTTTCAGGTACCAGGACAACCCGTCCCAGTCACCTTGTGTAAGTCCCTAAAAATTATGGCCACTAAAGATACCTCAAATCATAGACATCATCAGGGGGGTCATGGTCTAGGACAACATGCTATATGGGTAGAATACCTAGATCCCCGACCTAGTTTCCACATCCCCGAAGGTAACCCCAATATATAGAATGCCCACCGGATGCAGTCAAAGGCAGGCTACCTTCTTGTGCACCCAAGTGTTGTCTCGCGCTTAGCTCCAGTAAATGAGTGGTCCTGATAATATGAGTGCAGTAGGATTTCGCTCATTAATGGCTCTAGTCTCAAGTTTTGAGATCTTGGGTGATTTTCTGACTTTTACTAACCCAAGATCCTGGCCTGAACTACTGTTGGTGTGAGCTGAGAAAAATTTATGTGATTGATTTTATTATCGCTTAATTCTTAGTGTACTTGATTATTAGTCTTGTGGAGGGGGAGTGGACGTATGAAATGTGATGAGACTCTGACTCAAAAAGCCATGCAAAAATATGCTCTAAATGTTCAATTCGATGAAGAGTATTTCTACAAGGAGAGGTATCTTTTCAACATCTGTGAAGCAAAAATTCAAATAACACATTTTAACTTTAAAGATTCAGACATCTATTTATCTCATCTTAACAGTCTTTTAATTGAAATTTTCAGAATTAATCTAGCTAGATGCAGAAAAACTAAAAAAAAAAAAAAATTCTTCTAAAAGAAAATGTATTCGACACTAACTTTTCTAACAAGAACAAACAAACAACAATGCCAATTGGTAAACAAGCACAAGGATTCAGTCAAGGAATGGTTCTGATGGCCAAAAACTCTGCAACCAAAAGGAACACAAAACAGGTGTGAATAACAATTTTTTGGCTGAGTAACACATTGGTTCTGAGCAAAGACCGTGTTAATGCAGATACTAACACACTGTAAGCAAAGCTAGGCCGCGTTATAACACTCTGGAATACTAACAAAGGCAACGTTAGTCATGGTAAAGTTCTTCAGATGGCCAAAAGGGTACAGAACTGAACTCTGTGAGCTTTTGAAATGTCTACTGGGCATAAAAGCTAGTCAGAAGGATATGTGAACAGAGGAAAGAACGAGGAATAAAAGAAATAATCCAGAAACTTGGGGTTAAAATGCCCAGCGGAGTTGCCAATTCTACTATAGGGTAAAATGATTGGGTTGTTGGTTCTCGAATATCCCTCTCAGGTCTTTCCGGTGCCCAAGGCAGACAATAAGATTAGTTGTATAGTTCACAAAGAAGATGCATATATGTTCATATCAACTTAAACAACTTGATGGAATAAGATGGAAGATTACCTCTTTCCAGATCTTGAAGTCTTTTTGGAGAGCACTAAGCAACAAAGCAGGGATCCTCCTTCACTAGCTCCAAATATCGACCCTGTGATCAATCAAAGCACCTGTGTAATAAAAATATACATTTCCTATCAATTAAGTTAACATATGATAAATATTAAACAATGCACGTCTAAGCCATTCATCTCATGCTATATAAGTAATTGAGGAACAATAACAATATTGACGCATTGAATGGACAAAACAGATACAGTTCTATTGATTTATAAAAAGGAGGATTACAACCGTCAGTTGTACCAAGCCCTCCTCAGTCTTCCAATCTCTCTTTCTCTTTCTCTGAATGTGGTGATGTCTTAATCAACAAGTTCTCAATGAACCTCTTTGATCTTTTACCTTCACACTACAACAATAAACGCTCTGCTTCACATGTATTCAAAAAACCTTCGACCTTGGACCAAGAGCCTACATCTCCATTTTATAGGAGAAGGAGAGGGAAAACCTTGCCTTTCTCCTTCTACCAATTCTAAATAGAAAAACCAAGATGTTTCCTCAACTTTCCATGCTTTTGCCTTTCTTAAGAGTCTAGTTGTTTTTGGCAAGACCCAATAAGAGGTTAGTGCCTTGCAGTTTCTATTTTGCACTGACTCTCTATGAGAAAAATCTGGAGTTTCAAATCATTCTCCGCGGGCTTTTCCTGTTTCGAACTCAAAACACGGGTAACGCTGCCCTCTAGGCTAAAGAAAGTGTTTCCCTAGCCACTAATGTGACCTTTTCATGGATCAGGACGTTATAACGCACTTTTGATGTTATAGGGGCACATTTCCTTGGTAGAAGTAGGTTTAGTTTAGGCCTCTTTATTTCTTCCATACTTATCTTCTCCTCTGAGCTGATGAGGAGGTTATTTGACCTGTAACACACATGCATACCTAGTGTAGGGGAGAAATGGTTCAAGCAAGCTAACCTTGACATGAGTTACTTTGAGCCATACCTTAAGCCCAGGTATAAAGACCACAACAAATCAATCTTTCCTTTTCTCTCACCTGCTTGATATATATGCACCTATGATGAAGATTATAATGAAGTATTTTACATGTGAGGGAAGGTTTTCTCGTATTTACTCATACCACATCAATCTGCTTATGCATTTTACTAGAGTGAGGATGCTTCACATACCCTATTACCTTTACCGAAGCATTGATAAAATGGCATACATAGTGCAAAAGAGAAACTACCCTCAGCAGATGAAAAGCCTTTTCCATTACTCACTTATCAAAATGGTTGTTATGCACCAACTCCAGTAGAAAGGCATTCCATGGGAGACCTTCATTGCCAATTAGTTGTTCACTACTCAACAAGGCCACCATCAGCAAGATATACCTTCCTCATCTCATCCTCCAGAATCCATTCCTACATCACTTCTTGCTGTTCCTACATCTCCACTCACTCACATTACTTCACCCCATGATGACCCTTGCACATCCCCATCCACTCACATTCCTTCACCTCAGGATGATCCTCCTTCATCACCCTCCCACAGCCCTTCACCCTCATCTCATGACACCACAACATCAAACAGTGAAGAGGGCAGTGAGGCAGATAGCATTGAGGCAGATGGCAGTGAAGAGATTAGTGAGGCAGATGGTAGTAAGACAAATGACACTGAGCTGGTTGACGTAGAGCTTTTTCCTTTGACCTATCAAAGATGTCATAGGCAGGTATTTTCTCCAAAAATTGTGGAAGGGGCCCTGCCTTCTACATCAACAAAACAACTTGAAAAAGGTGAGGAAAAGGTCATTGTTGAAGAGGAGGAAGACAAGCATGAAACTGGACAAGAGTTTCGGCTAATTCACCTTGAGAGTGAGGATGAGGAGAGGATTACAAACATGTTGATCAAGAGCAAGGATGCCCAGATTAGGGAGCTACAAGCCAATATTAGCAGGGCAAAGAATGTGATCAATTTCCTTGAGGTAGAAAACAAGCAATTAGAGACAGAGAAAGCTATCAGTGAGGCCATAGCTATTAGAACTCAAAAAGAGGATGGAAAGGCCAAAGAAAAGCTATATGAGACCTTGGGCACTCTTAATGACAATGAGGATGAGGAAGAACAACTTCCTAGGAAGAGACCAAGGACAATTGCATTGAAGAAAGCCTTAGCTCGGGATAGAGAGCAAGAGACAACATTGGCAGAGCAGCTCACTCCAAGTGAGATGCTTTCCATGGAGATCAGCTATGAAAGAGAATCTTGGCTAGAGAGAGATAATTTTCACTTATAGGATCAGCTTGAGAAGTCAAAAAGAAACATTGACCTTTAGAAGAAGGTGGCAAGGCATTATGCCTTAAGAAACATGATTGCAAGGGCCAAGCTCAAAAGAGCCGTTACAAAGATTCAAGCCCTAAATGAGGCCAAGGAGAATGAGAAACTTGACATCCTTGCTGATGTTTCCCTCCAAGCCTCCCAAACATGATCATCAAGACAAAATCCATTTTTGGCATATTTTTGCAAATTTTGAGTTTTTGACTGTTTGGCTAGCAGAAAAAAGGGCCAAACGCACAGGGCCACTCGTGCTGCGCTCTTTTTTGGGGCACTCAATTGAGAAAAGGTTTAAATTTTAATGTTTCTCATGCTTAGCACATCACCCACAGAACATTTCAGGTCATTTGGAGTAGAATTGGTCCCTCAAAAGGGCCAAAAACCATTAAAAAAAACACCTTTCCGCTCTCTCTTCAACACTGGCATTGCGCCCTGACCAGTCATGGGAGAATGGATTTTTGAGCATGCAAATGGACTCAATTCTAAAAAATAAAGGCATATTTGGAAACTAGACAGGACATGCTTTCCAGTAAGCTATCATGGATCTCATTTGGACACAGTGAAGGCCTCCAAATCTCAGCTGCAAAAAGGGAAATGTTTCCAGTTTTGGCGCTGCGCCCTCGGCCTGTGGCATTGCGCCCTTGCTAGAAAGTGAAAAAAAGACACAAGAAGTTATTGAAAAAGATATTTTGAGGGTTTAATGGACAAATATCTCTAAAATTATCTGAGGAGTTATGTTAGAATTTATTTTTTCATTTATTGAGTTTGGGATATTTGTGCCTTGGGCCTTGCATGGTCTCAATGGTCAAATGAATTCATGATGTAATTAATGACTTATAAAACCCTAGCTAGGGTCTACTTCACCATTTTGGAAATGAAATATTGCATGTAAGCCTCATTGTGATTGTTGGTTGATTGCTGAGCTCAATATGGTATAGAATTTGAGTTTATTGAAGAAATTGGATTTGGAGTGTTGTGATTGCTTTGGATTGAGCATCAATGGAGAAAGCATATTCACGGGATTCATGAACCTGGTTAATGGTGATGTTGTTCTAATTTAGTATTTGTTTCCTTCAGTTTTCATATTTTTTCATCCTTTCTTTGATAGAAGAACATAACTTTTAGAGTAGGATATGCTATCTTGGCACCCTATTTCTGTCTGCATCCTTTATCTTTATGTTTTCCTCTGCTAAGTTTGATTAAAGAATTCTTAAATGCTCTTTAGTTTCACTGAACTGTTATCTCAAATGTTCTCTTTTTCTGAAAGTAATGATTAGAGAATTCTTAACTGTTCTCTAGGATTACTGGATTGTTGTCTTGAAGTTTATTTACTAGGGTTTGGTCAAAGAGGTCTATGGTTTTCCTTGCACTTTGGTTCTTTCTCAAGCATAGTAATATTAAAGGCTTTTCTTGTTCTAGTATGTTAAAGGATTCTTAATTTCCCTTTAAACCTACTAAATTCACAATTTAATGTTCATTTCATATCAACCTAAGCTATGAAGATCCATTTGGCTTTGTTAACTTTCCCTATTAAACACCCTTGATTCATTGTTGTCCTTTTTAAGACTTTCACAGACCCCATAGCCCAATGGTTTGATTTTCTCTTACTCTATTTTTTCATCTTGAAAACCTACCCAACCAAACAAACAAATCAAACAAACCCTATCAATTTAACTAGCCTAAAATCAACATCCTAAAACAAACAATTCATATCTTTTATCAAATATAGAGAGAGCCCTCTCTGAGTCTAGGAAGGCTAGGTCCTATGACTTCAAAGATTGGTTTGATGTTACCCTTGTCTATTTGGTCATTGCAAATCTGCCAAATTACATGGACATAATAGATCCCAATGAGATATTTCTCAACATATGTCGTTTTTTTAGGAATTTTTCTTCTGTGATCCATAAATTGTGAGAAAAAAAATTTCGGTTAAAGATTTTCTAGATAGTGGGTGGAATAACCAAACTAAATTCCTACTTGTTTAGTCATAGCCAACGATATAAAAAATGGATACAAATGGATATGAGAATGTACATCAAACCCTCATAGACTGATGTATTTTGTAAACTAATTTCACACTTGGAATAACTTCTCCTGCTTGGAGATCACGTTCCAACTCCTAGATCTAAGCCCCTACAATCAAAAATAGAGAAGGACGAGATTTTCCTCTGTAGAAGGTAGATCAACATGCAATGTAAACTTAATGTAGTAAATTGATAAGTTTTTTCACATATATAGAAACTAAATAGAGAAATAAAATAGTTAGCATTCATATCATAAGAAAAATATACAAGGAAATATAACTCATTAGTAGCGTATGATCTCCTCCAATCCCTCAGATCACTTCTTCCTCAACTCACTAACAAACAAATATAATTTGAGATGCAAGAGAAGACTGCTATGGAAATATCTCACCAACATTACTGAATTAACCCTATGTGATGCCTCTCTCACCCTTGAGACATTGTAACAAATATAAATAATTAATAATTAATATTTAATAATTATTAGTATATTGAAGAAGCATCCCTCGAAGGAAATGACTATTCTTGAAGGGTCACCTTACCTAGTATATAAGCAGGGCCATACTTTCTAAAAATATCATATCTTATCTCGTGTACATTCAATATTATTATATAAATATATTATTGTCCTATAATGGGCATTTACATATTCTAAATATTCTAAATATTTTTGTGTATACAAATCTAGTTTGTTACATTGGTATTAGAGCCTAGTTCTATGATACCAACTATTGGCTAAGATTTTTCTAAAAACTTGAATATTTTGGAGTTTCTCCTACATCTAAAAATCAGTCTGATTTTACCCTTTGGACACCAAAAGTGGAAGTTGACTTTTGGTCACCATAAAAAAAATAATTTAAAAAATATATAAAGGTAAAAAAAAATACTGGCACATTAGATGGAAAAAAACACTTTCTAATATATATATATATATATATATATATATATATATATATATATATATATATATATCTACGAAAAAAGGAAAAAAGAGAGAAATAGAATTATGAAAAAAATGGAAAAAAAAATATAATTGAAAAAATAAAGAAAGTAAAAGGTAAAATCACAAAAGAAATAGTTATAAAAAAGAAGAATTAAAAAATAATTAATGAGAAAAAAATAAGAAGGAAGAAGTAGGGTCATTGGGCCTCCCACCATCACTACCCTTTCCTTATGCCAAAAATATTTACCACCTCTCGATAGATCTATCTTCCTAACGTTCCATCATATTTCCACAACAAGCTCACCCTCGTGCAAACCCATTGCAACTACCCCATCACTAGCCGACGGATAGGAATATCTTGCATCTACCAGATTCCCTCCCTATGCTGAGCTCCACATTCAACCGCTTTCTCTACTATAACTTTGTCAGCTTCCACTACCATTTCCTGTAACTTTTCCACAGGAAATTTTAGCAACAACCACTAATTATACTTGGCCACCATCCTTTACTTTACATTCAACACCGTCATTCTAGTCAACCCACCATTCAATCACAACACTGTTCTTGTAATATTCCTAATTTAGCATGCAGCTAATTGGAATATTAATTTTTCTCTTGACGTTTGGTTAGATGAATAAATGGGTAGGGAGACCCATAAATCTCTTTAGTAGGAATAAAATCCCTCTTAATGTGAAAATGAATCATCTTCATAGCTAGATAAAGCACCCTCATGCGTGAACAGGGGCTAATGCATGTGGACAAGGTCAAGTTTGACCAAGTCAACAACGCTGGTATGGAGGGAGTGGATCATCAATGAGAGACATCGCAGTGTGAATGGGAGAAAGTCTCCATGATAGTAGAAACCCTAATGAGTGGGACCCAAGGTGAGAAGGCTCACATTGTTTATAAGGAGGGCAAGGAAGCCATAGAGAGGCATGTTATTGATTATTGATTTTGTGGTCTGTATGAATTTTTGCATCCTTCAGCTGTTTAGTTGAGCTTGCAGTGCTGTTTAGCACAGGGTGTTCCCGAGTGGGAATCCCACCTCTTCCCTTGAGGTAGCCTCTAGGAAGAGTATTGTACTATCATTTCCACATTCTGGCATTCTGGCATTCTAGCTAAGCTTCAGTCTTCAGCTACAGTTAGTGTCTGTTCAGATTTGTGTTGTGTTGTAGTGGAGGGTTGAGAAACCCACTTTCTAAGCTAGCTTTTTAGGGGAGGAAGCATTCTTCTCATTGGGAGGCCAACAAGGGAGGTTCCTATGCTTTATTTCACATCTTGGCACTAGGCCAACCTATTCCCATCAGCTATAGCGTAGATTCCCTCTTTGATTGCGTTATTTCAGTGAGCATTTGCAGTGGAGGTTTCAGTGCTTGTTTTGGAGGGTGAGATCTTCAATGTTAGGATCAACCTTGCACTTGGAGACTTTGTTGGAGGAGTTCTATTCATTTATTTATCAGTTCAGCCACCTCCTTCCAGTATTCAATTTTTCAAGTGTAGTTCAGCCCTAGGGCTGCATTCCAACATTTTGATATTTTGGGTATTTTCGAAAACCCTTCTCGGGTTGTCTTGGAAATGTGTTTGGGAGCCTAAATATTCACTCCCAACATTGTTTGATCTATAAAACAACAGATCCACCTTTTTATATCTTTCTATAGCAGTTTATGCCCTAAAACTGCACTGTCAGAGCTCATGGAATTTGTATAGCAGTGTTTTTCTCATGTATTGACATATTTTCTTAGAGAAGGCTTATTTTGTATTGCTTGAGTGACTTGATCCTCAAGATCTTGTACCTATTATTTGCTCATATTTTTAATAAGATGGCTATACATTTGCCTCATATCATGGTGTATTGATTTTTTCACTGCTATTTCCATTATTGTGTTCAAATATTGTTGCTTCCCCATTTGGGAATATTACAGTGGTATCAGAGCATAATCTTGGCTCAGCCTATGAGTTTCAGCCAATATGCTATAAGAAGAAGAAGAGAAGAAAATGAGATCTAAAATGATGGAAAGAATGAGCTCTGTCTCATCACTTTTCAGATCTATGAAGAACCTCTCCAAGGAGGTCAAGCAGATGAAAAAGGAGATATGCAATGAGATCTCTAAAGGATTTCAAGAAGAGGAAGGTCCATGTATTTCCTATCAGCAGAATAAAGAACCGGTTTTGCATAGAGCTCCAAAGCAATATACTATGCCATTTTATTTTGAAGAAGAAGACAAAAGGCATGGAGATGGAGGACACTTGGATCATGAGACTCTAAGTGAGTACCTTGCATAATATAAGTCTCAACCTAGAGCTTTCAAGGAGAATCTAACTCTCCTACAGTTCATTCAGCTCAAAAAAGAAAGAAGACATTGCGTCAATAGATTTCTATTGCCTACATTTGATGGGTCATCCACATGTACAACAAGATCTTTGGGAATGAAGTTGGATGCATTTTTATTGCTACATCCAGTAGTAGAGAAATAAGTAGTTGATATTGCAGCTCTCCACCTTGAGGGTGAAGCAAACATTTGGTGGTTCAGCCATTTGAGTCATGCAAGAGTGACTGCATATGCATATTTCTTTGAAAGGTTGATCAGGAAGTTCGACAAGAATAACTTAGAGGCGAAGAAACTTCCACCACCACTTGCTATAGGAGCACTTGCATTAGGAGAAAGAACCCTTGCACCTTTGCAAAGTGGTCTTGATATCTTGACATATAGAGTCCCATGCACTATTCTAGAGATGCATGAGGATGAGGAGACTTGTACTAGTGCTGATGTAGCCATAGAAGAGTAGAGTTCATCATTAGTAGTTGGGGAAGCCATCACACCGGAAGGAGGAACCCTTGTAATAGTACAAGATGTTCCCAAGCTTTACCCAAGTATGCACATGTTTCTACTTTCCATTATTTCAACACATCATATGGAGGATTGTGGGAATATACCTTTGCATGACCTAGGGTGAGAGTACATTTCTGATTTGGAGCAACATAATATCACTACATTGAGGACCCTTGATTTATTCAAGGAGGAGATATACATTCATCCTAGTATATCATTGTCGAGCTACACACAACTCTTGGGGTTGGAGTGTAGAATTTTGGAGGATGGGATGAACATTGTATTGAGAAAAGAAATGCAGAACTATGTGTTTAGCATTGAACATAATCTTGAGACAGTATATTCACTATCATGGAGATCAACAGGGATGTCATTGAGAAAAAATGATGAGTTGGGGGCCCAACTATTATTGGAGCATCTTGATGACCATTATACTTGTGTGACATTGGATAGGCAGATGATTGATGAGAGACAACTTATCTTTCATCATGTTTATGGATATTTCTTGATGAGAATTTCACAACTCAATGATAAGATTTTTCCTTCAGCATACTTGGATCCTTATGGATTCAACATGGTCATTGATGAGTGGTCTTCATTTGGAGATCTCCAGGAGGTTGCATTTCAACACCACACGAGATGTAAAAATAGAAATCTGATTTGGGAGGATGGTATTATCCATTGGAGGAGTGCCAAGGTGGAGCATGGTAGGAGACACCCAAATTTGGATAAATGGGTGTGGATGGTGAGCAAGGGGTTGGGAATCCACTTGCATATCTATGACACAAGGCAGCATGAGGCAAGATTGTGTTGGCTACTCTAGAAAGAGTTTGGCCATCATGTGACATATCCTTATTCAAAGGGTATGTTGGTGGATGGGACTTGGCATGGCACATGCATCATATGGCAGTAAGGAGTTTGGGTGTATTGGGGCGATGTGATATATTTCATATCAACCATCATGTTGTTGCTCCATAGTTTGTATGGTGATGGTGTGGGGAGGCAATAAGAGTTGTTGTTGCTTTGGAAGCTATTGAGAGAGTATGGGTTGATTCTCTCCCATACTTTGCATGATGTTGCTGGAGTGGATGGTGGCACAATCATGGTGCAAAGGGGCTCCTCCTTAGCTTTGGAAGATCAGGAAGTAATTCCACTTTGGAATGGATCTCCCATATATAGTAGCATTATGGTAGCTGACTTTGGCATTTGGTATGTCAAATAATGGAGCTATGAAATGACAGGGCCATACTGTAAAGGCCAACAACGCTGTCACTTGGGAGCTTGGGTTTTTTGATGGAGTGTTCCCAGGATCACTTTACATATGATTCACTTGATGGAAAAGTAGGAGATGAGAGTGATGGAGTAGTGGATGGAGACATATATTACCATGATATGATCTTCTTGACTTGGGTCTCCAAGCATAAGAAGAAGGTTTTGCATGCAGTACAAGGTTCATTCCTTTTCATGGAGATATATCATACCTATATGGAGGGCTCATTCATGGATATTATTATCAACCTACTCTCAGTACATGGTAAGAATTATGTTTTTGCATTTATTGATTATCTAACACATTATTTGCATTCTGTTACCATCTCTATATAGTGCATTTCTCCACAAGAGGGCAAGCCTCTAATTTGGGCTTCATGGTCATTTTAGGACCAACATCAATAATGGGGATAGCCATCTATTGAATGGCTTTGGGAAATTATTGTACTATTCTCTGTATGCTCAGTTGATACACAATTCCATTTTTTATTTACCAGTAGATGAGATTACATGCATAACTAGCAATTTGTTGGGAGACAACTTGCCACATCATGTTCTGAAACTGTAGTTAGTAAAAATGCGCTGTGACCACTTGGTAAACTGTTGGTACCTTAAAAAACTATATAAAACCTTCAATATTATTCTAATTTTGATATCATATTATGATAATGTCATATTCATTTTATATGGGATGATCTGGGCAAGAACCAAAGATTGGATCTTTGAGGATCCAATTGCCTTTTTTCTTCATGAAGGCAACACTATTGCAACCAAAATTCAGCAGAAGGTCTACACTTATCATAAGTGGAGAGAGAGACATCATGGGATGGAAAATTTGATCCATCATATTCAGCTATGCAGCCCACCTACTTTGTAGGAGCCTAAGGTGGAGGAGATCTTTCATGAGTTGCCATGTTGGAGGGTGACTCATTTTGCATGGAAGATAGCTTGGGGATGGAGGCTTCACATGGGAATGATAGTTCCCAATATATTTTAAATTCCATGCCTAAATAAGGCCTCTAGATAGCACATTTTTGCCTCCATGGGTATTTTACTTCTTCATGATGATAACTATTCTGGATGGTCACCAAAAGCTAACTTGCATACTTGGGAGGAGCAACTTGGAGATTTATTGATGAGACAACATCTTGTTCCTTGGAGGAGTTTATCATATGAGGATGCTACAGGAGGAGGAGAGGAGGCTCTTCAGTTCTATCCTTGCAGTTGCTTGAGGACAAGCAACATTTGGGAGGGAAGGACTGTAATATTCCTAATTTAGCATGCAGCTAATTGGAATATTAATTTTTCTCTTGACATTTTGTTAGATGAATAAATGGGTAGGGAGACCCACAAATATCTTTAGTAGGAATAAAATCCCTCTTAATTTGAAAAGGGATCATATTAATAGCTGAATAAAGCACCCTCATGTGTGAACAAGGGATAATGCATGTGGACAAGGTCAAGTTTGACCCAAGTCAACAACGTTGGTATGGAGGGAGTGGATCATCAATGAGAGACAATGCATTGTGAATGGGAGGAAGTCTCCATGATAGTAGAAACTCTAATGAGTGGGAACCAAGGTGAGAAGGCTCACATTTTTTATAAGGAGGACAAGGCATCCATAGAGAGGCATGTTATTGATTATTGATTTTGTGGTCTGTATGAATTCTTGCATCCTTCAGCTGTTTAGTTGAGCTTGCAGTGTTGTTTAGCACACGGTGTTCCCAAGTGGGAATCCCACCTCTTACCTTTAGGTAGCCTCTAGGAAGAGTATTGTACTATCATTTCCATATTCTAACATTCTAGCTAAGCTTCAGTCTTTAGCTACAGCTCAGTGTCTATTTAGATTTGTGTTGTGTTGTAGGGTGTTGCAGTGGAGGGTTGGGAAACCTACTTTCCGAGCTAGATTTTCAGGGGAGGTAGCATTATTCTCATTGGGAGGTCAGCAAGGGAGGTTCTTATAATTTATTTCACATCTTGGCACCAGGCCAACATATTCCCATCATCTACAACACATATTCCCTCTTTGACTGCATTATTTCGATGATCATTTGCAGTGGAGGTTTCAATGCTTGTTTTGGAGGGTGAGATATTTAGTGTTAGGATCAGCCTTGCACTTGGAGACTTTGTTGGAGGAGTTATATTCATTTCTTTATCATTTCAGCCACTTCCTTCTAGTATTCATTTTTTCAGCTGCAGTGAAGCCCTAGGGATGCATTCTGGCATTTTGATATTTTTGGTATTTCCAGAAACCCTTCCCAGGTTTTATTGGAAATATGTTTGGGAGCCTAGATCTTCACTCCCAACATTATTTGAGTTAGAAAAAAACAGATCCACATTGTTATATCTTGCTATAGTAGTTTATGCCCTAAAACTACGCTGTCAGGGCTCATGGCATTTGTATAGCAGTGTTTTCTCATATATTGACATATTTGCTTAGAGAAGGCTTGTTTTGTATTGCTTGAGTGACTTGATCATCAAGATCTTGTGCCTATTATATGCTGATATGTTTAATAAGATGGCTGTAAATTTGTATCATATCATGGTGTATTTATTTGTTCGCTGCTATTTCCATTATTGTGTTCAAATATTGTTGCTTCCCCATTTGGGAATATTACACTTCTTTCCATAATGTCACAACTCTGTCCACTATGATCTATAACACTACACCACAATTTTTATTGTATCCCCTGTCAAAGGAACCCTAATTTTTCATGTGATTGTTTGTATGAGAACATCCCCTAAAGCATCTGATCATTAAATTAAAGCATCCAATTATTAAGAGCAAAGATATGTCAAAAAAAAATATGAGTGTTGAATTAGTGCATATGTTTATATAAGTCATAATACATCCTAATAGCTCGCTATCTTAAAATATAACAAATGAAATTCGGTTAAAAGGGAAGCGTTATTTAAAATAAAAATAATAAATAAATTTTCATTAGAACTAAAAATCTTAAGAACAAATAGGGTGTTATTTTAGGGCGGATTTAAAGAAGAAAGGCAAAATTTTATTTTTATTTTTTTATCAACATTGTAGAGAAATAAATATATTTACAAAAAATCAATGTCAAGAGAAATTATATATAAAGAATAATATTTAATATTAAAAATATTAAATAAAAGTTAAAGGAATTTCAAGTATTAAATTAATGATTTTCAAATGACAGATGATTGTTATGAATGTATATCTCAATTTGGAATCATAACCATGTATGAAAAATAAATCAATATAATTTTAGGTTTACCCTTGTTCAAAGTACCGAGTACTTGTTGGAAAATTTGCATTGTCTGAATGGTTAGTGGCACCTCGTATGTTGGCATTGATGTCAAATATACTAGCATTGATGTTAGAGGCAACAAATGTTGGCATTAATGAGCATGTTGTTCAGGGGGAATCCCATGGTTGCTACAATATTCTACAGAGAATCATCATAGTAGTAGGCTTAGTGGAGAAATCCGTGAAAATATGACTATGATGGCTAGGGAGTATTAGACCTTGGAGGAGATTATGTATCAATAAATCGGCCCAGTTTCTCATCAAAGAGACATAGATGGAAAGTTCTTGGAAATATCTTTCCAACTATATGAGGACGTTTTCAAATGGCCCTCTGGATCAAAAGTGATGGTCAGTCAAGGTAAGTATACCGAAGCCTTAAGTAACAGTTCCTAGAACCCCGAAAGTCTCGGAAGCTCGAATAATTCTTTAAAAATGTTACGATATTTCTTTAAGCTGGGGTAGTAGGAATCCTAGTGGTGAGCCTTGGTAGTGCACCAAGAGTGCTGCAACTCCCAGAGGCTACTCTACTTTACTTTATCAACCGAAGGTTCATACAAACTTGGAGGTGATAGTGTTATATACACAATAGAGGCATTCTACTCATGCCATCATCTTTTCAGTTCTATGATGGGGTGCTAAAACTAGGTTTATTTCTAGGATATGAAGTATGTCACATTTCTGAATGAAATCTAAGAGTGAAAATAACTCATGAACATTACTCTATCATCAAGACAAGAAACTATTCTAGATCATAAAGACTCATCTAGCTATTTGCAAGAAAGGAAATCCACACTTAACCTAATGCAAGAAATAAAGTTAAACTAGGTGGAATTCATGATTTAAATTGCTGAATTGAACTAGCAGGAAGGGAAACTAATCTAGGCACACATACTGCACCAAATGACTGATTGAAATATATCCATCTCATGCTTGACTGATATGCTTAACAATGCATCTATCAATGACCTAACTATGCTTGTAAATAACTTTATTTTGAAAAAAAATAAGGAGGTACTAAGGTGACCTAAAAGGGTCTTGGACTCATGGTTACAGAGCAGAAGGTGTATTGGAGGTTGTGCTAGGTCTAGATGAGGTGAAAGAGAGCTTTTTGGATGAAGATGTGAGTGACTGGCGCTGCTACAATATTACCTACAAGATTTCCTATAGTGCTACAGGATGTTGTGAAACGCTACTAGAAACAGGCCGAGAGTAGTTTGAGGCCATAAATGATGAGGAAATGGGTAATAGAGGTGAAATGAAGGTGGCTCTAGGTGGATGGAAGGTAGATAACCCTTTTTCCAAGCTCAGAACTTCTCTCAAAGCATGTCTTGCACCTCCAAGGTGGCTCTCGGTTTCATGATGGAGATGTACAAAAATAGGGCTGAAGGAGATTTGGTTGGGAATTGGTTGACGAGGGGTGGAAACTAAAGCTAATGGTGTTGGTGGAGTCCTCCTCTACTGCTCTACTCAAAACTACAAGAAAACTACCTATTCATGCAATTATCATTGACAATTCTATTATGAAAATGGTGGAAAAGATGAGTTGAATTTAAGCAAATCTACCTATGCACTTAAAACATAAAACTAACTCTGCATCTCCAACATGTTCATGATAAACAAAGGAACCTATCCAATTTTTCTAAGAAATCATAAACTGAAAGAAAATTTGGGTATGTGGTGAAGATCTACCCTCCTCAAACCCTAATGGAAGAGGTGAGAGAGGGAGGCTTTAATGCACAATTTTATATTTTTCTATGCTACTGCAACATGAAAGGTAAATAAAATAATTAAAACAACATGAAATGTAAGCAAACCAAATACACCAATATGAAATGTAAGAAAACTAACTACAACACTTGAAAGGGAAGCAAACTAAATGCATTGAGATAAAATATAACCAAACTAACTAAAACATCATGACAATTAAACACATATACATAAGAGATACTGAGGCAAATGGATTGGGCCCTAACACACAAGCTCAACTCCCTAAGACTAAATCAATGAAGAGGAAACTAAATACTCATTTTATTTCATAACGAATTCTGCTACATAGCATATGAAAGTCACAAATGTCTATTACAAGAGCTAAGATTGCTCTATCTATCTCCAAAAATTGAATCCTAATGAGCTCTTTCTCTGCCTTATTTATCCTAAAGGGTAGCTACCAACAAATCCCTAAAATGTAGGTGATTTGTCTCCTTGGAACTCGAAAGAAGTGGAGCTTGGATCCTCTTGATCTTCCACTTGCTTGGCTACCTTTGATTTTGAGATGTTGGAGGAGAATCTCGAGGATGTCGTGGCTGCCTTTAGGAGTTAAGGAGGTTGTCAATACCCTACAATAAATCCTTGTTATTTACTCTGAGCTTTGATTGTGAAATATTCAACAAAAATGGAATATTATCTTGATTTTCATGCATTCAAACCATATTAGGCATTCGAACTATGACACCCTT
Source organism: Pinus albicaulis (assembly GCA_034641835.2). NCBI lineage: Eukaryota > Viridiplantae > Streptophyta > Pinopsida > Pinales > Pinaceae > Pinus > Pinus albicaulis. The sequence goes on from JAXQQM020077055.1 coordinate 112,289, forward strand.
AATTCACCATCTACACTAAGCAACATATTACCATAATACAATTAAATGTGATAAATAGATACTAATAAGTCTAAAAAGGTGACAATTAACCCCTTAAAATGTACCTAATGATGGTGTTCATCACCCCCCTACCAAATGGTTGCTCATCCTCTAAGAAAATTAGTCCTCTTTCTTTATATCTTTTAGTGCCTTATTGGCCTCTTTGAAATCCCAAGGAATCAGTGAAGGAGTCCCCTTAGGAGGGTAGAATCCAACATTCTTTTCTGCCTCCTCCCATTCTCTATTTTATTCGGCTTTTTCTTTTCCTTCACCCAGCCCCAACAATAAAGGTGGACTGAGTTATAAGCCAAGCGATTGAATCTTCATTGTTTGCATTTCCCTCTTGTACAAAGGTGCCCTTTCTAGGGAATTTATAAATATATCTGGAGTACGCTACTCCATGTTTCTAAGGCTAAAAGGGAGGCCATTCCATCTCCTCTAACTTTCCATTACACATTCCTCTCCCAGCAGTCTAGAAATGTCATCAAAGTGTGCAATGGCTTGTGCCTGTGTGTTGAGGTATTTATCTACAAGGCTTGCATCATTTGTTATCATTAGGTGTTTGTTAATGACCCCTCTAGGGTTGAATAGTTTTTCCCTGATATGGAGAGGCTCCTTTCCTTCCCTTCTCATCACGATTTTTACCTCCTCTGCCCTTGCCTCCTCACTGGTCATACAAGAGGCTAGGGCCATCAACTGCATATCATCCTAGGTTTAGGATCCCAAATGTTTAGATCAGTCAATATAAGATTATGCATATAAAATTATCCCAACTTGGCCTTATCCATTATGCTTGACTGATTGCAAAATTCAATAAACTACCTGCAGTTTTGGAAAGGTAATGATTAATAGAAATCTAGTATTTTGATTTGAAACTGTAGCCACTTTTCATTCAGGTAGATGGCATAAGAGTTTGAAGGATGTGTGTGTTGTATTGCCTCCATGCAAAAATTTTCCATGGTGGCAATTTTATTGTCCTTCTGTTGCAGTTAGCTTTGTAAAATTGCATTTTTTGCTTGTGTTTCTTGTAATTTCCTCTTGAACATTGCTTCCCTGAGTCGGAAATCAACCAAATCCCTCCCCATCTCAGTGAATTTTTCTTCCATGATTCCTACATCTTTCACACCATCTTTTTTGGAAATTTTCATCCAGTGATGTGTGTGTGCTCTCTCTTGCTCTAGCTGATAAAATATGGGAACTGAGAGCGTTTGAGGGATAAAACTTCCTCATTTAATGAATGTGTAGTAGGAGATTAGATTTGACGATGGGCTAGGATATGTAACTACTGATATGTCTTTTGGAACAGATTTTGGAGAGACATGTTCCTATTTTGGTTCCTCCTCTTCCTTCCCATTGGCATCTTGCCGCTCAATTTGTGCCTCTTTTTCAACGTCTTGGGACTCTTTCCCTTCAAAAGGTACATTATCTCCCTCCCCAATGACTTTCTACTCTTTCTGTGACACATATGGAGTTTCTTGTAGCACCGACAGAGTTTCTGGCATAAAACTATGTTTTTCCTGTAGAAAACCCTCTTTTTCTGGTTGCACTTATTTTCTGCTTCTTGAAGGTCTGTGGGGCTTGGAACTTGTTTGAGGGATGCTAGCCTTGAGAATTTCTCCTCATATAGGTCACACGTGTCTTCTCAGGTGAGGTTACCTCTAGAAATTTTCCCTCTTCCAAGCTTAGTTGATCTTTCTTCATGGGTGACTCTTCAATTGTTATTGGGATTTCGGTTGGAGTTTGGGGTCTTCCTTGCTTCACCCTGCAATTGTTTCTGGTTTAGAAGTACACGAGGGTTTTCCTTTTTATTTTTTCATTCACTAGTGTGCTTAGAGTGGATAAGGCTGCAACCACTTCTTTTTCTGAGGTTCCTACTGATAGGCTAGTCTGTTGGGGTGAGATGTTAGTTCTCAACATGGGTTCTAATATCTCTTCCCCTCTTGTCTTTCCTTTCTTCTCTTTTTCTTTCTCTTCCCCCTCCTTTTCATCTCCTTCTCATTTTTCATATTTCTCTTCCTCCTCCTCTTTTTCCTTTCTGTTTCTAGGGTTTCTGTGTGTTCTTCTTCTCTCTCCATCTCATCTTCTTCCTCTTCTTCCTATGTTCCTCCATTCTCTCCTTCTTCCTCTTTCACACCCTCTCTCCAAGACTAGAGGTAGGGGTTTGTCCAAGAGTGAGAAATTGTGTCCCTATGAATGATTCCCTATCCATATCTATGAAGGTGGACCAAGGTACACAAATTTTCAACCTATTGAGAGCATCTCCTACTATTAGTGTGATGAGGCCATGGTGAGATAAGTGTTGATACTTTATTTCCATCACTCTCTGTATTATGTCTCTGATGGAATGTAGGATGAAGTATGGAGTGTTTAGTTTATTCTTTAGTGGAATATTTCATTTGAATCTAAGCTCATGTAAGAATATTAAGTCGTATCCATAAACCACACCGAGTCTTTCCTCATAGGAAATGTATTTCATGATATGATATGCCACTTCATCCCATGGGTAAGGGATGATTTCCCTTCTCAATCCATTTTTATCCTCAACGTATTCCTCCTTAGGAGAAAAAAATCTCTTTTTAGAGGCAGTACTGGACAATCTGTCTTCTCTGTTCCACTTCACTCATAGATGCAAGGTTGTAACTCTGCTAATAAATTCAGGGGTTATGGTGATGGCTAGTCCTCTAACCACAGTGGTGGCCCTATCATTTGCTTGTGAGTGAAAATCCACTGCAAATTCCCGATCCAATTAATCATCAAATCCCTTGAGGAGCTCGAAGAATCCTAGCCACTGATTATTTCTAAAAATATCAACCATGTGAGGGTGTAATCTAATTCTTTTGATATCTGTGGGTTCCCTTCTGTTAAAACCTCCCCCCATCTTATGAGTGTGTTATGGAGATGGATGGATAGTTTTTTTCTAATAAAAATTGTGATATGGTACCTCAGAGGCTTCAATTCAACACAAACTCAGACTTTATTGACCTTACTTCTCTTAACAACCTCTTAAATTCTAAATTATTGCTGTGACTGTGTATAATCTTTTCATGAGAAATTTCATAACATGGTGGGGTGACATCTAATTACCTCTACAGTATGAGGTTTCTTGCTTGGGAAATGGTGGTGTTGGGTGTCATTACCATATATGAGTGGCTCTCATGTCAATTTTGATCATTGTGTAGCCTTTTTGTAGGCGTCTTGTAACATCCACAGACTTCTTGTAGCGCGACCTTGCATGCAAACTTCAACCTTGGTTCGAAATTCCTCGATGGCTTCTGTCTCTTTCTAGATCTTAATTATTTTCAAAATGCACAATGTCATGAAGGAGATTGAGTCAAAGCACATTTTTATTCCAATTTGAGTGGACTTGGAGCGGAGTGGGGGTTTGGATTTTGCACGAGGTTTCCTCTTTTGGACCTTTCGTCCCACTCAGGCCAATAATTTCTACCTGCCTCAGAATCACCTCGATATCCTCATGATATCTTCCTTAACTGATTTGAAAACGGTCCAGGTGGCATGCAAAACTCCACTTCTCCTTCACTTTAACTTTATGAGGGTGGCCAAGTTACTGGCCACCTTTTTGCCTTTTAAACTCTCTATTCAACATTAATTCATTTCAGCCAATATGATGCACAACGAGAGGGAAAGGGAGCCATACATGAGCCTACCTATCGCTAAGGAGATGGAGTCTGGTGATAGCCATCAATTTTTTCTATTTTGCTGTGTTTTTTTATTTTATTTTTTATGCATATTTTCTGAGTGATCAACTTCTTTCTGAGTGAGTTTCTTATTATTCTTGTTTGTTGATTATTTTTGCAAGTGTTGCATGGATATTCTCAGGTATTGGTTTTGGCATGGCCTTCCTCCTGGAGTCCTCTGGTGATCATCTGGAGCCATCTTCATCAGCCACCTCTTACATTTTTGGCTTGTTGTGACATGTACAAGATTTCTATAGGAAGTGATCATTTTCATGTAGCAATCCTCTTTCTGCTACTTCGGAGCTCCATTTAGATGAGAAATTAGAATAATTAGTGCATGGATGCTAGTGATGGAGTTATGGAGTGGTGGAGAGATGAGAGGAGAGGCCTTGAGTAAAGATTTAGCTAAACTAGCTCACAATGGCAAAAGAGAGGGTTTAGTGAGTGAATACTTATGCATGGAGTGGAGTGATGGTTAGGAGTGGTAGGTATGGGAAAAATAATCATTTTAATGTCTTCATTGAAGCTTAGTTGTCCTTGAGTGAGTTTTTTTCTCTCTTAGATGACTTTCCTGTAGTAGTACATGGTTTCCTGTAACACTACAGGAAATGCTGGAGCAGCCTAGGACATCTTGTAACATTGCAGAGAGTAAGAAAACATGGTTTTTTTTCTCACCTGGAGGGAGAAATGGATGTATGGATGCATAATGCTATTGATCATGGAGCGGGTAGGGAGAGGAGAGAGAGAAGAGAGAAATAATGCTGCTCCAATTTTCCCCAACTGTCCTTGATCAACAACTTGCAAAACATAAATATGCGAGTGCATAGGTGATGTTTCATTTTTCTTTTTCTCTTTCTGTGTGTGTTTTTTTTTTTTAAAGAAAGGTGGGCTGCCTCCATAGAGGATTTCAATCCACAAGCATACCTTGGGCCCCTCAAAGAGGTTTTCACCCAAGGATCTTTTATTTTTTTGTTTTTTGTTTCCTTTTCCCTTTGTTTTTTTTTTTGCTCCTTGATCGCCTCATGGAGGTTTTCAACCCAGGAGTTGGCCTTGGATGCCTCAGAGAGGTTTTCACCCATGCCTATTTATTTATTTATTTTTTATTTCTCTAGGAAGGTGAGGGTCTCAAAACTATGGAGCTTCCAATGACATTCACCTCCCTATTTATTGAGTTGATAAACTCATACTTAGACATGGGCTTCTTATACATTTTTAGCATGTAACCATTGACAAGGAGGGGGATCACATCCTCATCTATGGTTCTGATCTAAAAAACCCCATTTTCATGGAATTTTTACACTTGATAAGGTCCTAGCCACCTATTCATTATTTTTCCTTTGAATTCATTGAATATGGAGTCATAGAGTAATGCCCAATATCCTTCTTGAAATGTCTTTTCTTTGATGTGCTTGTCATGCCAAGATTTCCTTTGCAGCTGAATTACCTCTGTGTGAAGGATAGCCTACATTCCAAACTCATCCAAACCATTTAGCTGCAACAACCTTTCTTGTTGTGCCTTTTTTATTTCTAGGTCTAATTGAGCTTCCATTCTCAGGGTGTTGTACTCAAACTCAATGGAAAGCAGAGCTTTCTTCCCACAAATTAAATCATATGGAGTAAACCCTGTGGTGGTATTGTAAGCCCAGGTGGATTCCACAAATCATTCTGCCCAATATTTTTTGTTGTTGCTCAAAACCTTGATGAGGATGTTCTCCAAGGCTCTATTTTTCACTTCCACCTGGCCATTTTATTGAGGATGACAGGGAGTGGAATTCTTGTGTTTTATCTTGTACTGCCTCAGGAGGTTTCCAATGAGATGAGATGTAAATTGAGCCCCCTAATCAGTGACTACCTCTATGGGGTATCCTAACTTGTAGAACACATTCTCTCCCATAAAATCAACTACCTTCTCTTTTGTTTCTACTTTTACAGCTCTTGTTTCTGCCCACTTGGTCAAGTAGTCGGTGCAGAATATGATATATATTTTTTGCTCGAATGGTGGATCAATGGGTCCAATGAAGTCCATGCCCCACTTGTCAAATGGCTCTAAAGACACCTGAGGGTGCAAGGGAATTTCATCCCTCAGTGTAGGTCTCCCCATCCTTTGGCACTGATCACATCTACTAGTGTATCTCTTGGCATCTTGGTGGAGGGTAGGTCAATAGTAACCTTCTTACAAAGCTTTGAAGGTTGTCCTCTTAGTAGCAAAGTGGCCACCACAGGTGTAATATTCCTAAATTAGCATGGAGCTAATAGGAATATTAATTTTTCTTTTAATATCTAGTTAGATGAATAAACGGGAAAGGAGGCCCATAAGTTGCTTAAGTAGGCATAAAATCCCTCATAATGTGAAAAGTGATCATGTTAATAACTAGATAAAAAATCCTCATGTGTGAACATGGTCTAAAATGTGTGGACAAAGTCAAGTTTTACCAAGTCAACAAAATTATTATATGAGGAATGGATCATAAATAAAGATAGCTCAATGTGAATGAAGATCAATCTAGCTAGTCAAAATAAAAACACCTTGGGTGTGAATGGAGAAAATGCATGGAGACTAAGTCATGGTTGAATAAATCAAACAACACTATAAATAGATGAGTGGGACTAATTGAGACAACGTAATTTTGGTGGAGGAGCCTTTGTATGGAAGCAACCTCATAATTGGGTGGGACCCTTGGTGAGGAAGCTCATTAATTATATAATGGAGGGAATGACAGCCATATGGAGCATGATTGAAGATTATATTTTGTATATGGTCTGTTTATACTTCTTTCATCCTTTGTATTTTTAGCTAAGTTTGCTGCACTATTTAGTGCAAGGGTTTTCTCATGCAAGAATTCCCCACTCTTTCTTGGAGATATTGTTTAAGAAATCTGAGAAGAGCATCCTGTGCTACATTTTCCACTATCTGGTGTTATTCCAAGCTTTCACCTTCAGCAACAACATTGTCCCTTACAGAAACTTTATTATTTCTTAAGGTATTGCAGTGGTTTAATCCCTTGTTTTGTGAGCTAGTTTCCATGAAGGAGGATCAACCTTTTTCCCGGAAAGCTAGTAGAAGGAGCTACATCCATTTATTTTCATGATCAACCATTTTTATGCAAAGATTCAGCCATACAACATGATTCAGCCATATATCTGCATCAAATATTTCATGTATATCATGTTTGTCAAGAAACCCTTGCCGGGTCATCTTGGATCTATGTAAAAGAGACTCACTCTTTGTTTTTATGCTATATTGATTAATAAATCATCAGATCTGGTTTGTCTCTATATTTATGAGTATAAACCCTCAAATAAATGTGTTTTCACTTTCTGCAGTAATTTCTATTTGCATTAGTCTTGGGGTTTGATGTGTTTTTGGGCTGTTTTGGCCATAGGAGGCCTGTTTAACTAGGCAAAAGTGATTTGTTTCTGATTTCCTCTTGGATTTTGTTGTAATAATGTCATATCTAATGGATCCATGGGCTGCATTTTTTTTTTAATTCTTATATTTCTGAAAAATGTGTTTTCTATGCATGTATTGCTGAGTTTTCCCATTTTGGAATCTTACAGTGGTATCGAAGCTCTAATCTTGTCTCAGCCTGTGTACTACAACCATTATGGAGTCTTCTCATGATAAGGATAGGATCTGCAAAAGGGATCAAGGAAAACCCTTATTGTCTGGAGGGAAGAAGTTCTCAAAACTTATTCCCTTTGCATGGCATCAGTAAAGACATCAAAGAAATGAGGAGGGAAAACATGAAGATCCCTCATCAAGATTTGGAAATGAGGAAATCTGTAAGTCCTCATATTATGGGTGTGAGTATTCAACCACACCATTAGATTTAAAACTCTCTACCAACCATATGTTCATGAAAACTGAGATGGAGAAAGGAGATGTGCCAAAGAAGGAGACTCTTGGTGATATTTGTAAGAGTATGAAGCTCAATCTAAGGGTTACAAAAATCACTTGAACTTCCAAGGGTTTTGCAAGATCAAGGAGGAAATAAGCACAAGGATCAAGCAGCATGGTGTGGGTAGATTCTTTCTATCTACTTTTGATGGATCACCTAAATGTCCAGCTAGGGTTTGGGTGAAGGAGCTAGACACCTATGTGCTACAACATCAAGTTTCAGAAAGGGAAGCCATCAAAGTAGCAACGTTGCATCTTGAGGGTAAGGCTTATGCTTGGTGGTTGTTTGAATCTTTTTCCTTAAAGAATGAAAATACATCTACTTATGCAAAGTTCATTAGAAGAGTAGTGGAAAGGTTTGATGAAAATTTTTATGAAACATCTTCTATGGAGCCTATCAAACCAAAACAAACAAAACCTTTGCATGAGTTGGAAGGATCTATAAATCCAACTCCATTTCAGAAAACCATTGAAGGGGATGAACACTTGTATACCTTCCAAGGGAAAAATCCCCATTTCATGATGAACTTTCTTCTCAAAAGAAAGACATGGATATTCCTCTTTTAAGGGAAGGCCAAGATCTAAGGTCTCTTATTATTGATGAGGCATTTTCAACTATTGATGAGGAGGAAGAGAAGGATGGAGGTAACAACACTGTCATATCAAGAGAACATCCAGTACCTCATGAAGAGGAAGATGGAACACTTGCTCCAAGGAGAGAAACTCTTGCACTCTTGCAAGGAGTTCCAAAGAATCTCACATATAGAGATTATGCTACAATCCATGTGCAACATGTGCCATCATTGTCAAATGGTGAGATCTTGAAGATAGAAGAAGATGAAGGGGAGGACAAGCATCATATGATGAGGAGCACACACCCTTCTTTATTTCAGAATTTTGATGCACAAAAGAGGTAGGAGAATTTGTGCAATAAAGGCAAGGAAAAATTAGTCCATACACATATACATCCTGCTCTATGCCTTGATGTCTCTTTGTAGGGAGGCATTCCACTAGGTAGACCCCCTGATTGGAAGAAGAATAAAGTTTTCTCTCAGCTATGGGAAACATTTACATATTTGGCTAAGTAAGGATCCTTGGGAGAAGCTAGCACAACGCATAGAATCTTTCTTGGGTTCAAAGGAGAGGTAAGAAATTTTCTGAAATGGACATTGCTATCTCCCCCTCAGCTATTTGTGCTGGAAAAGGAGAATTCAGAAATATATGATGGCATGAGCATGATATCAAAGGGCCACTCCATATATTTTGAGTAGCCAATGATATTTCCACACACAAGAAAGATTTCTGAACATTACAAGAGGATACCAACACTCTTGCATGCATGAGCCAAATTAAGGAAGTTTTGGAAGACAAGAACTTTCCAAGGGGAGGTTGACTTCCATCTACTTCAATATTGTCTTGAACAAGATCAACTACAAGAGAGGTAGCAAAGGGAAGGTGATAGTACTCCAACATGTGACTTTGGCATCAAGCATGTCAAAGAGGAGAGCCATGTTATGACAGGAGCTGCATTTCAGATTTATACAGTGTTGTCATTGTTGGGGAGCCTGGATCTATATTGGGAGTCCCAAATTTTGATGGAATATTCCAAGAACCTCTTCACATGTAAGTTTCTTGATGGGAAAGTGATGGATAGGAGGTATAGAGTGGTGGAGGGAGTCATTTATTTCCATGATCAGATCTACTTGACTAAAGACTCCAAGCTCAAGTATAAACTACTTAATGCAACCTATGAAATCTTGCTTTCTAAACCCATTGAATTTATTAAATCATACCGTACCATCCTGGAGGGATTCATGTGGGAGGATTTAAAAAATGAGATGCACTATCACATGAGAAAGTGCATAGATCATTTGCTGGTTGAGGAGGAACATAGCTCTTGGGAAGAGTTATCATTACCACCTCCTTATTCATTGGGTGTGAGAGGGAGCTCATCCATGAGCTACCTCACTGATTTGAATTAAGTGTATGGTAATACTTGTATTTCTGAACATCATGATGTATCTACTATATGCTTGCATTTTCTTAACACTCGTGTGCAAGTCATTGCTCCAAGAGGGGGCACTTTTTCTTATTGGCTTCATGGGCTACTTGGGGCCATGAGCAATGGAGATGTTGACCATTCCATAAAATATTTTGGGGAGATGTTGTATTCTTCATGGTGTAATTCATTAACACCAACCATCATACAACTTCTCCAAGCATGCAAGAAGAATGGGGCAGAAAACAAGTGGGGGGAAAAACACTTGTTATATCATATTATATGGCAGTTAGGAGTAAAACTGCACTGGTTACAATTGAGGGACCATTTTCCTTCTCCTTTACTACATATGGTAGCTAGAATGAATTTAATTATGATTCCATATGCTGAATATGTTCTTGTATTTTTTGGGGACGTGATTGGAGGAGAGACACATTGGTTGGATGTGTCCTTGGGGGAAGAAATTGCCCACACTTTTTGCACTACATGTTTCAAGGGGAGCATGGGAAATGATATGGCCATTATAGTAGATCACTTGTTTCTTCATGAGATGGACCATATGATGGGTTGGAACACTTGGTATATGCTCCTCATGAGCATTTGGGAGGAGCTTTTCTATGAATTACCAAGCTGGGAGGTCATTCATTTCATTTGGATGATAGCATGGAGATGAGAGTCTTTCATTGGTAATGAAGTTCCCCATGATTGTCATCACTTGTACTTTGAGGAGGCCATTGATCAGCCATAAGGTATCCATATGGACCTTCCATTATTTCATGATGAGAGCCATTTCGTTTGTCCACCAAAGGCCAACTTACACACTTGGGAGGAGCCATTGGGAGACAGAATTGTTGCAGAATATCTGAAGCAATGGTGGAGACTTTTGGATGTTGATGCCCCAAGAGGAGGAGGGGATATTTTGCAGCACCCTTACAGTTTCTTGAGGAAAAGAAACATTTGGGAGGGGAAGACTGTAATATTCCTAAATTAGCATGTAGCTAATAGGAATATTATTTTTTCTTTTAATATCTAGTTAGATGAATACATGGGTAAGGAGGCCCATAAGTTTCTTAAATAGGCATAAAATCCCTCATAATGTGAAAAGGGATCATGTTAATAACTAGATCAAACATCCTCATGTGTGAAAAGGGTCTAAAATGTGTGGAAAAAGTCAAGTTTTACCAAGTCAACAACATTATTATATAAGGAGTGGATCATAAATAAAGACAACTCAGTGCTAATGAAGATCAATCTAGCTAGTCAAAATAAAGACACCTTGGGTGTGAATGGAGACAATGCATGGAGACTAAGTCATGGTTGACTAAATAAAACAACATTGTAAATAGATGAGTGGGACTAATGGAGACATCATAATTTTGGTGGAGGAGCCTTTGCATGGAAGCAACCTCATAATTGGGTGGGACCCTTGGTGAGGAAGATTATTAACTATATAATGGAGGGAATGGAAGCCATATGGGGCATGATTGAAGATTATATTTTTTATGTGGTCTTTTTAGACTTGTTTTATCCTTTGGCTGTTTAGCTAAGTTTTCTGCACTGTTTAGTGCAACGGTTTTCTCATGCGGGGATTCCCCACTCTTGCTTCGAGATCTTGTTTAAGAAATATGAGAAGAGCATCCTGTGCTAAATTTTCCACTATTTGGTGTTAGGCCAAGCAGTAACCTTCACCAATAGTTCAGTCCCTTGCAAAAAATGTGTTATTTATTAAGGTATTGCAGTGGAGGGGTTTAATCGCTTGTTTTGTGAGCTAGTTTCCCTAAAGGAGGATCAACCTTTTTCCCAGAAAGCTAGTAGAAGGAGCTACATCCATTTCTTTGCATGATCAGCCATTTTTATGTAGATATTCAGCCATACAATGTGATTCGGCCATAGATCTGCAGCAAATATTTCATGTATATCATGTTTGTCAAGAAACCCTTGTCGGGTCATCTTGGATCTATGTAAAAGAGACTCACTCTCTATTTTTGTGCTCTATTGATTAATAAATCATTATATCTGGTTTGTCTCTATATTTATGAGTATAAACCCTCAAATAAATGTGCTGTCACTTTCTCCAGTAATTTCTGTTTGCAGTAGTCTTGGGGTTTGATGTGTTTTTGGGTTGTTTTGGCCATAGGAGGTATGTTTAACTAGGCAAAAAGTGATTTGTTTCTGATTTACTCTTGGATTTTCTTGTAATAATGTCAGATATAATGGATCCATGGGCTTCATTTTTCTGTTAATTCTTATATTTATGAAAGGTGTGTTTTCTATGCATGTATTGCTGAGTTTTCCCATTTGGGAATATTACAATAGGGAACATCATGACATACTAAGAGGATGTCAAAAACCTATTCTTCCCTCACACATCTTCTTAGAATTTGGTCAGGACCCAACTTGAAGAGATTTCCACCAATCCATGTGAAAGAGATGCTTTTCGTGATAATCTCTCTTTTCTCTAGATGAAAATTTTGGAGGGAAATTTTCAGCAACCAAGTAGTTAGTTATGTCAGAGAACCAAGGAGGGAGTGATGAGATAGAAAATAGGTGTTCATTCAAAAGCTGATCATCCACCATCCCTTCCTCATCTATAGGTAGATTTAGTCTAGATAAGAAATCTACAACAACATTCTCCTTTCCTGGTTGATCAACAATTGTTAAATCAAACTGTTGTAATAACAACAACCATATAATTATTATAGAATTAACATAAATTTTATTTATTAACATAGAGTTTATGTACAAAGGTTTGATAACCCGTAATATAACGCCTAAATTTTTTTAAGGAATGGACAATGGATAAAAGCTCCTTTTATGTGATAGTATAGTTAAGCTTAGCTTTGGACAAATTCTTGCTTATAATGAAATAGATGGCATAGGGTAATTTGTATTCTAACTACCACAAGGTTCCCGCCCCACAACTTTGTTTGATGCATCTGTGTGGATGTGGAAGGGCATATCCCAATTTGGACCTCGAAGAATGGGGGCAATAGTTAGCTTTTCCTTAATGAGCTCGAAAGCTTCTTGAAAAAAAAGAGACCAAAAAAACTCAAAATCTTTGGCCAAAAACCCAAATAATGGTGAAGCCACTTTGCTGAAGTCCTTAATGAACCTCCTATAGTAGCCATCCAAACCTAGGAAACTCTTGACATCTCTCTTATTTTGAGGAAAAATCGCCCTTTTTACGATGGTGATTTTGTTTGGGTCTACCTGTATTCCTGCTTGTGATATTACATGGCCTAGGACTATCCCTTTTCCTTTTAAGAATTCACACTTTTCCAGACTCAGGGAGAGATGCATTTCAATTCAATTTCTCAAATGTTTTGCTGAATTGGAGAGAGCTTCCTAGAAATCATACCCATAAGGTGTGAAATCATCCATGTAGATTTCAACAGAGTCATGGATTAGTTCAGAAAAAATTCTCAAGACTGCTCTCTGGAAAGTAGCAGGGGAATTGCACAACCCAAAGGGAAGGACTTTGTAAGTGAAAGTTCCCTAGGGACATGTGAAAATATTATTGCCCTAGTCCTCAGGTCTAATTTGTATTTGGTTATACCCACTGAACCCATATATGAAAGAAACAAACTTCTTCCCTGCAAGGTCATCCAGGACTTGATCTATGAAGGGCAAGGGGAAATGGTCATTTTTAGTGGCTTTGTTTAGTTCCTGTGAGTCAACACAGATTCAACACTTTCCATTCTTCTTTGGGACTAGAACAAGAGGAGATACCCAATCACTGTCTGATATGGGATAGATGAAACCTGCATCCTACAAATTTTGCAGCTCATCCTTCACTATGTCCTTTATAGACGGGTTCATCCTCCTTTGGGGCTGGTGCACAAGCTTGCATCCTTCTTTAATATAAATATGGTGTGTGCACACAAAGGGATGCACCCCTTTCTTGTCTTTGTAGTCCCAAGCGAATGCATAAAGGGTTTTTTTTAAGAGCTGGCATAATTTTTGTTCTTCTTTGGATGCGAGGGATGAGTTAATATTCAGATATTTTGATGGGCCAAATTCCATAGCCTTGGTGGTTTCAGAGGTTGACCCAACTGAGTGCAGTTCCATCCAAGGGTGGCTTTCATATTCTTTGACTAGGTCATCGAGTGGAATGCCATTCGGGGGTTGGTTTTGAATAATGTGGTCAATGAGATCATCCTCATCGGGTGGACCCCCTTTAAGAACAATATCTATGGTACTAATAGGGTAGGGTGTGGTACTATATACTTCATCTTCTTATTCTTCATCCTCCAATCACAAAGGTAGGTCATGGTCAATGGAACGCTGGGTAGGTGAATATAATACCAACTGTTTAGACAAGGACCCATTCTTTATAGTCATGTTTATGACCCTGCAGCTGATATATGCATCAACAGTGACTAACAAATGTCTTCCTAAAATGAGAGGATATCCATTAAACTTGGTTTTTGGCTGGAGGACCAGGAAATATGTAGGGTACTCCCAAGAGTCGAATGAGACCATAACATCCTCAACAATTCCTTCCAGAGCTACTGTGGACCTGTCTGCAAGTTTCAGAATAATGTGGTATTTCTGAAAGCTCCTTGGAGGTTGAGTTTAAGCATAGTTTCGTTGGTGATCACATTTATGGCAGCGTCGAGATAAATCAGAGTATTGGTGACTATGACACCATCGATGTGTACATCTACCACTAGACTTCCAGGGTCTAAGTAATTTAGGAAAATTACCCTTCCCAACATTAAGTCAGACATTTGTCCTACTACATTGATGGTGGGGGTGTCTTTCTTCTTCCTTCCAGGCTTCTTAAAGAAATGTTATTTGATGAGCCTATTGTAAATAGGAACATCCTTAATGGCCCGGAGAAGGGGTATTTTCACACACAAAATTTTAGTTCTCCCAGAAGTTCGGTCTCTTCTGAGGTGTGATTACTAGAGAGGATCAAGCACTCAGGAAAATGAGGTTGTTGGATTTGAGTGTTGCTTTCTTCCTTTTCTTCCTTGGCTTCTGCAGGTGGAGATGGAGGATTATTGTCTGGGAGTACTCTTCCCAAATTGAGATTTATATCACGTATCTCCACATCATAAGTTGGATAGTATGTTTCCCCACTATAAACCTGTTGTGCCTGCTTGTTTTTTGGGTTAAGCTTGGGCTGAGCAGGAATTTGAGGCAACTTAGGTGGAGAAGAATGGGTGATATGAGGTAGAGGTTGGGATGCAGGCAGTAAAGTAGGTGGTTGATTGTGTTTGGGCCTCCACCCATGTGATGGGTTGCTCCATTGAGGTGGTTGAGGAAAATATTGCTGGAATGGTTTCTTCACAGGCTGAGGGTGATATGGAGGGTTGTAAGGCCAAGTAGGAGGTGCAAGCCATCATGGAGGAGTGGATGTGTACCAAGACTGCATAGGTGCATTATGGTTTGTATGATAGTAGGAGTAAGGTGCACCTTCCATACCCCACTGACATGACCGAGGCCCTTGAGGCCTCCTCTAATTTATGAAACATATTTGCTCGGGTCCTCCTTCCCCACATTGATATATAAATTTGAGCCTAAGTAAGGAGGGACACTTATCTGTGGCATGATTCTCTTCACAGACTAAGAAAATACCTATGACATTTAGTGGACATTCATTCCAAGGATGTTTTCTAGTACATATAGGGCAGAAGATAGCCGAGGCCTTCTCTGCTTCTTCTTGATCTACATTGTGTCCATTTGTAAATAAAAGGTGTGCAACATCTCAGTTTTGAATTCAACCATATTTCCAATCTCATGTTTGATGGAGGTGGAAGAGGAAGGGGTGTTGGTCTTGCTTTGGCTAGATATACCTTTCTTCCTATATTCCCTAGAGCGATTTATAAAGAAAATTTTGATATCCTCATAAGGTAGCTGGTAGATGTCTCCTCCAGAAAACATATTAAATGTTTCTATCACCTCTTCCTTGATCCCTTAGAGAAGTACAAATTTAAGTGATCTGGGATCAAGGGTGCATTTGGCTCTTTTACAGCTCAGTTGGAATCTTTCTTCATAATCCTCCAGGGATTCATCAAGTCGTAGGGTCATCCTAAATATTTCTTCTTTGGTTTCCTTGGACCTATAATAGTCTGTATATTTTTTTAAAGGACTCTTGCATTTGTGCCCATGCAGTGATGATGTTCCCAAGAAAACCCATGAACCAACGCAAGCTTGCATCCTTGAGGGTGGATGGGAATAGTTTTAGCTTCTAGTCATCTAAGGAATAGTCATAGGTCTCGCAGACAACAACGAATTCAAACATGAAGGTGTCAGGATCCTGAGAGGTAAGTTCATGGAAATCTAGAAGGGCTGAAGGACTGACGTTCTTCATTCTAGTTTTCCTATATGTTCCTCTAATGGGAAATGTTATCACCAAAAATTGATCATATAGCAATTCCTAACTATATGGATTGAAGTACACCATGTAAGACTAATTCTACCATGGAAAAATTACTTTCACTCTAAGTAATAATTTAATAAACCATATTTTATTAAGTTATTTATGCTTAAAACAAGAAAGCCCATGAAGAATAATTAAATCAATGAGATCATCCTCATCGGGTGGACCCCCTTTAAGAACAATATCTATGGTACTAATAGGGTAGGGTGTGGTACTATATACTTCATCTTCTTATTCTTCATCCTCCAATCACAAAGGTAGGTCATGGTCAATGGAAGGCTGGGTAGGTGAATATAATACCAACTGTTTAGACAAGGACCCATTCTTTATAGTCATGTTTATGACCCTGCAGCTGATATATGCATCAACAGTGACTAACAAATGTCTTCCTAAAATGAGAGGATATCCATTAAACTTGGTTTTTGGCTGGAGGACCAGGAAATATGTAGGGTACTCCCAAGAGTCGAATGAGACCATAACATCCTCAACAATTCCTTCCAGAGCTACTGTGGACCTGTCTGCAAGTTTCAGAATAATGTGGTATTTCTGAAAGCTCCTTGGAGGTTGAGTTTAAGCATAGTTTCGTTGGTGATCACATTTATGGCAGCGTCGAGATAAATCAGAGTATTGGTGACTATGACACCATCGATGTGTACATCTACCACTAGACTTCCAGGGTCTAAGTAATTTAGGAAAATTACCCTTCCCAACATTAAGTCAGACATTTGTCCTACTACATTGATGGTGGGGGTGTCTTTCTTCTTCCTTCCAGGCTTCTTAAAGAAATGTTATTTGATGAGCCTATTGTAAATAGGAACATCCTTAATGGCCTGGAGAAGGGGTATTTTCACACACAAAATTTTAGTTCTCCCAGAAGTTCGGTCTCTTCTGAGGTGTGATTACTAGAGAGGATCAAGCACTCAGGAAAATGAGGTCGTTGGATTTGAGTGTTGCTTTCTTCCTTTTCTTCCTTGGCTTCTGCAGGTGGAGATGGAGGATTATTTTCTGGGAGTACTCTTCCCAAATTGAGATTTATATCACGTATCTCCACATCATAAGTTGGATAGTATGTTTCCCCACTATAAACCTGCTGTGCCTGCTTGTTTTTTGGGTTAAGCTTGGGCTGAGCAGGAATTTGAGGCAACTTAGGTGGAGAAGAATGGGTGATATGAGGTAGAGGTTGGGATGCAGGCAGTAAAGTAGGTGGTTGATTGTGTTTGGGCCTCCATCCATGTGATGGGTTGCTCCATTGAGGTGGTTGAGGAACATATTGCTGGAATGGTTTCTTCACAGGCTGAGGGTGATATGGAGGGTTGTAAGGCCAAGTAGGAGGTGCAAGCCATCATGGAGGAGTGGATGTGTACCAAGACTGCATAGGTGCATTATGGTTTGTATGATAGTAGGAGTAAGGTGCACCTTCCATACCCCACTGACATGACCGAGGCCCTTGAGGCCTCCTCTAATTTATGAAACATATTTGCTCGGGTCCTCCTTCCCCACATTGATATATAAATTTGAGCCTAAGTAAGGAGGGACACTTATCTGTGGCATGATTCTCTTCACAGACTAAGAAAATACCTATGACATTTAGTGGACATTCATTCCAAGGATGTTTTCTAGTACATATAGGGCAGAAGATAGCCGAGGCATTCTCTGCTTCTTCTTGATCTACATTGTGTCCATTTGTAAATAAAATGTGTGCAACATCTCAGTTTTGAATTCAACCATATTTCCAATCTCATGTTTGATGGAGGTGGAAGAGGAAGGGGTGTTGGTCTTGCTTTGGCTAGATATACCTTTCTTCCTATATTCCCTAGAGCGATTTATAAAGAAAATTTTGATATCCTCATAAGGTAGCTGGTAGATGTCTCCTCCAGAAAACATATTAAATGTTTCTATCACCTCTTCCTTGATCCCTTAGAGAAGTACAAATTTAAGTGATC
This sequence comes from Pinus albicaulis, assembly GCA_034641835.2. Taxonomy (NCBI): domain Eukaryota; kingdom Viridiplantae; phylum Streptophyta; class Pinopsida; order Pinales; family Pinaceae; genus Pinus; species Pinus albicaulis. The sequence continues at coordinate 130,251 of JAXQQM020077055.1, forward strand.
TGGGATCAAGGGTGCATTTGGCTCTTTTACAGCTCAGTTGGAATCTTTCTTCATAATCCTCCAGGGATTCATCAAGTCGTAGGGTCATCCTAAATATTTCTTCTTTGGTTTCCTTGGACCTATAATAGTCTGTATATTTTTTTAAAGGACTCTTGCATTTGTGCCCATGCAGTGATGATGTTCCCAAGAAAACCCATGAACCAACGCAAGCTTGCATCCTTGAGGGTGGATGGGAATAGTTTTAGCTTCTAGTCATCTGAGGAATAGTCATAGGTCCTGCAGACAACAACGAATATAAACATGAAGGTGTCAGGATCCTTAGAGGTAAGTTCATGGAAATCTAGAAGGGCTGAAGGACTGACGTTCTTCATTCTAGTTTTCCTATCTGTTCCTCTAATGGGAAATGTTATCACCAAAAATTGATCATATAGCAATTCCTAACTATATGGATTGAAGTACACCATGTAAGACTAATTCTACCATGGAAAAATTACTTTCACTCTAAGTAATAATTTAATAAACCATATTTTATTAAGTTATTTATGCTTAAAACAAGAAAGCCCATGAAGAATAATTAAATCAATCATTATTTGTTGGATTTTTCTCTAGGAATAATTAATTAAACCATTGTTCAACTAATATTCCTGGTCCTATTTAACCCAATTATGATAAATAATTATATAAATAATTATTTATCTTATTTTTCTCTAGGAATAATTAATTAAATCATTATTTAGTTATTATTCCTTGTTAAATTTGACTAAATAACTTAGGAACAATTAAAAAAATAATTATTTGTTTATTATTATTTAACCACATTCTTGAAATGATAAATGAATCATTTGTTTGTTTAATATTTCTAAATAAAGCTATTTAACCAATTTAAATACATTTTCCCTCCAACAAAATATAATAAAATATTCCAAGTGGTTAGATCTAGATCTTGGTTAAAATAATATTTTATTATTCTCCATTATCGAGGATAACTCAATATTTTGTTATAAATAAAAGGGTTTTTCCATTCATTCTTCACTTGGATCATTCTTATTGTCTCTATCATTTTCTTTTTCCATTTGAGCTCCCTATTACGGTTCATCACATATTTTGGGTTTTCAACATCATTGAGAGAGAGAGAGAGAGAGAATCATTAAGCTGAAGCATTGAGGAAAACCAAGAAGCCATCCCATTGAGGGGGGCTTGTAACATTTACTCTTTTCCTTCACCAGGTGTTACGTAATATTAAAATTATTCTTTAAACTTGTCTTGTATTTTGGTTATTTGGAGTTATTTTTCATCAATTGTTATTTCTTTTTGCTGCTTAACTACTTTTACTACTGTTATCAAAAAATTGCACCTGATAGGCCGCAAATCAGACAAATTCATGTAACTATTTCAAACCAATCTTGAAATTGAAGCTTAGCCTCTTCAGTCCGAGAGGGCTCTCTTAAAGGGGTTAATGATATTGAATAAAGAGGAATCTAGATGGCTAACTCTACTTGGAAAATAACTTGCTTGTGATGTGTATAGGTTGAAAAGAGTATAAGTCTGCAAAAATTGGGCTTATGGAGTCAACAAGTTCAATAGTTTAGTAGTAATTTCACTTGACATGGAAGTTGAGGCAGGTAGGAGTTAGCAAAGTTAAGCACACATGAAACATGAAATAACATAGCCAATTCATCTATAAAGGAAGTCAGAGCATTACATGAATGAATTCTGTGTATTAAAGATGAAAACCACTGCAAATGGTACACATAGAAAATATAGATCAGATAAACACTAAAAAACTCAATCATAATCTCAGGTTGGTCAAGAAACAAGTCTCTGTATTACTGAAAACAATCAATTTACATAAAGATACAGTATTTCCAAAAAATTTCCAACCCTTGAAAAATTAAAATATTTTCCCTTTAATAGACTTGTTACATGATGAGATGATCTGCCTCCTGGCTAGATTCATTGAAATTTTCCTAATGATACCTTTCACAACAATAAAACATCTACTTTAATGAGAAAATGACAACTATTCTATTTGACAATCCTTTTCCTAATAGGACTCAAACTGTTCATTATTACATCAACTAAATTATCTCCTAATATCAGTAACATATTTGACTACTATTCCTTCACATGTTCGAATAGGGTGTGATGGGACTCATCACTACATTACATCTTAATTGACCTCCTCTAAATCTGGAAACAAACCTTGCTTTTTAGGAAAAGTGGTCTTTATCTTCAATGAATGGTTTGGTTGATGAGTTGGCTTCATCTCATGGTATTCAAGTCTTCGATGACAGCTAACATAATCATTTGACCCTTTGAAAGTATCCACCTATTCAAAAATTCCCAAAAACCTTCTTATAAAGCTTCAAAACAGTACGCTATGAACGTATGACAATTTCGTAGCGTTACAAAATTGCCTTTTTCCATCAATATTTATGTCTCTTTCCTTTGGTATTGTCTTCATCATGCTTAGAGACCTCTTCCATATCATTTTTACCTCTTGTAAGCATCTCAAAATGTTTTAAAATGCCAAAATAAAGCTACAATAGTTTCATAGCATTTTCCTGGCTTCAAGCCTAGGAAACGTTACGAAACTGCTGAAAACAATGAAAATTCCAGATTTCTGTGTAGCTTCAAAAATATGCTTTCTAGGTGTAAAAAAATAGTTTCTAACATTCCACTAACCTTTGAAATCATAAATCAGCTTAAACTATGAGTCTTGAGGTGTTTATTCCTCCTTGATGATGAGTTGAGCAATTGGCTCTTCAACTACTATCATTTTAAGGCCCTTTTCTCCAACTCTTCATGAATTAGTTCAAGCTGTTCCTGGAGGCTTTAACCTGATATTTCAACTTCCTGTTGGTAAATTTCAAATGAAATTTCATTTTCCTGACATGTTTCACCTCTTTCCTCAATGGTATGGTCCATTTGATTAACTGGTGTGTATTATCTAGGGTCTTGGAAACACTGTCAACCTGTTCTTCCCAAATCTCTTTCATATTTTCAAACTGAACCTTTTGTACATTATGTTTTCTTGCTTCTTTCTTCATAAAATCAATTTCATGATTGGCCAACTTCAACTGTTCTTCAAGGAGTTCAAACTCTATTTTTTCCATTACTTTCTCCTTTCCTTTCTTTGACTTGCTAATTGAATCTTTCTCTGTAGGTGATGAAAGATCAATGATGTCTTGTGGTGGTTTGATAGTATTAGTAGCTGGATGAACTTCTTTGCTTCTCTCCAAAAGTTTTCTAGCATGCCTTGTCATGGGATTTCTTTCCTGGAACATAAAACCTGCATATTCTTCTTCAAATTCTAGTTTCTTTGCAGTTTTGGCTTTCTTTAGTTTATGTCCACCTTATTCTACATCTTCGGCCTGGACTATAGGAGTCTCTTCAATATCAATGGCATGTAATATTTCTCTAAATTTCCTTTAGCTACTGCTCTCTCTACTAAAGCCACTGTTTGACTTCTTTTCATCCTTTTGTTTCCTTGCTTACTCACAACTTGTTTTTGTTTTGCAGGTTTGATTAACTTTTGTTTTGCAGGTGGAACAATGGGTGTATCAAAACTCTGCAATTTATCTGTTTCCATCATGACTGGTTCACTTTGTTCTACCACTAAGGGTTATGGTATACTCCTAGGTTTAGGAGTTCTTGTAGGAATAAGGGTATCCAACTCAAAACCACTAACAAACAAAAATGAAGACTAGTCTCTACCTAGTCTTTGGAGTTCATCTAAAACCAACAATTTAATTAAACCATGATGAAACAATGAAGTCTCACTTCCTTCAGATTTTTCTTGGACCTTATCTGCCATTTTTGATAAACTTCTATGTAAATAGAAAGGTAGATCAAGAGATATCTTACCAGTAAAGTGTAGGAGAAGCTTGAAATGATAAGAGTAGAGTTTATGGTATCTCCCTTCACAAGTAAAATATTTCTGGATGATAAGCAACAACTTTGAGTAGTTATCCTTCATGAAACTTTTTGGAATAACATTAGTAAGGTCCATTTCATTGTTTCTTGGCTTGACAAAATCTTTGCACTGCTCCATGTTGAATTTGAACCCTTTGAAACACTTCTCTTGCCCCGTTGGAATCCTTGTTGCTGCTGATGACCTCTGGTGTAATGGAAAGATTTAGCATCCCCACTTTAGTAGATGTTCCACTAAAATTTAGAGAAAATTATTTGGAAACCTGTACATGAAAGCCTTGTAATATTTCACAAAACTGTAAATATCTTGTCCTTTTGAAGACTTCTACAACTATTGGGTCTTAATTGATCAGATTCATATCTGATGGCTCATATATTAAACATTGGCCACCCTTATTTGTCTTTCTTTTTCCATCCATGGTTTCTTTGGTGTCTTCTCAACCTCGGTTGATAGTTCTCTTCCTTTCTTGATAGTTTTCATCCTCACTTGATAGTGATATCTACCTCCTTTGAAAATACCATCCACAACTTTGGCTTCAATGAAATTCTCTCCAGAGCTCAAAATCACTCAAAGAAGGAATGAAGAATGAGAAATGAATTAATTTGGTAAGATTTTGAAGTTTGTTGCCCACTCATAACATAATGATGACTCATACTTGCCTAAAATGGTGATGATGACTTCAGACTTGACCATGTACCTTGATATTTACCCTAACTGACTCAAATGGTATCTAATTTACCCTTTCCAAATGATTTTTTGACACCTAACAGCTAACTTGACATGACATACAAGAAACCTCACTTTTGTAGCGTGTTTAGTGTAAATATGGGTGTTTTCGCTACGAAATTATCAATGGTTTCGTAGCGAAAAGTGAAATTTATCAGTGTATTTCGCTATGAAACTGTGGTTTCTTGGCTAAAATGACCATTTTGGTACTAAAACCTTGGGAAATGAAAACTATCAGAAATTTATGAGTGATGTGACATGAGGGGATTTGAAAGTGAGTGGGTTTAGACCTTAGGGTAAGCTTAATAAGAAAAATTTAAAATTTCCTTAACCAAGTAATGAAAAATGAACCGTACAACCCTACCTTTGACACATGAACCTATATGAATTTGTCAAATGATGCTTCATTTTTTTGAGTGATAACAACTGCATAGATTTGGGTTTTTGCAGGATTTGTTTTGACTGTCTATTGCAAATCTAAATGATTTTAAAACCATTTATGTTGTGAGGGCTATTAATCACTCATAACCTAAGTAAGCTCTTTTTTGTACACTTGCTGAAAGATTTTACACTAACAAGAAAGACTTCTTGGGTCCCAGTCTCAGCCATGACTTGAATTGGTGAAGCAGGTTCCTTAGGTGAAGCAAGTTCTTCTTCTTCTCTAATAGGTTCTTCAAAGTTTTCAAGTGGGTCACCTATGGTGTTTTCAACTTCACTGTCATTGAAAAAGAGTGAAGGGTGACTATGTGGGGATGTGGGGGTTTTTGGTAAAAAATTGCCTTGGTTATCCCTACTCCTACGAGGCATGAAAGTCAAATTGTTTTTGTATTTTTCAATATTTTGGAACTGAATAAAAAAAAGAAGAAGAAAATAATGCTAAAACATAATCAAAGAATCTACTTAGAAACCTCCCCGACAATGGCACCAAAAATTTGTGAACCCTGGTATTGCACAAAGAGTTCCGAAACTTCCAGAGGCTACTCTACTTTACTTTATCAACTCGGGGTTCATACAAACTTGGAGGTGACAATGCTACATACACAATAGATGCATTCTACTCATGCCGTCCTCTTCTCAATTCTACGATGGAGTGCTACAACTAGGGTTACTTCTAGGATATGAAGTATGTCACACTTCTGAATGAAAACTAAGACTGAAAAAAACTCATGAACATTACTCTATCAGCAAGACAAGAAACTATTCCAGATCATAATGACTCATCTAGCTATTTTCAAGAAAGGAAATCCACACTTAACCTAATGCAAGAAATAAAGTTAAACTAGGTGGAATTCATGATTTAAATTGCTGAAATGAACTGGAAGAAAGGGAAACCAATCTAGTCACACATACTAAACCAAATGACTGATTGAAATATATCTATCTCATGCTTTACTACTATGCTTAACTATCAATGACCTAACTATGCTTGTAAATAACTTTGTTTTGCAGCAAAATAAGCAAGCGCTAAGGTGAACTAAGAGGGTATTAGACTCATAGTTTCAGAGCTGAAGGTGTCTTGGAGGTTGTATCAGGTCTAGATGAGGTGAAAGAGAGGTTTTGGGCTGAATAAGTGACTGACTGGCATTGTTATAGGATCAACTACAAAATTTCCTATAGTTCTACAGGATGTCTTGAAACGCTATAGGAAATAGGCCGAGAGTAGTTTGACGCCAGAAATAGTGAGGAAAGGGGTAGGAGAGGTTAAATGAATGCAGATATAGGTGGATGGAAGGTAGACAACCCTTTTTCCAAGCTTAGAACTTCTCTCAAAGCCTGTCTTGCATCTCCAAGGTGGCTCTTAGTGTCATGGTGGAGATGTCCAAAAAAAAGGTTGAAGGATATTTTGTTGGAAATTGGTTGATGATGGGTGGAAATATAAGCTAATGATGTTTTTGGACTCCTCCTCTGCTGCTCTACTCAAACTTGCAAGCAAACTACATGTTCATGCAATTATCATTGACAAATATATTATGAAAATGGTGGAAAAGATGAGTTGAATTTAAGAAAACCTACCTATGCACTTAAAACATAATACTAAATATGCATCTACAACATGTTCATGATAAACAAAAAAACCTATATAAATTTTCCAAGAAATCATAAACTGAAAGTAAATTTGGGTATGTGGTGAAGATCTACACTCCTCAAACCCTAATAGAAGAGGTGAGAGAGGGAGGCTTTAACGCATAATTTTAGATTTTTCTATGCTACTGCAACATGAAATTTAAGAAACTAATGACAAAAACATGAAATGGAAGCAAACCAAATACAAAAATATGAAGTGTAATAAAAGTAACTACAACAATTGAAATAGAAGCAAACTGAATGCAGTGAGATGAAATGTCAGCAAACTAACTACAACAACATGAAAGGTAAACACAAATACATAAGAGAGACTTAGTGCAATGGATTGGGCCCTAACCCACAAAATCTACTCCCTAAGACTAACTAAGTAAAGAAGAAACTAAATATTGATTTTTTTTCATAACTACTTCTTCTACATAGCATATGAAAGTCACAAATGTCTATTACAAGAGCTAAGAGTGCTCTATCTGTCTCCAAATATTGAATCCTAATGAGCTATTTCTATGCCCTATTTATCCTAATGGTAGCTACTAACAACTCCCTACAAAGTAGGCAATTTGTCTCCTTGAAACTCGAGAGAAGTGGAGCTTGGATCTATTTGATCTTCCATTTACTTGGATGCCTTTGATTTCAAGATATTGTAGGAGAATCTCGAGGATCCCTTGGATGCCTTTAGGAGTCAAGGAGGTGGTAAATCCCCTATAATCACTCCTTGCTATCTACTCCGAGCCTTGATTATGAAATATTCAGAAAAAATTGCATATTCTCTTGATTTTCCTGCATTTAAGCCACATTAGGAATTCGAAGTATGACACCCTTAATACACCATCTACACTGAGAAACATATGACCATAATTCAATTAAATGTGAGAAAGAGAGACTAATAAGGCTAAAAAGGTGACAATTAACCCCTTAAAATGTACCTAATGATGGTGCTCATCATCTAGAACACCAAAAGGCCTAGAAGTCGAGAGATTTATTTAAAAAGGTTATGAGATTGCATTGAATCGAGGTAGCGAGAATACAAAACCTCAGAAGGCCAAAAATCCCGAAGGTTTATTTAAAAATAAAGGATATAAGATGGAATTATCCCAAGGTATCTATATTAGTACCTAGAAGTTAGGATACATAGAATTTCAAAATCTCGTAAGGAATAAGGGAAAAAAGATAAAGCGTCAGGATTGTGTGGCAAGTAACAGAGACGGGTGACAAGATTTCTTGTTGACATTTGACAATATGTAAAATATTAATAAGCATGCCCAGGACATGGTTTTGTGAATATTTCACGAGTTCCGATGAGAAGGGGACTTTGAGCAATAAACGAAGCAAAGAACTGCGAGTAATATTTTAAAGGGCTTAGGGCAACCGACCGACATTGGAAGTGCTGCACTCTAGTGGGTCAGTGCCCAAAAACCTAGAAGCTCGTAAGTCTTGTGAAATGGAATTTAAAGAAAATTTATAGGCACTAGGGCATCCAAGATCCTTCTCTATAGCAGCATATGCTTAAAGGTACAGATGAGTCAAAAAATCTTTGACTTGATGAGTCTGCAGCTCTAGTGCACAGTATAGAAAGGATGTATGAGTCAGTGGTTGAATTAAATGCACATAGAGAGGTTGGTGCCATTGTATTAATGACAATTGTTGAAACAAGCCTACTTTGATCTCACTTTCATGCTGCGAGAAATTAAATGATGAATATGGCTTAGGGACACCATGGGAAGATGGTTCAGTGAATTTATCAGCTCTAATGGCATGCTGTAGCCGCAGTTTATGAAGAAGAGACATACTTGAAGTACATTCCGAGCTGTGTGGTAATTTAAGAGGAATGAAGGACTAATTTCTCTACATAATTTGAATTCAATATATTTACATGTTGAGTGTGTAGGATTTATAGAGTCTAAATTACATAGATGGTTTCTGAAAACCTCAGTACACAGTGCAAATGAACTACAAAGATACTCTCAGCATACTTTCTGAGATAAGGTGTGTATTAAAATGGAAATTACAAACAAAAGTTCGATGATATATAACAGTATGGTTCAAGCAAGAAGGTTCGGTGCTATGTAAAGTGAAAAAGTTTCGTTGCTATCAATATGTCATGTCATCACAACAATGCAATGATATTCGTGCTATTTCAGCCAAGGCAAATTACAGTGTCGAATTTACCACTACATCATGATCTTAGTGTAACCTCAGTTTGGTGGTGCTATCTCACTATATGAAGGAACTCAGATTGGCCGCAGAGATGATATCTTCAAAAGGGTACAAGTACTACATTTTGACATGACAAGGATGACTTGATGGATGTAGGTAGGTAAGATTCAAAGTTGATAGGGTCTTGGTTGTCTCATCTTGAATCTACTGAAGGAATAATTTTGACTGGGTTTTCCCCAAAGAGTGGGGTTTTTCCATGGCAATGTGCATACATATTCTGTCCTATTCTATTTTGTTTCTTGCAATTAGTCTCGATGATAAGAAACGATAAATCAAAATAATTAATAATAATACTAAAAACATCACAAGATAATGTCATAATAAAAGAAATCATCTAATTTCCACCTCCTTGAATTTCTCAGCATAATATCAAAGTTGGAAAATAAAAGTAGTTATATTAGGGTTTGATTCTCCGATCTTGATAATTACTTGTGAGTGTGTTGGCCTTTTTTAATTCTTTAATATCTTTTATTTCATCAAGAAATTACCATATTATGTGTGTATGAATATCACAAAACAAGAGACACAAGACATATGCACTATGCCAGTGGAAAAACCCATAGATGGAAAATTCCAGTTAATATAATTCTTCCTTTCAATAATATTATTTGCAACTCTTCACCCTAGACATATACCAGATCTTCCCTCCACACCAAGTCAGCCTCCTAGATCTTTGACCCCTTTCTAGCAACTTTGACTAGGTAACAACTTCCAGCAGTAGATGACTTGCAACATCAGCCAAAATTGGAAGACTTTGATCTCCCAATCTAGGGCACGAAACAGAGAGAGAGTGGCACAAAAATATATATTTTATTCCTCTCCTTATACTTCCCCAAACTCGCACTTATTTGAGCTTCCCATTAACAAAATTCAAACTTCTCCAGCTACTCTTGAGATATCGAAGTAGCTTCAGAGATGATACTCCAAATGACTTCGACTAGCTTGTATTTATAGGCTCCATGTGGGTCAAATAGGTTTCCTCAGGATGACATGATCTATTATAGGCCTACTTGGTGTGGAGGATAGATAAATCATATTTAACTCAATTATTAAGAGATTTTCACTTCTACTAAGGTTCAACTTCAAAAACCTAGAATTTCATTCTCACAACCTCAACAATCATTATATAAATGGATCTCAGATTGTTATATCATACGTAATAGAGAATTTTATTAGTACTAAGGTTTAGCTGAAAAAACCTATATTTCCAAATATTATCATCCTAGAATCTCAGAAAGGATTTATTTTAAATCCCAAGACTTATGACCATCAATAACTAGGTCAACACATGTATCTAGGAATTCATTATCAAGCAAAGGCATATCATATGTCCGACAACATTAATACATTAGACATACACAAACCTATATAAATCTAGGGTTTCAACCAAAAATGACATATATTCACATACCTAGGGACTCATCATCATCAAGAAAAAGTGTTTCATTTCATAGTCAAACCCAACTTCACAACATATCAATAACAAATTTTATTAGACTAGGGTTTTATTAAACAAACACACATATCAAGGATATATTTTCTAAGACATTATAAGGGTATTTCTTACATATTCCACCAAACCCTAATGAGTTTTGGTGTCAATGTAGAAATACAGAAAACCAAAACTTCAAAGGTTTAGGATTTTAGACAAACAACATTCAATCCTAACAAGTTAGTTTTTCATAATCATACCGAAATCCCAAACATGAATGGGATAAATATTTTATTAATATTGATAATTAATTGTGATGTTTCTTGTTATTATGATTCTTTATATATTGTTTCTTTTATTTCATCAAGAAATTACCAAAGCAACATCATATAAAACAATAGACACAAGATGTAGGCACTATGCCAGAGAAATATCCCCCGTTGAGGGGAAAACCCAGTCAAGAAATTATTATTTTCAATAGTATTATTTGAGACTCTAAACCCTAGAAAAATACCAGACCCTCTCTCCACACCAAGTCAACCTCCATAATTTCAAACCCTTTCCAACAACTTCAACTACTCAGCAACTTCCGACAACAAGAATCTTCCGACAACAGTGAATCTTCCGGTAGCAGTCAAACTGGGAAGACTTTGATCTCCCAATCTATAGCACAAAAAAGAGAGAGAGAGGCACCAATTTTTTTTTTCTCTTCTTCTCCTTATACTTCCACAAAATCACACTTATTTCGGCTTCTTGACATCAAACTTCAAACTTTTCCCAGCTACAAGAGATATCGAACTTGCTGTGAGAGATTCTTCTTCAAATGAATTTGATTTCATTCTTCTTATAAGCTTCAGGTGAGGTCGAATAGGTGTCCCTTCAGCCTGCATGATCCCCTTTAGGCCAACATGGTGTGGAGGTTACATAATTAATATTCGACCCAATATTAAACATTTTTACATGATTCAAAATCCCAAGAAGGGTCTCTTTAAAAGTGCAATGACGCTATTGAATTAGAATAAATCCTAGAAGTCCTCAATGGGGACTTTGACCTAAAAACTGGTGACCCAAGCATGAAACCATACTTTAATAAGTCACAATAATAATAATAAAAATTATTTTCTTTATTCTTTTGACAATTACATTACAAGATGACTCAAGTAAATTAAATGAAGACCAAACCTAGTTATATTTTCCAACGTTGCCTCTTAACTAGGGAGGTATTCATCATATAAAAATACAATGGAAGATATCATACTATATGAACAATGAAGAACTTTAGGCACCGCAATACCATGGACTAAATTCCTGAACAGGGAAATTTATCCATTTATCTCTCAACAATTTAGGCACCAAAATGCCACAAAATAGATTCCTAACCAGGGAAATCTATCTAAGTGGGACTAATATGGACTCAAGATTTCAATCCCTTTAGGTACCATCAGGATGTCTACCTATCAAGCCAGGGATCCAGCTGTGTATCCAAAACAAATTAGAGCTCTTTAATCAACACAAAATTTCCAAATTTGGGTCCTATATATCAACACAAAGTGTTGGCCATATGTCCTCCTAGGCAATGCTTCACTCACAAAGCCTCAAAACCCCTTGATCTAGCAGATCATGGATGGAAAATATCTCCCAATAAAACTAATTGGTAACCAAAAACATGCTGGAAAATCCTTCGAGAGATTTTCTTGTACAAAGATAACCCCAGTCAGTAATATAATTTCATATGAACATAAACAAATACGAACCTCAGGGGTATTTCAGACAACCTGATGTTGCTTCTCAACTTTTCATAGTAGGAATATCAATCGAATCTTTGACAGAATATTCCAACATCATACACTTTCCATCTCCTACTTTTAATGGAGCAACATATCCTCCGAAATTCATTCTTCAATCAAAACCAAGCTATGCCCTCCCTCTCAACCACAGAGCATATTTATCCAGACTCCCTCTTAATCTTAGGGATATCTCTTTTATTCATGATTCCTTAGGGAGATACACTTCTTCTTTTCATCATCGAAGAATCTTTTGTGGCTTCCAACCATTTCATCAGAGTTATCATCATCCTCATCATGCTTATCACATCAACGAGCATGTTCACCATATTTAATATTGTGTACTTGCACAACTTAGGTAGAAAGTACAAAAAAATATATAGAAGCATGAAGTTAGCCATATCATAGTCACAAAAGCATTTTAAATTTTTCTACCCAAATTTAGCCATATATCCGATACCCAAAATTAATAAAAAACAAGAGAATTATTCTCTTCAACATTTTGCTAGGGACTTTTTCATAAACCCTAGACTACTTCATAACAACTTTCATTCTATATAGAGTTTCAAAGTTTATTGAAAAGGTGTAAAACACCATAATACGACATATATAAAACCCTATAAAAAATTTGAATATATATATATACAAGATATATAACAACTTTTAGAATTCATATGTTAGATTTTCCACTAGAGATTTATACAAATAATAGAATTCATACGAGAAAATCAATCAAAGTCAATCACAACTTAGTCATTAACATGACCAAATTTCACTAGGGTTAGTTGGAAACAATATATTTTCAATCAACCATAAAATCCAACCAAAACTTATATTTCAACAATCTTACAGAAATATCAAATCATCGTACCTAAGAGATTTTTACTTCTACTAAGGTTTAACTCTAAAACCCTACTACAACCTCAACATTCATAAAATAGATCTTATATTTTTATATCACACAGTATATAATTTAACTACTACTAAGGTTTAGTTGCATAACCCTATATTTCCAAATATCATCATCGTAGAATCTCAGACAATGACTTATATTCAATCCTAAGACTTATGACCATAAATAACTAGGTGAACGCATGTATCTAGGAATTCATCATCATGCAAAGGAATATCATATGTCCCACAAAATTAATACATTAGACATAAAATGACCTAGACCAAGCTATGGTTTCAACCAAAAAGGACATATATTCACATACCTAGGGATTCATCATCAAGCAAAGGTATTTCATTTCATAGCCAAACCCAACTTCGCAACATATCAATAAATTTTATTAAACTAGGGTTTAATCAGAAAAAAAAACACACATACCAAGGAAATCATTTATAAGACATTATAAGGGTATTTACTATTTATCACACTTTCCACCAAAATCTAATGAGTTAGGGTTTCAATTTGGAAACATAGAAAACCCAATATTACCATAATTTCAAAGGTTCGGGATTTTAGACTTTATCATTCAACCGAAACAAGTTAGGTTTTCTTGATCATACCAAAATCTGAAATATGACATCATCAATAAAACTTCGAATAACATTTCACAATAACCCTAATCAGTTTAGGGTTTTAGACATTCACATTAGCATACCCTTCGGTTAGGGTTTTCCAGAACCTGTCTAGGGTTCTACAAAATCAGTTAAGAATATGAGTGGGGTGGGTAGATTTATCAAGTGACGAATCACCCAAAATAAGAATCAATGTGATTCACTATAGTTGGACACAATAATGTTAGTAATAGATTGTAAAACAAATGAACATTTATAATAAAAAAGTTAATGTTTTAAAGAATACCTTTGTTTCTTGACAAACCTTATCTTGAGAGGTCATCCTTGATACTCCTTGAGAATATAGCAGATCCTCCTTGATACTTATCTTTGGGAGTTTTTGAGGGCTCCCTTTAAAGCTTGGGGGATACCTATAAACTTATAAAAAACAATAAAATGTATCTTCCAAAAATATGGTAGAAACCTATAAATTTTAAAACATCAAAAATATGAAATAAGATATTTAAAGCTACAAGAAAATGACTTAGTAGTGTAAGTCCCTAATGTCAAATTATTCGGGCTTGACTTTCTCGAGTCTCCTTCTTCAACAATGTTTGCTTGATCTCTTTCTCTCTTCTTCTTTCTTAGATTTGTGGGATAGTCACTCCTATAGTGACCCTTATTATGACATTGATAACATTATACCTTTGACATGTCAATTTTCTTCCTTGTTGCTTTCGATTCCTTTCCTTTATGTTGAGAAATGTAGGCATTTGATACACCTTCAGGATTGGTAGCTAATGAGATCCTTACTTCTTCCTAACTGTAGGTAGTCCATAGTTCTTCAAAAGTGGGAGTTTCCTTCTAGCTATTAAGTCCCGCAACAAATGCACCCCATGTAGGTGGCAATCCTAATAGGACAGTGATCATGAGTTCTTTGTCTGGAAAAATTTCATCAATGGTTAAAATTTCATCCCTGATTGTTGTTATCTTCATAAAGAAGCAGGAAACTATGTCTTCTTTAGTCATGTTTATAGCTTTTAGCTCATTCTTCAAACTTTATACTTGACCAATGTTCTTAATAGTGAATAACTTTGACAAGGCTTCATACATTTCCTGAGCATGGTCAATGTTGGCTATGAATGGGATAAGATTTTCATTTATTCTTTCAACCATTCGAGTCATGGCCACCAATTCTAGCTCTATGAATTTCACTTTGTCACCATCACTAGAATCCTCAATAGGCTTCTTTACATTTCCTTTGACCAAATCTAGTACCTTATTCTTTTCAAGGATGCGGTCAATCCTCTTATTCCAGGACCTGTAGTTTGAGGCTCCTTCAAGTTTGTTTTCTCCCTTGATTGTGTTTGACATCTTCCTAGGGTGTAGTAGATTCATTTCTTGAGATTATCCTTCTAATGGTTCCTTGATTAAGTGTTTAAGAATTCTTTTTTCTTCCAAAGCTCTGATATTATGTTAGAAAATCAGAAAGGTAGAAATATTTTCTTATTCTTGATAATTACTTGTGATGTTTCTTATTATTATGATCTTTATGTCTTATTTCTTTCAGTTCATCAAGAAATTACCAAAGCAACAACACATAAAAAATAGACACCATATGTAGGAATTATGCCAGGGACACACCACCCCCCCCCCCCCCCCTTGAGGGGAAAACCTAGTTAAGAAAATTTTCCTTTAAATAGTATTGTTTGAGACTCTTCACCATAGAAAAATACCAGACCTTCCCTCCACACCAAGTCATCCTCTAGAATTTCAATCCATTTCTAGCATCTTAGACTATTCAACAAATTATGGCAATAGGAGGCTTCCAACAACAATAAAACTTGGAAGACTTCGAGCTCCCAATGCGGAGCACGAAATAGAGAGAGAGAGGCACTAAAACTTATTTTTTATTATTCTCCTTAGAATTCCCCAAACTTGCAACTATTTCGGTTTCCCAACTTCAGAATTTGAAATTTTCCCAGCTACAAGATATATTGAACTTGCTGGGAGAGAATTTTCTTCAAATGAATTCAATTTCCTTCCTTTCATAGGCTCTAGGCGAGGTCGAATAGATGTGTCTTAGGCTGACATGATCACCTTTAGGCTAAATTAGTGTGGAGGTTAGATAATTCATATTTGAATCAATATTAAACCTTTTTACATGATTCAAAAACCCAAGAAGGGTCTCTTTAAAAGACCAATGACTCTATTGACTCAAAATAAATCCTAGGGAAAATTAAATGAAGACCGAACCATGGATCAGGGACACCATGAGAGGATGAATCAGTGAATTTATGAGCTCTAATGGCGTGCTGTAGTTATATCATGAAGAAGATACATACCTAAAGTACGTTATGAGCTATGTGGGAATTTAAGAGGAATGGAGGACTAAGTTCTCTATGCAATTTGAATTCAATACAGTTACTTGTTGAGTGTGCATGGTAGACTGTGGTTAAATTATTAGTATGGAGAATCCACATGTGCCCTGTAAGTTTCGGTATCTTCATCCCTCTGTCAGTGATCAAAATTCTCTTGCTGCATTGCATATTAGGTGTCTCACTCAGTCAGCTGCATTCCATTAGGAGCATGGATCATCTTACGGTAGTGGCTTTTTATACATTTTCCCTCATGTCCTTTACCTGCTGGCCCATTTCCTTTCATTAAGATCATCTGCACTCAGTTTTTTTCCTTAAATTTGTAAGAGTCATTTCTAGGGTTTTCAGTCCCATTAGGTCTAGGGTTTCATCAATAAGGTCTTCAAAATGCCCAATAATGGTCAGCAGGTGCATGAGGAGTTTGAATAAAGTTCCAATGCTAAATAAATTTCATCATCATATGCCTACAAATGTATTTTTCCTCAAAACTCTGTTTTGAAGAAAAATAGAGTATTTTATCTTTTTATGTATAAAATTGATGTAATTTCAAGTTTTTTCATATGTAAACAATTCCAATGGAAACCCTAGTCACCTTTTCAAACTTCACCAACCCTGCAAGGCAAACAAAAAAAAAGTCATTCAGTTAATCAGAGGCAAAATGAAGCAAACTGCCTAAAACTGAGTTTGAAAAAAGTGTCAAAGGTAACATTACAAAAGTGGGTTTTTAGAGTGGAAAATTAAAAGCCTTTGGTATATAAATCATTTTCATTTTTCAAAGGGCTTATTTGCATTCCAAGAAGAAAGAGTGAACAAGAAAAGGCCGTGTTGAACAAAGGGAGTGAAATCGCAGCAGAGTCGTGCAAGTTTTGTGGGCGCGGCGCATTGGTTGAGAGGCGCGGCGCATAGAGCTAGCGCGACGCATTGGGTCAGCCTCCACAGTGTTAAAAACACACAAGCGCGACGCATATAACTAGCGCGACGTGTAGAGCTACAAGATGCTTTCACCACGATTTCATTCAAATCTCCAAATTGCTCGGTTTCCTCCAGTCCAACTAATTCAAGCAACTCTTCCATTGCCAAAAAACGTGTGTCTTATGATGTTTATGAGGATTTAATTAAAAAAAATCTCAAACCCTACTTCCTTGCTCAAGACATAAGGCTTGTAAGTTGGTTTTTGTGGCTAACACTCCCTCCATCACTCCCTCACCTTTTATTCCTTCACTATTCTTCTAGTTTCATCAAACCATTTCCCTATTCCCCATATCACTAAATTCATCTACCCCTATCCCATATTCCAATTATCCCAAATCCTAGTTACAAAATTCTCAAACTCCAATTGCTTTCTCAAAAGCCTAGAAACTGTCCCCAAAACCTTTTGATTCCCAAATTCCAATTGGAAATATTCCCAACATTATCCTTACCCTCTCCCTTCATAGTCCCTCACACATTTTCATACACTTGGTAGCGAAAGATCGAAGACACCTAAAAATCTTCATACTCATCTAAGACAACACAAACTTTGGCAAACATGGAGTCAGATTCCTCTTATGAACAAGATGAAGAAACATACAATGACTCTCCAACTGAATTGCATGCACCAAGGAGACCTCATAAGAGTGGTAAACATGTACGGGAAGAACCTTCTTCACTTGCTGAGATGCAGGCCTGCTCTTTTGCTATGACATGTTTTCAACAACAGTCTTGTTATCAGTTTTGTGAGATGGTTGCTAGAGTCCAGTATCATCATGAGTTGGCTAGATTGTTTGTACTTCATCTGCATAATGGCCAAGTCACTCTTGCAGGTGTGACATTCACCTTGACATCAGAGTCTATCACCCTAGCAACTGGTATTCCAAATGTCGGAGAAAAATGGAATAAAAGGCAGCAAATTGAAAAGGAAAACTATGAGCCATATATCAAGCCTAGTTTTTTGAGACAACTCAGCAGATTTTTTCCCTTTCGGTACCTGAAAAATTCATACGCTCCTTTGACGAAACTCATTATCAAATATTTCAGCTGTGAGGGCCAGTTTTCTCGCCTATATGCCTATCACATCAGATTGCTGATGCATTTTACCAGGGTGAGAATAATGAACCTCCCCTACTTCATGTGCCGAAATATTGAGAAGATGACCACTTTAGTGCAAAAGAAAACTCCTGAGCAGCAGTATAACAATATCTATCATTTTGCACTCATCAAAATTGTGGTTATGCATCATCTTGGTTTGCAAGATATTTCATGGGAGAATTTCATTTCTCATGAGTTCTTCACAGCTCCTCAGGTACCTCCAGAAGCTTTTCATGAGACAGGTGGACCTTCACATCAGTAGGAGGGTCATGAGACACAGACTACTAGTGTGCCGGTGTTTGTCACCTATCAGTAGGGACCTAGAAGGTTGTTTGTAGCAGCCAAACAAGTATTATCTCCACCCGGGGTGGAACGGGTCTTGCTTCCTCCATCAGAAGTGCAGGTACAGGACAAGGGTAAGAGGCCAATACATGATGAGGGGCCTTTAGGAGGGTAGGAGATAGATTTCATCCTTATTCAGGATGATGACACTGATTTGGGCTCACCAAGCTCAAAGCTTAAGGAGATCATTCGGGAGCAACGGGTGGATATCAATGCTTTTTCCCTCAAATTGCAAAGAGCCTAGTGGATAATCAAATACCTTGAGCAAAGAAAAAAATAGTTGGAGGATAAGCAAACCATTATAGAGCTACAAAACATACGAGAGAACCGGCAAGCTGCCAAAAGGAGCAAAACCAAGATGACTTCACTTGAGAAAGAAATTGAGGCTGATCGTGAAACTTGGCTTGAAAGAGTAAATATGCATTTGGAAAATCTGTTGGAGAAGGCTAACAAGGAGTTAAGCCACATGGCCAATCATTATTGGGCAAGAAATCATGTTTGCAAAGCAAGAATCAATATTTTGAAGGCCAAGTTGAAGAAGGCATCGAGGAGGCATAAAAAGCATGATAAACTTTAGATATTGGTTGAGGCTTCCTTGACCCAACATAGCACTTGATGAAGAACACTTAGCCCAAATTTCAAAAAATTTGGGACACTTTTTGCATTTTTTAAAATTTTGGCCTAAAAACATAATTTTCTGCTCTATGCGCCGCGCCACCTAGCGCGCGCTTTTGATAGGGGACTCCTTTTGATGAAATCTTGACATTTTTGGATATTTCATGCAAACATATGCATGCCTACCTATGGCCAAGAAATTTTGACAGGTTTTGGGCTTCTAGAAGGGTAAAAAAAACCCCAAAAATGACCTTTCTGCCCCTTTTTTGACACACAGGAAGCAGTCTTGGGAGAACTCAGTTTTGGATGGGTAAATGGAAGCCAAATTCAGAAATTCCACCTGTGTTCGAAAGTAGACAGGCAGAACTTTTGAACAAGCCCACTTGGGGAAAATTTGGACAACGGGAAGGCCTCCAAAATCAGCTGCAAACTGGTGTGACGCATAGAGAAATCAGGCACGGCGCATTGGAGGATTTTTCTCATTTTTGACTGAGTAACTCTGCTTTTCGCCTAGTTTTTGACAGTTTGACTTTCTTACTTCTAAATTTCAAACTCATGATGTAATTTGATGTAATTTGATGGATCTTGATGTAATTTTGTTAAATTTTCACTCATAGAAGTAGATTCATCCATTAAAAGGTGAATTGCAACTGAATGAATCAGTTTCCTAGTTTATAGAGGCAAGCTGTTCCACTGCCTACTTTCTAGTTCTCAGTTTAGATTTTGTTGGAGAAGCTCCTAAAATCATGAGCTCGACCTCTAGAAGCTAGGATGAGTGGTTGTTTTTCTATATCTTGTGGTTTTTCAGTCATTAGCATGGTTGGACTTTTGGGAATGCTTTGAGAATCATTGTACATTCATCTCTGCAGTTTGGCAAAGGAATAGACCAGGGTTTGCAGCACTCTATGGGATTCATGTGGAATTTTGCTTTGATAGTGTGTTTCTCTCTGTAAATGTAATTCTACTGGTGTTTTATGTTCTTATTTCCTCTTAACTTAAACAAGCAAGGATAAAGGTAGAATTCATTAAAATTTGCAGTGCTCTACCTAGGGTTTGTTTAATTTTCTATATTTTCAACTGTTTTAAGAGGATTCTTGAAGGTTTCTTGCCCTCTTCAACTCCTCGCCTCTCTCAAATATCCATTTCTTTGAAATTGAAGTGTCAAATCAAATTTCCTACCTTGCCCCATTCAGATCTCTGCAAAACTGAGCCTCATTCCCCATACCCAAAATCTTCCTTTCCCTTTGAGCCAACAAAACACTCTTAAAATCAAACAAACTCTTTTGCACATATACCTAGCCTAAAATTAGTGTTCATTCATCTCATCTCAAACCTCACTGATCATTTTTTGCTGATATTGACAAGGAGAGAGCCCTCTCCCGATCTGGGAGGGCTAGCTACCAGGTTAAGCGTGGTTTAATGTTACCCTAGATTCTGCCTTTCTCAGCCTGAGGTAGATTTAGGCCATAACATGCCCATTATTATACTTAATGCAGTTGCAGTGCCCTTGCAGTTTTGATGGAACAATAGTAGGTAGAACCATGCAAAAGCATGATATCAAGCATTGATTAGAAGAGACAACCAAGACACCAGGAGGACAACATATACAACATTGACCTTTGCGTAAAAGAGGAACAAAACTCAAGATGTCCTTTGAGAAAATGGGTATGCAACAATTGTGTAGAGTTTGAGTGTGCATGGAGTAGTGAGCTAATTGTTGAGAGTTAACTATGTTTACAATAGAGAAGAGGGTCGAGACTAGAGCTTGTCGAGTAGTGGAGCTGTAGAGTTGAAGGTAAGGCGATGGTGTACTAGTAGATCAGGTTTATATATACATATTTATGTGCATTTTTATTAACCTCTATTTTCATTTTGAAAATTGTATGAAAAGTAGAACAATGGCTAGAGAAGGTAGTGGCTTGCATTCATAAAGATGTTGGTGCCTCTTGGAAAGTGGTTGCTTTCTATCTTAAGGGGGTTGAGACCTCTTGTTTGTGGGTGCTGACAAACAACTTGATGTAATTAAGTGGGTGCTTTTTTACATCATTGTTTCGGGGAATTAACACCCTATAGGTTGGTTGGGATACAACCTCCACAGAGCAAGGGCGTACTACTTAACAGAGACTCACACCACCATGCACGTTCAGAAAAACTAAATAGAGAAGAATGAGAGATTTACCCGTTGGTCCTACGTTTGAAGTAGATCCACGTGGAGTCCAAACTCCCTGCAACCGTCCTTCCTCCTTAACCTGAAATACAAGAAGAAACCAGCACAAAGGACAAGTTGTATAGCATATATCTACTCTATATGTTAGTGAGATTCATATAAAACATTAAATAAATCATAATGAATGCTTGTATAACAAATATTCTCATACATAAAAGCATACACTAACACGTTTATTTCGGGAACAGCATGATACTTCTGTATTATAAATAGTACGTACAAAAGTAATCAAGTGGAGAGATCACTCGATCCTTCCAAGGCCTTCGCAGACCGTCGTCCGGATCCGTCCAGCCCTTGCCTCGCTAAGACTCCTTCCAAACTGGTGCATACAAGATAACATATAAAGGGATGTATATCTCAAGGAAACAAGGGTTTCCTATAATGAACTGGGAAAGTGCAGGAGGCACGGGGAATCAGACTTGGATAGGGAATACCAACAGAGTATAATATCAATAACTCTCTCTCTCCCTTAGGCCATACACATGAGGGCTTTTTATAGTCCCTCCAAGTAGTTTCAGCAGTTGGAAACAGTTGGCCACGGGCTGGGGTGGTTGAACTACCTGAGTAACCATCAACCCAGCGCGAAATTAGGGATTTTTATATATTTTTTAATCATTTTAATGGCATACGCGGAAAATTCTATCTGGACTCGCGTATACACGCGGAAAAACACGTGCATAGTCGCGTATGAGGGATTTTACACTGTTTTTAAGTGAATTTGTCCAAGTCTGTAGGAATGGGTGCCCAAAAGCCATGTAGCAATCATGAATCATGTCAAGGTGAGAAATGATGCTATAACAGATGCCCCCTAATATATGAGGTCAGAAGGGGTACATGATGGCCGAAATGTATTATGCACACAGAAAGAACTTCGCAAGGACAAGAGAGGACTTCACCAGATTTCAGCCTGCCAAAAACCAATGAAAGAAAACATAGAGTCAACTCATGCTGAGGCGGGCATACCCATGCTCAGTAAAAATACATCATATAGAAAGTACTGAACGGATCCAACATGTATATAAGTATAACTGAACTGAAAGTACATAGTGAATCATCTGAGCAGGGCCCGGAAAGACAAATCTGTATCAATGTCCAAGTATCACAGATAGAAAGCTGATCAAAGATAGTGCAACTGGATGTCTGATCAAATAAGTAACTGAATCTCCAAGTACCGGATCATAAGAGGTGGATCAAACGGTACAATCACGCAACTTGGGGACCAACATATAAGATGCTGTTGTGCTGAACTGCAACATATAAGGGTGGACGGCATCACTGGCAGATACTGAAAGGACTGTCAAAAGTGAACTGAAGAATGCCGATGCAACCCGAGGTCTTCACCAATCACTATGGCACAATTCTACACAATGGGAATAAATGAACTGAAGTCGACCATGTGAGAAATCGTTGGATTACCGGGCATTGATGTATCCCGTTAACCAACGCGAGACAACCCACCGATAATGATAATGAGTGTCAAGGTGCCCCAGTACAATCTGACAAGTGCGAATGAATGAGTTGAAGTCGAACACTTGAAAGAATCTACCAATCAGGAGGCAATGATGAATCCCCACCGTCGATAGCGAAGAGTCTGCCACTGATGACTGCAAACCCTAAGGTACTGACAAAAAGACTCTAGACCTTATTCCCAGAGCAATGAGTCGGAGTCGATGGGAAAAGATCCGCTGGAAGGAAGGCATTAAGGCATCCCACATCAGTCCAGCGCGAGTGTAACCCGCAGGCCAAGATTTGGAAGGAATCGGACGAAGTAGAGTGATGGAACCAAAACCAAAGTACGTTTCCGACGTGCACAAGATGAAGCTAGCGCACGGAAGAAACCCTCTGAACCAACCAATAATGAAAGCTGACACAGAGGCGAGAAATCCACCGATAGGGTCAAATGGAAATCAAGGTACTGCACGAATCCCAAGTGTGATAATGTGTGCTTACGTCGAACACAGGGGAAACCACTCAGTCAAAGACCCATGATGATGATCAAATGCTGAGCACGAGGTCACCTATCAATGATGGAAATAGGCCCAAGGTGCGGCTCTAGGTTTGCTCTCAGAGCAACGTGTCGTAGTCGATAAGAGACAAACCCGCCGGCAAGAAGTCAATGGGGACCTTCTCAAACCAGCACGAGAAGAAGACCAAAACATCTGATGTGATAGAACATGACATCGACAAAATCGAAAGGCCGACCGAATACCAGAGTCAAGAGACACCGCGTAATGGCCGACTTTGAGGACTTCCTTGAGCAAAAGTTATCGACCGTACGACTATGGCAAGAAAAGTTTGAGCAGATAAGTCCTGTTCTCACTGTGGGCAAAACAAAATTCCACATGATTGGAAGACAACCAACCGGGGAGAACTGACAAGTGAAACATGGTAAAGGGTGAACCTAGGTCAAAACTAGAACCATCCCAAATGAAGGAAATATATATAAGTATATGTGCTTTGTTCAAGGGTGACAAACTGACTCTGTACTGCCATCAAAATAACGAAGATACATCCCGTTCCCGCTCTTTTTTTTATATTTGATTTTTTTGTCTTTTTCATATAATAAGCCTGAAAAAGAATAAAAGAATGCTATGGTACAATGGATAGAACGAGTATCAAGAAAGCAGATGCACTAGTTCTCAAATATGGGCTTTGATAAGCCTCTTCCTTCTCCTCCATTCCCGAATGTGATCAGAAATGTGAGTTGCCTCATCCTGCTTAAAATTAGCCAGGAGTTCGGTCCCAGCCTCATATCTGACAGGCAACTGAAAATGGTTAAGAAATGTGACAACCAGTTCTCCAAATGTGGCAAAACTGCCCCCAGTGAGCTCTATATACCATTTGGCAGCATTTCCAGTTAAGGTGCGCTGAAATAATCTCAACCTAATCGAGTCATCGATCAGGGAGTTCGATGAACACCATAAGTGGAAAGTGGTAATGTGGTCCGCCGGATCCTCTCCATTCTTACCTTCAAACTTTGGAATGTCTGAAGGAAGTTTGGTTGGGACCGGAGGCCACCCCGGACTATACCGAATCGGGTCATTAGTTAACTTCGATAAGTCTGGCAAGTTTAACGTTGCCAGAAATGGTAAGCGAGGCGGAGCTTGAGAATTCCATCCTTGATGGGATGGATTTCCAACATTCTGAAAAGAATAGCCTGGATTTGATAAGGCACCAGGCTGCTAGAAAGGACTCGTAGAAAACGGAGAAGAACCTCCTCCCCACGCCGAGTTACCAAAGCCCAGACCAGTTCCCCCCGCTGAAGTATTGACTGAAGAGGAGAGCCCCTGATAGGGGTTCCAAGCATTAGAAAAGGGAGAAAAGGACTGATATGCACTCGACGAAGGGAAAGAAGCATTCCCTTGATGACCTGCGAAGAACTGGTTCCCTGCCCCAGTCGTAGTAAACACAGGATTCCATCCCGTAAAAGTAGTCGAACTTTTCCCCCCAGACCAAGGGTTGAAACTCTGGGTCTGGGACGTAAATGGAAACGACCCTAAAGAAGGATTGGAACTAGGAATATGCCCAGTCCCAAAGGGGAAACCCTGAAATGAAGCTGATCCACTAGCCATGTTAGACATGGGCGTAGATCCAGCTGAAGCAGCAGAAAAGGTAAAAGAGGGACTTCCACTAATGGACATCCCTGAACAGAAGGGACCAGAATGAGAAGCATGTGCTTGGGTGAACCCAGAGCCAAACACAGCAGCACTAGAAGCAATCGAAGATGAAGCAATATTGCCCCCTGCTTCGACAGAAGCAGGAGTCTGAATGCCTGCAGCACTCACGGTAGAAACCGCGTTCCCAGTCGTGGCCATCGAAAGATAAGAATGATATGGAAGATCCGGCGGTCTCTCAGACTCCGGTCCGATGTACTGAAGAACAAACGAATGATCAAGAGGAAGAGGAGATGGACCTGTAGCAGGAGGCTCAGGTATGTATTCGACTTGAAAATCTTCTTCCTGAGGAAAAAGAACTCGCGAGGTGAGCGGAACGCTCCTCTCGAAACCGACACCAGAATCAGCTACGAAACTCGTACTCGTGAGTGATCTTCACGTCGTCGAATCTGGCGGTGGTAAAACGCGACCACACTGCTCCTACGTCGAAGTCACCTTTGGGAGACAACCCTGGACCTCTCGAACGTCGAGGCGTCGTACCTACCTACTATAGAGATTATTATATTAGACTCAAAAAGTGAAATAAATTAGAGCAAAGAGAATCTCTACAAAACTTAGCGGCGTTAACAAACAACCTTCATACCCGGGTGATGAGGACCCCACACCAAAATACAGAAAGCGAGATAGTTTTCCTGGGGCGGGGCTCGGGATGATTAGGGGCCTGCATTAAATTCAGCGAAGGTACTGCACGTTTACGTCGATTTTCCAACGAGCAAATTTTTTCTCGGCCATACCCACAGCCGTGCTGGCACCGTAAGTACTGAAGAAAGTGATGCGAATACCGCCTTCTGTGCACGCTACCCCCCCCGCAGTCACCTGTGTGGAACCTAGGAGAGGCAACTATGGACACCAATCCGTATCAGAAGCTGGGCGGAACGGTCTTGAGGTCAGATTCAGATAATCGGAGGGGGGGTATCCCTCTTCTCAACCTTCACTTCCCCTCGTGCTTGACTCTCAGATGAGAGCTGTCCCAGTCCACCTCACGGAGTTGGATTTCGCTCAATTAATCAACTTCTATGTTTGTTTGAGCGGCCTTGGAGAGTTAACTCTCCACTCATCTATTCCAAGGCCCTACAACCTAGCTAGTTGGTGATTGACACTTAGTAAAACTTTCTAGTTGATTTTAGATTAAATCGCTTATTTTAAGGGCTGTTATATTAAGTCACAAGGATATGGAGATGAAACCAATGGTGTTTTGACGCAAAAGAAATTAATAAAAACTTAACTACATGCACATGCAGTTCTTTGTCTTTCGATGAAAAGTAATCTCTATACAGGTTCTACGAGACTAAAAATTGTATTTTTCTTTTCGAATTACAAACTCACACTCACAAAAACTAAGAAGCTAACTAAATTATTCAATGCACCTAATGCAAATCACTACAAGCATGTAAATCCTAAGATGCAAAAATCTCTTAAAACAAGGTGAAATTTCCCAAAAAGCTCCTTCAGTTTTAACTCATATTTTGTTGTCCAGAAAGCCAATTCTTGAAAACAAGAACTCTTAATATAAGACACCAAAAACACTTAACAACAACAAGAAGAAATCAAATGACAACTTCTCCTCAAAATCAAGCCGAAAACTAGAAGCAAGAAACTTCACAAAAGCTCCAAAAGATAAGGCCAAACGAAAATGAAAGTGCAACAACAAAAAAAAAAACAAGAGACAATGTTTTTTGAGTTTTTGAAATGCAAAAAACAAAAAGCAAAACAAATTTTTTTTGGGCTTTTTAGTTTTATAGAGCAAGAGCTCAAAAAGACCAAGCACAACTATCACAATCCAAGCCAAAACGAGACCGAATTTCAAGCACAAAATTCAACAATGCTCCCAAACCTTATAAAGCTAATGATAGCAAGATCAATAAGAGCAACGGAAGACCAAAAACTCAGCCAATCAGCCTAGACAAATAGTGCAAACTCGCTGCAACAAAAGACTCCAAAGAAGCAAGAAAAGTTCTTCGAAAATTGCAACAAAACCCTAGCCTATGGAACTCAAGAAAACCAATCGAAAACAAAGCAAAAATCACAATGCAAAGCACAACACAAAGATAGGAGCGAGTCAGTGAGCAGAAGCTCTCTGTTCTGATAAAGCAGAACAGCCAAGAATGCTCAGAAAGCGATCTTGGAACTCAATCCAGAAGTGCCAGCACCAGTAACAACACTTTGCCAAAAAGACTAGTTTTCACTCAAACGAAAGAGAGAAAAGACATGAAACCACTTCCTTCACACTCCAGTAAGTATAGAGACTCTGTAGAAACAGGTCTCCATAGCCAGAAAGGACCAAAAAGTCAAGAAACTCACAAATTCAAAATCTTCCTAGGTATACGCTACTTCACAGCTGTGCAACCAGCGTGCATACGCGTCTGTTCTAAGGGAAACTTGCGTATACGCGGGTTCCTCCAGACAAACTAGCGTGTATACGTGACTGTGTGAAAAAGAAGGCGCGTATGCAAAGGTAAATAATGAAAAAAAAACAAAAGAACAAGCCTGGAAAAGACACCAAGACTTCGTACCGACCGTAAGAAAACAACCGGGATCATAAAAGACGAAAAAATACACACCCACTATTCCCAAACTTTTATAATCCAACAGAGTGAACTACAAGCAACGTATCCGATGGAGTCGCTACTCTACTTTTCGGGGAATTAACACCCCAGAGGTTGGTTGGGATGGCATATACAACCTCCACAGTATGTATGACACGGTCGCAGACTCACACCACCATACTGCTTCAGGAAAACTAAGAGCGGGTACTTCTCCTGAGAGGTTTACCCGTGGGTCCTACATTTGAAGTAGATCCACGTGGAGTTCAAACTCCCTGCAACCGTCCTTCCTTCTTAACCTGAAATACAAGAAGAAACCAACACAAAGGACAAGTTGTACAACATATATCTACTCTAAATGTTAGTGAGATTCATATAAAACATTAAATAAATCATAATGAATGCTTGTATAACAAATATTCTCATACATAAAATCATACACTAACACGTTTATTTCGGGAACAGCATGATACTTCTGTATTATAAATAGCACGTACAAAAGTAATCAAGTGGAGAGATCACCTGATCCTTCCAAGGCCTTCGCAGACCGTCGTCCGGATCCGTCCAGCCCTTGCCTCGCTAAGACTCCTTCCAAACTGGTGCATACGAGATAACATATAAAGGGATGTGTATCTCAGGGAAACAAGGGTTTCCTACAATGAACTGGGAAAGTGCAGGAGGCACGGGGAATCAAACTTGGATAGGGAATACCAACAGAGTATAATATTAATAACTCTCCCTCTCTCCCTTAGGCCATACACATGAGGGCTTTTTATAGTCCCTCCAAGTAGTTTCAGCAGTTGGAAACAGTTGGCCACGGGCTGGGGTGGTTGAACTACCCGAGTAACCATCAACCCAGCGCGAAATTAGGGATTTTTATATATTTTTTAATCATTTTAATGGCATACACGGAAAAGTCTAGCTGGACTCGCGTATACACGCGGAAAAACACGGGCATAGTCGCGTATGAGGGATTTTACACTATTTTTAAGTGAATTTGTCCAAGTCTATAGGAATGGGTGCCCAAAAGCCATGTAGCAATCATGAATCATGTCAAGGTGAGAAATGATGCTATAAAAATCATAATAACAAATATATTGGTGGTTTTCTCCCTTTGGATTTTCATGTAAAAATACCTGTGTCAATATGTGTGTGTTTCTCAACTGATGAACTGTGTGCTCAT
The DNA here is from genome assembly GCA_034641835.2 of Pinus albicaulis. NCBI lineage: Eukaryota > Viridiplantae > Streptophyta > Pinopsida > Pinales > Pinaceae > Pinus > Pinus albicaulis. The sequence goes on from JAXQQM020077055.1 coordinate 158,958, forward strand.
GTGAATAGTTTTCTTTATTGTAAATTTATATTATAGTCCGAATTCTCTTAAAAATAACTAGCAAAAGCCAAAATAAATATAAGAATTGATATTAAATTTTAATAACCTCACTATTACTGATCTCGCCCCTCTTAGTAACTCCTTATTCCATCAATATTGTCATGTTAAACATTGAAAAAAAGTTTTGAAATTTTTTCAATAAAGAGAATAAGGTGACAATTTATGACATTAAAATAAATTCCAATTTTATAGTACCTTCATCCAAATGATATATCAAATATAATCAGTGAGGACATTCAACAATCATTATCTAAGGCACAACATAAATTTAATGAAGTTACTAGATATAAAAATGAAGAAATTCCTTGCTTAAAAGATAACAATTAGAAACTACTTGGAAAATTCAAGAAATGTAAAGATACAAAGTAAAAATTTGAACAAGAAGGGAATATATTGAGAATAAATTGAATGAGAATCTATTGGAGAAGGAAGAAGAAATTTTTCACTTAAAAATCCTTAATCAAAGGTTATTATACCAAATCCGAGGTTTAAAAGAAGAAAATATTAAACACTAAAACACTAAAAATAAGGTTGATGAATACAAAAATGAAGAACTATTATGTATCAAAAATCATAATAAAAGTTTACTCACTCAAATTAAGAAACTTAAAAATGATAACAGATCTTTGAAGATAAAATTAGAGGAACCTATCAAAAAATAAGCATTTAAGTCTTCATTTGTAACAACCCAAGTTGAAGAAAAGGGAACAAACAATAATTCAGATAATATCATGTTTCAGAAATATCCCAATCCAATTGAAGTAAATAAATTCTTAGATGGTGTAGTTCAAATTATGGAATATCAAGTGAATATCCAATGATTAACCAACCGACTTTCATTCTTGAAGAGAATTAGATTTCTCAAGTAAATCAAGAAATTCCAACAAATAGGTTAAGGGGAAATCAAATCACAATATCTCGTTATCAACACACAAATCACAAAAGAATACATTTCAACTAGTCTACAAATCCTTATCACTCCTTATCACTCAAATTAGAAACAAGTGACTTATTTTCCTAAGAATATCGATGTCTCTATAATCTAGTGTTATGATGAAAATTAATCCCAAGTTTCCAATAATCCCAAGATTCAACATTACATTAATTTGGGATTGTCATATCATTTCACATTATTACAATTCTATATCACATTGAAAAATTCATATTATCTTGTATTGTTGAAGATGTGAGTTATAAGAATTAAAAAATACAAGAATACATTACAAGACAGAAAAAGATATCGAGCACTGCCATCAATAAGATTTGAGGACAAAGTTTTTCTAAAGGGGAAGGAAATTTTATGACTATAAATAATTAATATAATAATTAATAATGTTTATTATATTGAAGATGCACACCTCTAAGGACATGAATATTTGTGAAGTTGCACCAAACCTAGTATATAAGTAGAGCCCTCATTTGCAAACATATCATATTTGATATCTTGCACATTCAATATTCTTATACTCGACATTCAAACATTTATACAATATATTCTTTATTCCTAAAATGAGCTCTTTCACTATATTCCAAATATATTGGCTTAACTGATATGAGTATACAAACTATGCTTTTTATAGTGTGTGATCTCCTTCAATCACCCAATTCTCTTCTTCCTTCGACTTAATAACAAATATATCTCATTTGAGATGCAAGAGAAGATTAGTTTGGAAATATGTCACAAACATTACTAATATGACCCTCTATGATCCCTCTCTCACCCTTGAGAGGGTCTCACTAAATAGGCCTGTTACACCAATTTTTGGTCATCTAACATGTTACTATTAGATAGACTAAAGTACACCATGTAAGACCAATTTTACCATAGTAAAATTGCTTTCACTATAATAAATAATTTAATAACCCATAGTTTATTAAGTTATTTCTGGCCTAAACAGGAAACCCCATGAGGAATAATTAAATAAATATTTATTTGTTTGATTTCCCTCTAGGGATAATTAACTAAACCACTGTTTAATTAATATTCCTGGTCATATTTAACCCAAAACATGAAAAAAAATTAGATAAATCATTATTTATCTTATTATTTTCTAGGAACAATTATTTAAATCATTATTTAATAATATTCCTTGTTAAATTTGACTAAATCATTTTAAATAATTGAATAAATCATTATTTATTTAATTATTCCTTAACCTCATCCTTGAAATAATAAATAAATAATTTATTTATTTATTATTTCTATATAAAGGGATTTGACCAATTCTAAATTCCTTTTCCCTCCACAAAAAACAATAAAATATTCCAAGTAAGTTGGATCTAGATTTGGTTAATAATATTTTAATTATGTACCAATATCTAGACTAACTCAATATTTTGTTATAAATAGAAGGGTTTTTCCATTCATTCACTACCTTTTGTCACCTTTTGATCACCTTTTGATTTCTGCTCTTGGTTTGAATTTGATCCTCCATCATTGTCATATTTTTTCTACTTTTTCTTGTGAGCTCCCTTTGAGTTCCATTTTGTCTGGGTTTTTTGCACCATCAAGAAGAGAGATCTTGGATCTGAAGCATCGATGACATACAAGAACCCATCCCATTGAGGGGGACTAGTAAAATCTTTCTATGTTCCCTTCCCAAGTGTCATAATACAAAAAATTCTTTATAAATTCTTGGCTTGTCTATTGGATGTATGGAGCAACTCTTGTTTATTTTTGCTGTTTGATGTCTTTAATTGCATGGATCTGGATTTTTGTAGCATTTATTCTGATCACCTACTACAGATCTAAGGAAATTGACAACCACATTTGATGTTAGGGCTGTTTGTTATGCACAACTAAAGTGAGTTTTGTTTCGTACGCTTGCGATTGGAATTCAGACTAACAACTGATGACTCCACATGGGTTTTTAATTACGACTGCTGTCGTTTTTCAAATCCCTGCATGACCAACTGCTTTAGCCCCTAGGGTTTTTCTTCAACTTCTTATTTTGCATTCCTTGATGTTGTTTTTAACCTTTTTTACCCTAAAACAACAAAAGTTCTAACTTTCGTGTGTTTCTTGGCCATTTGCGCAAGTAACATGTATCAACCGCAAAAAAAACACCAATTTTTTCTGAAACCTGCCCCCGAGACAACTAGAAGTGTAGGTAGCACTTGTTGGCCGAAAACCTATGACCTCAACTCTCAGATAGCGGATATCTTCCCAAAACCTACGACCTCAGCAAAAAACGGGTTAGAACCTACAACCTACACTTTTTTGTGGGATTTTTTTCTATAATTTTTTAGGGTTTACCGAGGGCACTGTTCAGGGTTGTATGACTTCCGTCTTTTATGTCTTGGACCTGTAATTGCTTAGTTTTACTCATCAAAGTAGGAACCAAGCCATTTAGGGCTTCAATACACTTCCGCCTTTTTAAGAGGAGTTTAGATGAAGCAAGTCTTCTGAGATTTCAATGTTTTTCAGCCATTTTTCAGATCTGAACCTGCCTTTTCAGATCCATTTCAGATCAGTTATTTGTCCATCCAAAGCACCCCTTTTCAATTTTTTTTGGTCCTCCCTTTCGGGTCCCCTACGTTTCCCTTTAGGTTGTAGCTTTTCACCCCCAATTTTTTATCATTTTTCCCACTGGTTTCTTGTTATTTTTTGCACCTATTTTTAGCAGATCTGACCTTTAGATCTCTATCCCTTTTGAACTTAGATCTATTGGCCATATTGTGTTTTTTGAGTAGATTTTTCCCACCCTTAGACTGGTTGTTGGGAAGCCCTCCTTTTTGGGTTTAAATTCATGCATCTTTAGTTGTTTATTTTACTGTCGCTTTCAGTTTTATTTACAGTTATACAACATATTTTTTATTTTTTCTATACACACGTCTGGGCTTAATTAAAATTATCACACTTATCACACATACACACACCTAAAGCGAAGAGCACCTGGTTTACACCGCCAGGCCAAGACCTAAACATTGTAATGAGTTAATCTACTCCTCTGTGCCCTTGTTTAACTCTCTTCTTGACTAGGTTCTATGTATCTTTTCCATCATTGTGCCCCCGAGGCATTTATCCTGGAGAATCCAAGGCCTTCATCCTCAATTTCCGTTAGGAAGAATTACCCCACCGCGTAGGGTCTGAATTAGTCCTCCGTCGAGTCCCCATTCTAACTTTGATTCTGGTTCATCGGGTTCTCCTTCTATTTCTATCACCAGGTCTCCTCCACCTTTCAACTTCATCATGTCTGGTGCAGGACCTACCTCTGGTGGTGGCCTCGGCTCTAATGCTGGAACCACTACTAGTGGAGCCGCAACAATAATGATTCCGGCTGCTCCCTTGATTCCTTATATGGCAGGCCTAAGCCTTCCTAATTTTAGCCAGTTGATTAATGACCCTATACACCATGAGCTAGGTTGGCCTGCTATGCCAACCAAGCTTCCTTCAAGCATCCCTAAGTTTGAAGGAAATACTAGAGAGGATCCTACTAACCATGTTCATTCTTTCCACATGTGGTGTTCGTCCAACTCTATCACTAATGATTCTTTCCGTCATCGGTTATTCCAGTGTTTGCTTACTGGAGAAGGTTCCAAGTTGTATGTTGACTAGGACGTTGCCTCTCATACTACTTTTGTGACTCTTATAAAGGCACTTTTGTCCTATTTCTAGCTTCCCCTTTTCTATGACACTAGTACCGAAATTTGACCACTTTCCGTCAAACTTCTGACACCCGCCTATTTGGCCATGTTCAAGAATGGCACAGAAGGAAGAGCCTATGTTGAGACCCTATTTTCGAAGACCGTGTCTACATGGATTGGTTTCTTAGATCCCTTTTTCCCTCTATTGGTAAATATGTCGCATCTCACTTTTGTCAGACTGAGGAAGAAGCCCTCCAAATTGCATTGAAATATGACTTTATCTACATGTAATATGGCTATGTTTATACCGTCTTACCTGATCTCCCTAGACCTGGTGGTGCCAACTCACCCGCGGCATATCATGCCACTGACGGTATCGTTGGATCCCTTTCACATCCGTACACTCATCCTCCTATGGGTTATCGTTTTCCTCAAGGAGGAGCCGACTCCTCTATCACTTTCTCCCCTCTCGGAAACATGTATCCAGGACACGACATACCTCATGCCTTTGCCCAACTGCATCCTCTGATGCCAAGGCCTAATTTTTCCCAGCCTGTTTACCCCAATTTTTTTCACTCTCCTTACTATCCGTATCCACATCAAGGTGCTCCAACTCCTCCAGCACAAGCACCTCTGCCTCCCATGCCTTCTCAAGCTCTGCAATAGCATCCAACCCCCCCTTAGGGCTAGGTGTATATGTAGTAGAGTATGAATAATCCCATCACTTCCAAAAATAATAGGAAAGGAAACTAGAACCAACCTGTTCTAGGTATTTCGGGAAACAATCCCCAGGGGAATACATCTAACACTGCAACCCAGCAATAGGGCGATCAGCCCAAGAAGAACAGACCTCTTTGCATGAATAAGCCTTGTTCTTGTTGCAGTGTCCATGGTCACTATACCCATGATTTTCCCCTTTTACCTCAGATGCGTCAACTATGGGAAGATCAAGCAATATCTAGAGGACAACAAGCCTCTACCTCGATTCCTCCTAATGCTGCACTTACTCAACTGACTGTGTTTACCAATCCTTTCCCTTATCAAGGATATGTGGTTTCCCAACCTCCTGAAGGTTAAGCTACCAATAAAACTTCCCCGTCTATTACATCTGATTATTAGATCCTGATGATGAACTCTGACGAGGCCAATACCACTGATATTAACCTTCAGACTCAGTTGTGTCAGTACAACAAGCCTCTCGCTATGTCCACAACCGAGCCATAGTTTTCAGGTCCCACAGAGCCAATTTTGACACCCAATGGTCCTTTAAATATCCCTCAGCCTAAGTCATAGGTACATACCAAGATCCCTAAAGGACCATTACGCCGAAACACTTCTTCTAGTAAAGCCGCCCACACCTACAGTATAGTAGATGACTTGGCGCAGTCCCCTCCCGCCATGTCAATGCTGGAAGTCCTCCAGTCATGCCCTTAACAATGTAAAGCTCTACTAACTGCTATTTTTGGATCCTTTAGATGATCATTTTATTGTCTTTGATGTTGACAAGTCAGAGCATAACCCCCTTCCTGAATCTGTCGCCTTCCAAATACCTGTCAAGATCTGGAATGCCAACGTCTCTCGACGTATCATTGATGAGGGGGCATCCACCTACGTGATGTCCACTTCTATTTGGAAAAAAAATCAGATCGCCTAAGTTAGCCCCTTCCACTATCACCTTCTATGCGTGGGATGGCCACTTTTCCAAACCCCTTGAAATGTTCCGCAATTGTCCTATTACTCTTACATGCAAAAATGTTTGCGTTGACATTGAAGTCATTGATGCCCCCTTAGGCTACAATATTCTACTGGGTCATAGATATACTTATGTGATTTTTGATGTCCCATCTTTGGTTCACCATAAGATGTGTTTTCCTCACAACAAAAATATCGTCACTATCGATCAGTTGAAATATTACGAACCGAAGTCTCAGACCTCTCTAGAGTCCATTATTTCTTTGGTGGCCAATAAAAAAACAATCAAACCTTTGACCAGTGTCTCACCTAGAGTTTATAAATATTAATATTTGCTTGGTTCCTTCCCTGGTCTCCCCCCTCTTATCTCTGACCCTAGCTCGTCGAATTTTGCATGATGCAATCGTCTCGGTTTGACCTCAAATGGTCCGGTTCAACTAGTCAGCATCCTCTCCCTTTGCAACCTTCTCCTAGTAATTCAACTCAGCCTTAAGGACCTCCTCCTCAAGGCCCTTCATCTTCATCTTGTGTCCCTGATCCTATTTTCCCTCCTGGAACGGTTCCCCCAAGCCTTAACCATATGGGAGTTGTTTCCTATGGCCGTTACCCCTCCGGTCAGATACCATTACTTGCTCCCCCTTCAGGAGTATTTTAGGTACCTGTTATGGCTACCTTAACCCTTCCTAACATGACCCTTGGGATCTTAGTATGGTACATTGATTCCCTAGCCAATACCCCATCTGGTCAGCTCAAATTTTGCACTACTTTGACCCCGGTCCAAACGGTCGCTATGAACCCTCCCTTCAGTCCTATGCCTCATCCACCTCAACAGGAATCTACTCTTATTGAGAAATTATCGGGTGAGGGGGGAAAAGCCTGTAAAAAGGCACCTAAGGACAAGGCTGCCCAAACAACACCTGCTCCTCCTAAGCCTCCAAAGCGTACACCACTGTGCGCTTTGTGTGATGTTGACGGTCATGCCACCCATGATTGTCATGAATTTCCTCGCATTAAACCCATGGTTAACAAAGAATTTCCTGAGTCTGATATCCCAGAAGTCCATGTTAATTTATTGGCTTCAACCAAGAAACTCAAGACTTTGCACACAAATCACCCTTGTGATTTCTGTGATCTCCATGGCCACTATACTCACCTCTGTCCCCACTTCAAATATTTTTGCACCTCCTTGGATGTGGTTCACCAATATGAGGTCGAGCGTAATGAGTCCACCTCTCCCTTACTTGCACGTTATGCTTCGAAAAAACCAGAGGACACATCCATTCCCATTGACCTACCCCCTCCCGATGTCGAGATGAAAGAGCCTTCAACCACTATCCTCTACCTGTCATCATCTATGAGATCCATGGTGGAAGACCCATATGGGGCATCCCTTCTATTTCACCTAACCTCCCTTCAGTGATCACCTTGGGATCAACATCGGTCGATTCTTCATCTACTTGTTCTTCTGTCACCCTCCGTGATGATGCGAATGTGACCCTCACTTCTCATGATGATAAGTAAGGTAGCTTCGCCACGTCATGTGGTCCTCCTTCCACTAGTCACCCCATCTTCTATTACGATGATGACATTATGGAAGAATTTACCACCCCTGACTTTATCTATCTCCCCTTACATCGAAACCATGCATTCGAACCAAATACACCATGTGGTCATTACATTGACACCCAATGTATTGGTAAGGGGGCACCCATATTTGAGAGTCTAGGAGAAGCAATTCTCCACAACCCTCCTAGTGCATATGGTAGTGTTGACTCTAGTACCATCATTCTTCACCATCTAGAAGAACCTCTAGAGTCCCATATCACTTCAGATCACTCTAGGGATGATCCACTTCATCATTCCTTCATATTACATTAACAACCCAGCCCCTTAGACATTGTTGTTGACCAACATATGTGTTTTCTAGGTGAGCACTGGTTCATTATATCCAAAGCCACTCTTTGGGATAGTGACACCATGTATACAAACCACAAAATTTAGTCCATTTGATTCATATATGAAGTTCCAAACGAGACTGGTAATCCTCCATGTCCTTTCTATAACTGCATCTATCCATTCTTTCCACAGAAGATAACCATAACATAAAAAAGTGGAGAACTACATCATAAAAATGTGTTTATATTCCACTTATCTAAATACATTTTTTGTGACCATAGCATGCTTGGGGGAACCTATGCCCCTATACCTTCTCATCATCCCCTTGAGGATTTAGTGCCTATGATAAAAAATTCTTGAATCCATTATTTCAGCACTTGGAGTACCATGGCGGTCCACAAAATCCTCTAGCTAGGGGCATCATTCCCCCCTTTCAAATACCAGACCAGTCCCCTCCATCACATATGCTTGGGGGCATGATGGAACCCCTGTCCATCTTCTCATATGATTACCATAAGTCTTAGCCTACACCCCATCAATCTAGGTATGGTCGATTATCCTCCCATTCCTTAGATAGTTTGACCTACCAGCCTCTCCGGTGAGCCATTTCTCGTAGATGTTTGATACCCTATATTCAAATATTCTACTTTGTGTGATACCATACTTACCGCTTGGTCTCTCTGTTTGACTTGGTGGGTGGGGATGATTCTAAATATTCTCTAGCAGTTCATTCTTGTATTCTTTTCTTACCTTGACTCTTCACCAGGACCATCCTTCCATGAAGCATTAAGGCCACCTTTAGACAAGGAAGGTCACCTACCTGAAAGTTGTGGATCTCGATTCCAATGGTAGATTTGTCTACTACGATTGCTGTAAGATTTATGGCCTTTTCATCCTATCCACATTCACCACAGCTACACTTGAAAATGAATCAAATTGGATGGAAATTTCCTTATTAAAAGAAAAACCCCAAATTTTTATTTCGCCAATTATGACCAAACCGTAGCTAGGTTTGATGAACCATCAAAACCGTTGGAAAGCTCTCACCGAGCACTCAAATGGGCATCCTTTCATTTTTGGTGATTTGACACTTCACCCGAAAGCCTTTTTTCCAAAAGGGTCACTTTGCCACTTCTCAAAATCGAATTTCTTCACTTGCAACACTTGTACTTTGGGTACCACTTTGCCTTCATACTTGTCGATTCTCGTGTTAATTTTTTTCGTGAGTAACCATATTTTACTTATGTTTTTATGGTCCCCACCGGGCCTATTTTGTGTGCCAGCATCAACGAATCACCCTTATTTACATCATCTAAGTTGATTCATCATCGCATCCATGGAGTCTATCCCGAGTTCCTTTTGTCTCCCATCACAGTCTTCCATCCTTAATTTCTTTGTACCTCTCTCGTGTCACACATTTTTTCCCCTAGTCATACTGTTCCCTATCCTCTCTCAAGTCGAGTCAGTTGCTGCTAGGTCATTCATTCCCTTTATGCTCTAACAAGGGAAGTAATCAGCCAGCTACTCAGTACCCCCCCATTCCACCATCATCCCTGGTGTTAGTCTATCAGTCGCTATACTATTATCCCTCATGCCTTAGTTGAGGATTCCTTATTGCCTCACCTATGGCGGACCTCCTTCTGTCGACATTAGCTTATTCATTCCAGAAGATAGGTCTAGAGGGTGTTGTACCTTGGTTCCAACTTCCAATCTTGTTTGGTGCTCTAGATCAGGCAAAGGGACCTTTCATTTCCATTTGACTTGATTTTTTCTCAGTTCCAGCTCCTTATGGCATGATCGAGATCTATATACTTGATGGTTCAGTGATGCAACATACTGTACCAATGATTCCCGAGTGTATGTGAGATGTTTCATACCTCATGAAGGGGTGGCCCTTTAGGTATCCCCCCACATACCCGGATGACCTCTTTACTACAGCCTTGGATGCATCTCTACAGATTTGACAGTTTCGGCCTTAGCCGCTTGCAACATCTTTCTAGTCTGCATGTATCATTCATATTTTCAGAGCCCTTTCCTGTTATCAGGGCCTCTCTCATTGTTATTATATCTCATGTACTTAGATATTATTGTATAAGTATTTTCCATTTTCCTAGGCACAATATGTATGTGGGATCCATTTTTTTATCTGGCCCATGTTGATGCTAGCATGTACTATATATCTCACTCCCATGTTTTATAGGCACACCATTATTCTTTTTAATTTGTCATATCAGCGGGCATAGATATGCCTCCCCTACCTCATTCAGAACATGTACTCACTCATAAGAGAGACTTGTTGCACTTGTAAGTCTCGCCTCCTCAGGGTCTTCTCCTCTCTCTTTTTAGTCCATCTTATATTTCTCTCTCTGACTCCCCTTCAGTGTCTAGTGATTGTGTTCTTACAACGTACTTCAGTCATATGATTAGCTCCTAACACTCACACGTTGAGGAGAAATCTGTTACACCAATTTTTGGTCATCTAACCTGTTACTATTAGATGAACTAAATTAAACCATGTAAGACCAATTTTACCATAGTAAAATTTCTTTCACTATGATAAATAATTTAATAACCCTTAGTTTATTAAGTTATTTCTGGTCTAAACAGGAAACCCTATGAGGAATAATTAAATAAATCCTTATTTGTTTGATTTTCCTCTAGGGATAATTAACTAAACAACTATTTAATTAATATTCCTGGTCATATTTAACCCAAAACAAGAAAAATTAATTAGATAAATCATTATTTATCTTATTATTTTCTACGAATAATTATTTAAATCATTATTTAATAATATTCCTTGTTAAATTTGACTAAATAATTTATAAAGAATTGAATAAATCATTATTTATTTAATTATTCCTTAACCTCATCCTTGAAATAATAAATAAATCATATATTTATTTATTATTTCTAACTAAAGGGATTTGACCAATTCTAAATTCCTTTTCCCTCCACCAAAAATAATAAAATATTCCAAGTAAGCTGGATCTAGATTTGGTTAACAATATTTTAATCATGCACCAATATGTAGACTAACTCAATATTTTGTTATAAATAGAAGGGTTTTTCCATTCATTCACTACCTTTTGTCACCTTTTGATCTATGCTATTGGCCTGACTTTGATCCTCCATCATTGTCATATTTTTTCTACTTTTTCTTGAGAGATCCCTTTGAGTTCCATTTTGTCTGGGTTTTTTGCACCATCAAGAGAGAGAGAGATCTTGGATCTAAAGCACCGAGGACATACAAGAACCCATCCCATTGAGGGGGACTGGTAACATCCCGCTGTGTTACCTTCCTAGGTGTCATAATACAAAAAATTATTTATAAATTCTTGTCTTGTCTATTGGATGTATGGAGCAACTCTTGTTTATTTTTACTGTTTAATGTCATTAAATGCATAGATCTGGATTTTTGTAGCATTTATTCTAATCATCTACTACAGATCTAAGGAAATTGACAGCCAAATTTGATGTTAGGGTTGTTTGTTATGCATAGCTAAAGTGAGTTTTTTTCATACGCTTGCGATTAGAATTCACACTAGCAAGGCCTTTCCTATATCTAGGAGGATATATGTAGATACCTTGGGCGATGAAATGTTAGGATGGTCATCTAATAATTGACCTTGGGCCAAATTAAGGTAAAAATAATTGAGCTAATCTCCTTAGGAAATACCCATTCTAGAATTTTGAACTCCATTGCTTCTAATATGAAGAAACATTGTGTACCTATGTGACAAGCTACATGATTATAATGAAGCGATCAGTTACATGATACTAATATTATGGGAGTGATGGGATACTATATGAGAAAAATAAATGTGTAAAAGATAAATATTTAATTCAATAACTGAAGTGGGTTGATATTAGGTTCCTCTCACTGACATAATAGTGGTAAAAAATGTTGTAACTTATGCCCCTTGATGCATGATGTTAGAAGAGAAAATGATGGCTGAAACACATTAAAAAAACACACATAAAATTGAAAACCAAGGGACCAAATCAGAGCCACAATGACAATTAAGTCTCAATCATAATAAGATAATCCTTGATGTAGGGATGTCCATGCTCAACCTAAGGAATTACTGAGCATGATTTCCAACCATACATTATAGATCCCTGACATGAAATGCTATTAAAAAGCCACAAGAGATACATAGTGGATTAATGCAAGTGATTAAAATATGCATAGAGGATTCATGCAAGTGACTAATGCAATCTGAATCTATGTCACAGCTACATCAATATGACTATGAAAACATCAAAAATAGGTGCCATAGAGTAGCCCTAAAAGTACATAAATTGGTACAAAAATCCAATGCTGCTATGGAGGGGTGATATATAAGACTGATATGTCCCTGAAACCAAGGTATTATGCTCAACATCAATTGTATGAATATACAACATGTGCATAAATGAGTTGATGTTGAGCATGGTATAAACCATTTGATTATTAGTCATTGAGGTTGACTATTAAGAGATGTGAGGGAACACATCAATTATGAAAATGGCCCCAAAAGAACCTAACACAATTAATAGAGTTTGAATAAGTGTTTTGATGTCAAAAAATCATGGATTCAACTGATCAAGATTTAATGAGCTAAACCAATTGTTAATTTTGAGGAAGCTTTCCACTGAGGACAATTATTTGAATTTTATAGGAGAAAATCTATTGAAGGAGGGAGTTAATTTATCCCCTATCAATTGACTCAAAACATACCAAAATATTATGTGAATGGATGAATTCATTGAGTATAACTGATATAGGGTGTATAAAATCCACATAGATTCAACATATCTTGTAAAATTTTAAAACAAAATACTTGAATCTATTCTACAAATTGTGGAAACCAATTATGACCGCACAATCACATGAACAAGAAAGAGAAAGAATATCAATCGGAAAACATAAATATGTATATGGGGAAGCCTCAACTAAAAACCCCGCTATTTGTATCATTGCATAAAGTCAATAAGATGAAACAATACAATGCTTCCATATTTATTGAGAGTTATTTGCACTATCTCTAATTGTCTCACATTGATATAAGCAAGTTTGGTCCAATATTTAACCACTTACGTTCCTCTGTATGACCAACCCTACTCAAGATTTCCTAGGCTAATTGAGCATGTAGTAACATTATTTGGTTTTGATAAGTTAGAACATTATAAAAATAAAAAAATAAAATGATAAGTTTGGATATGAATAGAAAAAAGAAAAAATCAAAAAAATGTTAGGACCTTGGTAATTTGATTATTAATATCAAGAAACTGATAGAAATAGATTTCTCTAAAAAATGAAGGAAAAATAAAATGTTAGGAAAAAAATAAAAAAAAATGAATGATTAGTTTTAAAAAATAATTTTTGCAAAGGCCGCTTGTTTAAATGTGCCATGATGCATTAATATCATTAATTTTTTCTTAATTTTATTTATTAAGCATTAATCCTTATTTTGTAATAATTGGCACATATTTTTATTATAAGGTCCGCTAAAGATAAAAACATTTGTCATTTTGCATTATCACTTGGGCACGTTCCAATGAAAGGTCTATTCCCTGCCTAGATCAATGGCGGTGAAGCTTATCACACCCCCCTCATCCATTTCCTGTCAACGGTGGGGGAGGGGGGAGGGTGTCCAAAAATTAGTTTCATGGACGACGGAACCTCCCTACGTGTAACCCCCACATCAATTCACACCCGCCCGCTCAAAACCACAAACTGCCACCTACCCACCCCCAAAAATTTGCTTCTCCCTCATTTGTGGTTTTTTTTCCCGCCAACGGTTGGATGACCCCGCGCTTTGACTGTTGCCCGACATCAAATTACATGCTGCCACCTCACCTGTTCGTTGTCACTGTGCCCCTTACCGTTACAACTGATTGGCCCGTTATGATTCCATTCCCCAGCCCTTGATTAGCCATTTACCATCACGCTCCCACGTCATTAGAATTTAACTGCTACGGGCACACTGTAAAATAGTTGCCATATCCATTTCTGCCACTATATAAGTAAAGCTAAGCTCACCAGTTTACCACTCTTGCCATAATCATTTTTATTTTTGTGTTGCATGTATATAGAGATCATTGTGCACTGTTCCCGTCAGCTGGTTATCACTTTCATAGAGGATCATCATTCCTTTATCTCTGTTATCCATTTCCCTTCCTTATGATTTCCTTTGCAAACATGGCCCCCAAAGGAAGGAGCATGAAACTAGTTTCTGATGAAAACCCTCTCATTGCTACCCCGATCGACCTTGACCACATTCCCCTTGTTGATGCATATTAAAAAATTGCTGACACAGAGTGCGAATTCGAGTTTTATGAATTGCAACTATGGTTGAAGAAAAAATATATTGATCAACAAGATGAAGTGAAACTGTGGGAATCCATTCTTCCCCTCTTCTCTTTTCCTCAGACCTATTATTTTCCATACTTGGTTATCTGGTTTCAAACCAGATATGACCCTTTAAAACAACAATAGTGGCTAAGAATGGTGACATTATAATATCCATCACTACAGAAACCATCAACAATATGTTTCTTATTCCCCAAACTGATTCCTTGAGCCTATTTTCCAAAGCAACTCTTATGGAGCTATACCCTAAGTTGGATTTTCCCTAGAGAGCTCAAATCTTTGAGAAATTATTACTAGATGATGCTGAATTACCCAAAATAAATCCACCCAATCCATATTCAATGTTCCTTATGTTGAGATTCAACCATAAATTTCAGCACCCATGCCTAGTGTGGGACTAGGAGGTCCAAGAAGCACCTACACTAAGGTGGGCCCACAAGGCTAAATTTGGTGCATGCCTATTTTAGTTATCCCTTAATTAAAATGGACAATAAAATGTAATATAATCTCAAAATAACTTGTAATAATTAAATGAATGTGATAAACTCACTTAACTCATGAATTTCGAGTTAGAGGTAGTTGGTGAGGGATGCGGAGTAATTCTAGATGTAAAACAGTTTGAAGTGAAGTGGTGTATTAGTTAATGCAGGTTGTAATCAGTTTAAATCAGTTAAGTGAGTTAAAATTAGTTGTGCTAGTTTTAACTGTTAGATACACTAGTGAGAGATCAAGTGAATTAAATATTAATTAATTCACAATCAGTCATCTCACATGAAATTGAGGATTTACTATTATTAGCTACATGCATGTCAGATCTAGTGGAGACCCAATTGAGATATAGGTGAAAGGGAAGTTGACTATCAGTTTTAGGATTATTGGGTTGCACCCATGCAACCAAACACCCATTGGAGTGCCCATGATACTTGTACAGTCAAGGAAGTCCAAAATTCCTATTCTTTAGGGATTTCATTCATCAAGGATTGCACAAGCAAGGCAAGCTATCTAGAGGTAGTAAATTGGCTAAATATTGGTCGGTTTTATGTGTGACAATGTGAGACAATTAGCTGAGTACATGAGGGCTCTTGTGAGAAGATTTGTATGTAATTGTTTCATGATTCCACGCTGAATAAAAAATAGAATATAGTGGGGTTTTGAGTGACAATATTTCCTCGGGAAATTATCTGTGTTGTGGCTTGATTGATTCTTCTTTGCTTCATGTGATTGGTGATTGTGTTTTTAATTCCACAAAATATTTGTAGAAGCGATTCAGTATTTAACTTTAGTACATTTTTGGATCATATTGAATCCATGATATACATACTTCTTGTATAATTTATACATGGTATCAGAGCACAGGAAAACACAATTGTGAAGGAGAAGCTAAGTTTTTGACTGGATATAATTCGAATTTGCAGAAAGAATTTCTTGGTGCTACAACTGATTCAAGATTGAAATGGGTTTAAATGGATTGAGGTTGGAGTATGAACTCGAGGGCATATCAAACTATATTTATTGGAAGAACATGATGGAGGAAGTACTCAAGGATAATAGCTTGAAGGAATTCATTGACAATGATGTTCCTAAACCTGCTGTGACAAATGTTGCAAATCTTGATGCATGGCAAAAGAAAGTGGCAAAAGTGAGGAGGATCCTATTGGCAGGAGTACGAGACCACATTGCCTCAAGTATCTATGGGAAAGCCACACCATATGCAATGTGGAAGGCTTTGAAATATCTATTTTAGATCAATAATGACCATAGGAAATTCACACTCAATGATAAACTCGGGAAGATCAAGATGGAGAAAGGCGACTCCATACCAAAATATCTAAAAAAGTTTGTCCAATGTCGGGATGAACTGGGGAGCATTGGTATATCTGTTGTTGATGATGATTTGGTGAGCTTGTCTCTCCTAGGACTTCCCAAGAGGTTTCGCAGTTATCAAGACTCTATCAATGGAAGGGAAAAGCTTCCAGATTGGGAATGACTATGGTCGGATTTGGTGCAGGAGGAGTTCAGAAAAAACATTAGAGATGGATCTTCATCTAAGAATTAAGATGAAGAATATTGTGCTTTGGTTGCCAATGCAAAGAAGGGGAAGGGGAGTAAATCCATTCAAAATATGAGTCCAAAGATGGCAAGAAGAGGGACATGTACAAGGTGAAGTGTTTTCACTGTCATGAGCATGGGAATTATGATACTAACTATCCACAAAAGAAGAAGAAAAAGAAGACTGGTGGATCTGCAGTTGGTGAGGCTTTGGCCTTAAAATTTTAGCTTGAATTCTCATTGATCGCATGCATGGTGTCAAGTGCATTGGGATATGTGTGGTATTTGGATAGTGGCGCCTCCTTTCACATGACAGGAGACAAGGAAATTTTTAGTAGCTTGGAGGAGAAGGATCTCTAGATGCATATTGAAATGGGTGATGACGGGTGGTACAGTGCTACCGGGATTGGTACCATTACCTTCCAGAGGCATTCAGGTAAACCCTTTCAATTAAAAGATGTAATTCATGTACCAGGTGTTAGCCCCCTATAAATTTTTTGACAAGCAAAGTAGGGGGCTAAATTGTTTTTGAGCCTTCAAGGAATGGATCTCCCCTGAAGACACATCACCCTTGAAGTCTTCTGTGCCTTTTCCTTTGATAAATTTCCCTCTGCTAACTCCATTTATAAGGTCTCGCTGATTGCAAAAGTAGTGCTCCAAAATTCTACATTTTCTCCTTGTTCCCTGCAGAATGCCCCATTTTAACCTTTGTTTTCCCCTTGTCGAATTACCCTCTAAATCCCCTAAATCCTCCTGAAATCCCCTTTACGTCCTACACACACCCCTTGTTTGGCCTATTTCCTCCTTATTCCCTCTATCGTTACCCAATGCTGCCCTCATATTGCATTAAAATGGGCCAAAAATCCATTTCCCACCTTATAATGGTCTTAGCACTTTTTCGGCTAGCCCCTGAACCGTATTCCCCCCATGTGGCCTGGCGCCAAAACCACCCACCAGCCTGAGGGCACTTATCGCAATCAGAGGTTTCGTACGTGCCATTTTCCTTTGTAAACTCAAAAACCTCTGATGCTATTGAATTATTGTTATAATGGCCCGCGCTGTAATCTCAGCCGTCGATCTGTGTAAGATATGATGGTAAGCGTTTTTTTGCAATGCACCCGTCATTACTCCGTTTTCCGCCTAGATCACATCACAACCATCCGTTCAACCCGCAAATCCAACGGTCCGTGTTCACCTGCCTGGTGGTCCCCGCAACTGTGCACTATGAAAAAACCGGCAGTTTCTATCGCACCGCTTTCTGAGGGTGGGTGGTATTTTCATTTTCGGAGCGATTCCACTCACCACCCGACACGTGGCTCTGTCACTATTTGAAAACCACCCCCTCGTTGTGCGTTAACATTTGGCACAAGACACGGAGCGATATGCATATCAACCATCCGATCTGGGGCTCCCCATCCAACAGCGATCGCGATGCGAAGTGGTGCGAAAGTTAACCCAAGGCATCCATACCCCTGGCCCACTATCTATCGCCCTACGAAGTGTTTTTCTTAGATGTTTTTGTTAGGATTTAGCTGGAATATTTGGGAACACTGGGGATTAGAGTTAGCCCTGTCCACTAGGATCCTTGTGCAACCAGCTGGCCTTTCTAATATCCCTCAAGCTGGGTGTGGACGTGAAGTCAGTCTCACTCCTACGATCTCGGTCAACCGGCACATCGTTCTAGGCTTTCCTTTTATTACTGTCTCCCTTATTGTTCTTCTGTCATCTTTAGGATCATAAGTATTTTGAATGATAGCCAGTCAGCTTGTATGTGATTAGCAAACAAATCCCTTCTTGACTCTATTTTGTGGATTTCCCCGGAAGCCCAACTCCTGGAATAATTCACCTGCGCTGGTTTCTCATTTCTCATCACTGCTCTTGCGTAGATTTGGCTTTCCGTGCTCTTTCCTTAAACAATCAATCTATATACACAAACAATAATACATTTCAGACATATCATAGCATGGCTGAAGAGCCAGCCTTTAACACATGAGAAGTCCCTCTGGGACTGAAAAACCCCAGATCACAAGGTAAGTGGTGTATTCTCCTGCGTCTTTTTAATTCCACCCTCCGGCTGGGCTGTAGGAAATGCAGCTCCACATAATGGCGACTCCACTGGGGAACTCTGAGTATTTCTCACCTTAATACATCATAAGAGCCTCAGAAACCTACAATCTCTGGTTAGGTTGGCAGTTAAACACTCCTATTCACAGATCAAACTCTATACCATTTGTTGTGTTTCTCCCACACTCTTAGACAGAGTCTGGAAAGGGCCAGGTAGCCTCCAGATCTCACACTCTTTCAAAGGTCACATATCTGGTCAAAGCCCTCCCAGTCAATATCTGGTTAGATTTTGCTGTGTTGTGAACATATCCTTGAAAAGGGACATGTCATAAGCACTGTGGTGGACAGTGTACCCTCTAGAAACATCCTAAACCTTCCACTCGGTGACTCCTCAGTCCATAAATTATTTAAAGACTCCACTGGTGATCATTAGGCCTACTGATTATCTTGGTTCACATTAGACTCCACTGGGAGACCAGAGCCATTACAACATCAGCCATAATAAAGTAACAAGTAGGGTTAAGCTGCTTGGTTAGAAACAACATTTTGGCTTCAAGAACCATTCACACAAGAGCCTACCCTAACCCAAACCCCCCTGAAATAGTTGACAACCCTGAAAGCATCCTCAAGGGATCTCCTACACCTAAACACTCAACTATTTCCAGCCACATCCATAGAGATAAATCTACACCAGAAGACTTTACAGCTCTATCAGACCCATTTTTTGACCTAGGCACTCAAAACAGCTTACCAAGAACTAGGTCATTTAGTGTTCTGGACCAGCCAAACCTTGAGCTCCCTAGTTCACCACCTCCAAGTGGTAAGCACCTTTGGGATAGACAGACCCCTCCATCTACACCTCCTGATATTCACTTCATTCAAAACTTGGGGCTATGCCACCCTAAATATGCTCATCAGTCTTCTACTGGTGATAATATCCCTGCCATCTATATACCAGCTGCTCAGGTTAACCCTCTACCTCCTCAGAACATCATCATGGCATCCTGGTATGCACCTCTAGTTTTACCTCGGCCTCTGGTACCTTTACCCAACGATTATCAATCAAAGATCCCACATTTCACTGCCAAAGAGTCTACCACGGCCCAGCACCATGTAGATAGGATGGAGGACTCTTTTGACTACATGGAAATAGATGATGATACAGTCAAAATGAGAATATTTGCCCAGAGCTTAGGAGGTGAGGTGAAGAAATGGTTCAAAGGCCTACCTCCTAATAGAATCCAAGACCTCCCTGCTTTATATCAGACCTTCATAAACAAATGGGAATTCAAGGCCAATCCTCACCAAATCCTAGCAGAATACATGAACCTTAAAAGAAAGTTAGGAGAGAGTGTCCATGATTAATCAACGAGACTTAACAGTGTTTATAATGCTCTCCCTCCACACATGAAACCTCCCCTAGGTATGGTCCTAGTGAGATACCCTGAAGGCCTTGATGCTGACATGGCCTACCAGCTTAGGGAGAGCGATTACAACACATTGGAAGACACACAAAAAGGAGCAGTGAGTGTAGAGGCAAATCTGATTGAGAAAAAAACAAGGTTGAGAGCTGAGAAAAGGGTAACATACAGAGATGACAATGTAGCTTCCACATCGGACACAAATTATGATCGCATATGAAAAAACATGGAAAATATACAACAAATGATGGAAAAAATGGTTGTCACAGTCAGTAACCAAAGCAGAAATCAAAATCATAACTAGAACCAAAACTTTAGAAGAAACAACACCACTCCCAACAGACAAAGAGAATCAGATCAGCAAGTTATTCCCCCATTCCAAGAGAAATTTCTTGATGAAGATGAGGGAATCATAGAAGAGTTTGAGGGAAACACAATAAACATGTTTGAAACAAAATATTCAATCCATAACTATTACACAGAAGAAGATCAGCCCCCACCCTCATATTGGGATGAGGAAAGATCAGAATATGAGGATTACATACATGGATTTGAATATGCCATCATGCAGGTCAGACAATATGAACTTAGGAGCAAGAAAAGCCTAGATAATTCCAAACCAAAAGCTTCTGAGGTCACCATTAAGAAAAGGCCTGAGAAAACTTCTAAAGCAGTTGCCAAGAGCAACAAATCAACAGCTGAGAGTTCTGGGAAGAACAAAGAAAAAGACAACCAAAACACTGATAAACAGGGTCAACCAACTAGCAGCACTAGCACTGTAGTTAGTGCTCTTGATAAAACAATTCCAAACACTGTACATAATGAGGATCAGCACACTGATTTAGCCACCAAGGCAGTGGCCAACAAAACAGAGTTGAACATTCCAAAGAGTCAGTCCACTTTCAATCTGGAAAGTGAGATTGCAAAAATTAAAATCTCTGTACCACTCTCTGAATTGGCCACTCAGGATGTATATAAAGGCCAAATTTTGAAAGCATTAAATTTAGGTGAGAACATTGACACTGTAAATCTGAGTGATGATCAACCTGCCCTTCTTTTTGGTCTAAAGATAGAAGGAAAGTTTCAGGAAGGGGTAGTGCCCCATTTTTATATCAGTCTTAATATCCATGATAAGATTCTCCACAATGCAATGCATGATTCTGGGGCATCACACAACCTGATGCCTAAAGTAGTGATGGAAAGATTAGGCCTAGAGATAACCCATCCCTATAAAGACTTATATTCATTTGACTCTAGCAGAGTAAAGTGTCTTGGCCTGATCAAATATTTATGTGTGAGCCTTACCCAGATTCCAGCCAAGTGTATGGTCATGGATGTTGTGGTGGCAGACGTGCCACCCAAGTATGGAATGTTATTTTCAAGATCATTGGGAGCCAAGCTGCAAGGTACAATGCAGATGGATGGGGCCTATGCCACAATCCCAATATTTGGCTAACTTAGAAGACTGTATAGAGAGGCACAAATGAAATTCCTGTTCAGTAGCCCCGAAAAGCCTGAAAATTCACCTTTATACTCTGTACATACAGACCTTGACTCCTTCATCCTTTATAATGATGAATCCTTGGAGGGGTCAGAATCCAAAAATAGAGATACAAACAAGGAAACGGATCCCATGGACTTCAACATAATGGCTACTGTAGACTCAGAGGAGAATGATATAGAAAAATTTGAGCAGTGCACTGAAACAAAAACTCAGAGTGAACCAGAGATAGAATGTGGCCAGCTGATCAGTCACCCTTCACAAACACCTATGCCACACCAAGAACGAAACAATGATAAACTCGAGAATGAAACCTTATGGGAAATGAATTTCGATGGGTCATGCACCAAGAGAACTGCTAGAGCAGGAGTGTGGATACATAACACAGAAAGTGACTATGCAGAGAGCCATGCCTGCAACCTGCACTTCAAATTCACAAACAATATTGAAGAGTATGAGGCTCTTATCCTAGGCATAAACCCGTTGAGAAAATTAGGAGCCCGTAGGATAATTGTGCATGGGGACTCTGAGCTGATCATTAAATAGGTGAATGGTGAATACACAGTGAAACATCCTAGACTAAGAGCATATAGGAATGACACTATGGATTTATTAAAAACCTTTGTAGAATACGAGCTGGTGTTTGTCCCTAGGAGCCATAATGCAATTGCAAATGGATTAGCTTGCATGGCTAGTTCGTATCATAAACCTCCCAGTGACCAACAAATCATGATTCAGACCAAATTTAGACCTGGGGTGCCGGATAACAAAAAATATTGGTAGGTCTTTGAGGGCGATAAACAGATTGAAGATTTCCTGGTAGGCAGAAATGAGTTTGAATTTTCTGACTCAGACTCCAAATATGACAGTAGCTGCCTAAGTGAAGAGTCCTCAGACGAGGAAGAAACACCCTGTAACATAGAAATAAACACTTTAAATGAACAGATTGGAAATCCAAACGAAAAATGTGAAAATACAGATAGTGAAGAAGTAGAGGTGTTGCAGGCCAAAGATAAGAACATACCTCGAGGTTTGGCACCTTTAGAAGACCTTTTTGACTTTGATGATGTAGCAAAAAAACCCACTATAGAGCATGCAGACTCTGATGTCGAGGAATGCAACATAGGCACTGAAAATAAACCCAAGATGATCAAATTGGCTAAGTCCCTGCCTGCAAACATGAAAAAGAAATACATTGACCTATTCAAGGAATTAATTGATGTGTTTGCTTGGAGTTATGAGTAATTAAGGGCCTATGACACAAACATCATACAACATAAAATACCCTTGAAAGAAAATCAGAAACCCTTCAGACAAAAACTTTGCAGAATAAACCCAAAACAATTATCTGCAGTGGAAAAAGAGATTAAAAAGATGTATGAGGCAGGTATAATTGTGCCTGTGAGGTTCTCTGATTGGGTATCAAACCTAGTGGTTGTGAGAAAGAAAACAGGGGAGATCAGATTGTGCATAGATTTCAGGAATCTTAATAGAGCCTCACTCAAAGACAATTACCCTTTGCCAAAAATAGAACATATTCTTCAAAGGGTAGTAGGTTCTAAAAGGATCTCCCTGCTAGATGGTTTTTCAGGTTATAACCAAGTCTTAGTAATCCCAAAAGACCAACTCAAGACAACCTTTACCACTCCATGAGGTACCTTTATGTATGTAAAGATGCCTTTTGGATTGATGAACGCTGGTGCAACCTTCCAAAGAGAAATGGACATAGATTTTTTAGATGAAATAGGACACTTCATTGTCATCTATTTGGATGACATAACAGTCTATTCCAAGACTGAGGAAGAACACCTAGAACACCTGGGAAGAGTGTTTGAAAAATGTAGAAGGTTTGGTCTGTCACTGAATCCGAAAAAGACTATATTTGGGCTGCAAGAAGGTAAGCTTCTTGGCCACATCATATCTGAGAAAGAGATTAGGATAGATCCACAAAGAGTTGAGAGAATACTACAAATCACACACCAGAGAAACATCAAGGAGTTACAGTCCTTTATTGGGAAGATCAACTTCCTCAGGAGGTTTATTCCCAACTTAGCTGAACACCTTAGAAATATGACTAACATGCTGAAGAAAGGTGTAGGATTTAAGTGGACTGTTGAAGCTAAGAAATCTTTTTAATCAGTTAAACTTGCACTCACCCAGGCTCCTGTCCTAATTAGCCCATATTTCTCAAAATATTTCCTGATTTTTTCATTTGCCTCCAAGCATACGATAGGTGTAGTTCTACTACAGAAAAATCCAGAGGGAATGGAACAACCCATTTCTTTCTTCAGCAAAGCACTCAGAGATGCACCCTTGAAATACAACATTATGGAAAAACAGGCCTATGCTTTGGTTAAGGCCTTGAAAGACTTTAGGGTGTACATACTTCATTCCCACACCATAACATATGTACCCAACATAGTGGTTAAAGACATCTTGTCCCAAGACCCAGATGGGAAGAGGGGCAAATGGATTGATGTGATCCTAGAGTACGACCTTGAGATAAAACCCACAAAACTGATCAAAGGTCAGGGCTTAGCTCGACTAATGGCTGAATCAAATCTACAAGCCCTTGACATTCACATGGTAGATACCTTTGATGAGTAGCATGGATTGCCTGATCCCACTGTTGAAGAGAAGTTTCAGAGCTCTCCTTGATATTCTGACATTCTGTATGTGCTTACACACCTTAATGCCCCTCCTGAAATATCAAAGACCAAGGCCAGATTCTTAAATATAAAAGCCAGAAGCTATTGCATAATGAATGAAGACTTATACTGGAAAAATCCAAGTGGCCTATTGCTTAAATGTTTTCCTGAGTCTGAAGCATAAATGATTAAACAAGAATTCCATGCAGGAGGGTGTGGAGGTCACTTGAACTAGAAAGCCATCACAAAAAAAATACTCAGAGCTGGCTACTATTGGCCTACACTCTTCAATGATATCCATAATATGGTAATTACTTGCCACAAATTCCAAATTTTTGAAGGCAAAAGAAAACTCCTCCCCTTACCTCTTCAACCCATCACTGTTGAAGGTCCATTTATGCAATGGGGCCTATATTTCATAGGAGAAATTCACCCTGCTTCTTCTGCACAACACAAATGGATCTTAACATCCACCGACTACTCCACTAAGTGGGTAGAGGCCATACCTGCTAGGAATGCCATATATTCTGTCATCATTAGGTTCCTAGAAGACCACATACTCTCTCGGTTTGGCTGTCTAAGAAAAATAATCACTGATAATGCTGCTGATTTCGGATCCAAGAAAATGGTTGACTTTTGTCACAGGTATAAAATAGCACTCAGTCATTCAATTGCCTATTACCCTCAAGGTAATGGACTAGCTGAATCATCAAACAAAAGCCTGGTGACCATCATCAAAAAGCCACTGGAAGAGAACAGGAAGTCATGGCATAACAAGTTAGTGCATGCTTTATGGGCTGACAGGCTTACGGTGAAGAAATCCATTGGCATGTCACCGTACTAGCTTGTCTATGGAACAGAAGCAGTGTTTCCTACTAGCCTTGGGATACCAGTGATCAAACTTGTTCAAGAAATACAGACAGAAGAACACAGCATGGTGAGGAGAATAAACCAGACAATTCATCTCCAGCAAACAAGGGAAGAGGTCTACAATAGATTTGTGAAAGTTGAGGAGAATATAAATAAGTTATTTGACAAAAGAACTAAGGCCTCTGATTTCAAAATTGGAGACAAAGTTCTAAAGTGGGACTCGAGGAGAGAGGATAAAGGAAAGCACGACAAGTTTGACAGTTTGTGGCAAGGTCCATACATCATCCAGGCCACTGTGGGTTCAAATGCCTTTTTTCTACAAGATTTAGATGGTACTGAACTATTTGGGGCTCCTGTCAATGGCAGTATGCTCAAACACTACTTCTGCTGATTTATAATTTCCAGTTTCCATTTCCATTGTACACACCATTGTAGTGTTTTGTTTTCAAAGAAAAAAAAAATGTTTCAAAAAATAAAGAGAAAGGAGAGGTTCAGACATGCTCAAAACATGAACCTCTGAAGTGAAAAAGATTGGCTCTAATATGATCAAAACCTAAGCCAAAGAAAGTAAAGATAGCTGGTTCAAACACGCCCAAAACCTGGACCGGCAAAGAAGAAAGAAGAATCAGCTCTAACAAGCCCAAAACTAGAGCTAAAAAAGAAGAAGAAGGAAAGTGACTCTAACAAGCTCAAAACTTGAGTCACAAAGGAAAGAAGGATGCTACAAAACTTCAGATTTCAAGCCTTCAAGATTATTTTTCAGGTTTCTGCAAAATTCTATCCATGTGCAACTGTCTTTATGCCTTGGATCCACAACAAACTAGACTGTCTAATCCTAGTTTGACTGTTTTTAAATTTCTGTTGTAGAATGTAGAGAAGAAATCTGCTGGACAGTCTAATCCCATCATATATTAGATTAGGTAGAGAAACATATGAGACCAACAGTCTAATCTGGTCTCATGAAGTGATAGGGGTAGATTTATAATAGGTTTATTTCCTATGTATAAAAATAAATGATGTAAAGGGTTTGCTAGTCCAAATGCACCCTAGAAGAAAAATGTTAGGATTGTAGAATGGGTAGGTAGATTGATTGGGAAAGTTTTTCTGCTAAATTGATGTCTTCACAATTATGGAAGCTGAAAATCAAAGAAGAAAGGTGGCTCAGGCAATAGGCATCTGGCCTACACCAAAGATCATTTTCTGAATTCTTGTCTCCTTCAAGAAGAAGCCATCCCCATGTGGAGCCACTGTTAGTCCCCTATAAATTTTTTGACAAGAAAATTAGGGGGCTAAATTGTTTTTGAGCCTTCAAGGAATGCATCTCCCCTAAAGACACATCACCCTTGAAGTCTCCTATGCCTTTTCCATTGATAAATTTCTCTCTACTGACTCCCTTTATAAGGTCTCACTGATTGCAAAAGCGGTGCACCAAAAGTCTACATTTGCCCCTTGTTCCTTGAAAAACGCCCCATTTTAACCTTTGTTTTCCCCTTGTCAAATTCCCCTCTAAATCCCCTAAATCCTCCCTAAATCCCCTTTACGTCCTCCACACACCCCTTGTTTGGCCCATTTTATCCTTATTGCCTCTATCGTTACCCAATGCTGCCCTCATATTGCATTAAAATGGGCCAAAAATCCATTTCCCACCTTATAATGGTCTTAGCCCTTTTTCGGCTAGCCCTTGAACCGTATTCCCCCCATGTGGCCTGGTGCCAGAACCACCCGCTAGCCCGAGGGCGCTTATCATAATCAGAGGTTTCATACGTGCCCTTTTCCTTTGTAAACTCAAAAACCTCCGATGCGATTGAATTATTGTTATAATGGCCTGCACTATAATCTCAGCAGTCGATCTGTGTAAGATCTGACGTTTAGCGCTATTTTGCAATGCGCCCATCGTTACTCTGTTTGCCGCCTAGATCGCATTGCAACCATCCGTTCAACCCGCAAATCCGACGGTCCATGTCCACCCGCTTGGTGGTCCTCGCAACCGCGCACTATGAAAAAACCAGCAGTTTCTATCGCACCACTTTCTGAGGGTGGGCGGTATTTTCATTTTCGAAGTGATTCCACTCACCGCCCGACACGTGGCTCCGTCACTGTTTGAAAACCACCCACTCACTGTGCATTAGCATTCGGCACAAGACATAGAGCGATATGTATATCAGTCGTCTGATCTGGGGCTCCCCATCCAATGGCGATCGCGCTGCTAAGTTGCACGGAAGTTAACCCAAGGCATACGTACCCCTGGCCCACTATCTATCGCCATCCGAAGTGTTTTCCACCATCGATCTCTGTCGGAAATAGGACGGCCCAGATTAAATTCACACCCACCCATTAACCCCGTACCTCCACGTAACCTCTCCACGTGTTTTTATCGCAATGACCTCTGCCCTCCTTATATTTCGTTCATATTTCATTCCAAGGTCAAAGTTTAATGTTTTTCATTGGAGTTGCTATTTCGACGTCACCCAATGCATTTCTCACTGTTACATGGTTTTCCTCCATAGTATCCTCTGCATGCATCGTCGTCCACCGTGTCACGTCGTCATTTCCGTAGTCATCCACACCACCCTCTCCATGCATGATTTTCTTAATTTGTTTTCGTGTTTTGTAGGGTTACAGGCAGGCAGAAAACCGCCATGATTCATATGCGCTATTGTAAAGGCACAGTGCACAGAAGGAGCTGAATTTAGAGCCTAATTTTATAGAAAATGTCCGGAAAGATGTCTGCATTGTAAATTTCATCAAAGGACAGAGTTCAAACTCTGCAAACCCTCTCCGGTGCCATTAAAGCTTAGATTGCATAAAAAAAGACAGTACGGGAGCAGCAGAAAGCTCGAGGTAAGAAATAGAAGATTTTTGAGCCTTTTCAGGGATTTTAGAAGGCAAAGGTACTAGTTCAAGGACATCATGGATTGCATGGAAGCTCTAGTGCGCAGAAAAAAATGCTATCAGGGTTTCAAATCAGCAGAATGTTTCTTCCTGAGCAAGGATACGGTACACATTATTGTTTCAGTCCACATTGTGGCCAAGTAAATTCCCCCCCCCTGACAACAGTCCTATGCTATCAGAAGCATTTGTTGCACAGTATGGCAGATCCTAGCATCGTGATTCTACGTTGTTATATAATTTACCAGAAGTACTACAGAGTGCTGCAACAAAGTACGGCTAAGACATACCTGGAGTAAAATGCAGCCTGACAAAGATCACTCTTCCATCCAAAGAGCACCAGAGATAAATGCTCAGAATTTAAAACAGAACGAGGCTTCGGCTCTCCTTCTCTTCTGATTTTTAATGTTGCATTTAGTGTTTCACCTACCTCCTCTGCTCCACTTGATCTATAAATTCATGAAGAAACTTATTGTAAAGTTTGTTGATCAGTTATCAGAGAATTGCAAACTGTTTCTTTTGAGACATAGTCTCTGTGTAAAGTTTTAAGAGAGGATGAGGAAGATGTTTTATGACTGAGTATCCAACTGTTGGCCATGTTGTACCTGACTGGTGTTTCTTTTTAATATGACAAGCACATTTCTTTGCATCCTGATCTAAAGTAGCGGTGATTTTTTTCTATCTCTGTATTTGTGTTTAACTTACATTCCGTTTCATTTAATTTCTACTGGCTTGCATCAGAAATCTGGCATAGGATTTACCCTTGTTAGGTACCCTATGTTTCTACTCTCCTTGCCTTCGATTTTTTCTACTAAATGTGTTATCTAAGAATTGATTTCAGTTGATTTAACCAGTGTAGTGGATGTTATTGCCTGCTAGCTGATGTATGAATTAAATGAATCCGTTCTTAGATGTTCTTGTTAGGATTTAGCTGGAAGATTTGGGAACACTGGGGATTAGAGTTAGCCCTGTCCACTAGGATCCTTGTGCAACCAGCTGGCCTTTCTAAGATCCCTCAAGCTGGAGGTCGAAGCATTGAGAGTCCAAAGTCTCTCTTTGATCTCTGGTCTTCAGATTTGTGTTCTAAACCTTCATTGTTCCTCCTCCCCTATTGTTCCATGCCACACTATCATCTTTAAGATCCAATGTTTTATATGACTAGCCCAATTGAAAGCCTGCATATTGATTAACAAGAAAATACTTTCCTGACTCCATTTCCCAATGGTTTTGAATGCTCCCTGGAATACTTCACCTCTGCTCAATTCCTCTTTTCTCATCCTTGTATTTCTTTGAACCCTTCTTTCCTGATAACCAACAACCAAACAAATAATCAAACAAACAAACCCTGTGCCTATAACTAGCCTAATATCTTATCCTTTTGAGCTTCAAAGACATAAAACCTTTGCTTACATAGAGAGATCCCTCTCTGGACCCAGGAGGGCTAGATCCCGAGGTCTGAAAGTGGTTTGATGTTTTCTCATCTTTTGGTCTTGCCAGTCTGGCCAAAACATGGGAACCCCAACACCAGGTTTGAAGAAAAAATTAGTTTGAGTTGCAATGTCAGAGGATAGAAGCTATGATGTTGTTTTTAGTGAAGGGAAATATTTCTTGCGACACAGAACAACAGGACAAGAAAAGAAGATAGAGATTCAAGTTAAGAATCTATAGAAGCTGGATGTAGATGGCTGTGCAACATTAATGGACAAGGCGGACAAAGTGGTGAGGTAGGATGAGGTCAAATTATGGCACAAAAGATTGGGCCATATTCACCATGGAGCCTTGAAAGTCATGGAGCGTATTTATACTGGTCTTCCCAAGGGTACACTTGCATAGTCAGACCCATGCAAGGGATGTACTATGGGAAAATATGTAAATTCCACCTTTCATGAGAAGGAGAACTGAGCTTCGAGGATCCTTAGAGAGTTCACACAGACATGTGTGGACCATTCTCCATTGCTTTGACAACAAAACATAAGTACTATGTGATATTTGTTGATGAATTTTATTATAAGTACTTAATCTTCTTCATGCAGAAGAAAGATTAGACATTCTCAAAGTTTCTTGAGTTTAAGGCACTAGTGGAGAAAGAGTTGGGGAATCAAGTGAAGGCTCTGAGGAGAGATAATGGTGGTGAATACATCTCTAATGAATTCAACAAATTCTGTAGCAAAGAAGTTATTCGAAGAGAACTCATAGCACCTCATAACCCACAATAGAATGGGGTTGCTGAAAGAAATAACATAACGATTGTGGGTGCAGCAAGAGTGATGTTGCATGATCAAGGCCTACCGATGCATTTGTAGGTGGAAGCATGCAACAATTGCGGTATTTGTAAAAAACCATTGTCCTCATAGGATACTTGGCATGAGTACACCTGAAGAGGCTTTCATTGGTAAGAAACTTGATGTTTCACACTTTAAGATTTTTGGCTCATCTGTTTATATGCATGTGACCAAGGATGCCAGGAAGAAGCTGGAGCCGACAGCCGAGATCGAGATTTTTGTGGGATAAACTGAAACACCCCATAACTATCGTGTGTATTTTCAAAAAAACATAATGATTTTTGTTCAATGGGATATAAAATTTGATGAGGAGAAATCCATGCAGTTGTCCCTTGAGAGGGAGCTGTAATTGCATGCAGAGGAGGAACTAAAGGTTCCCAAGGATGAGCCTCAAGATGTGGAGCAAACACATGAGGAGGATCATGGAGTGGTGGAAAATACTCATGCAGAGCCATCCATCAGAAATGGCATAAGGCGCACCACGGAAGATGATAGATTGAGACTTGATGCTGCAGAGAATGTAGGAGCCCCTACTTCACAGCGCAGACATAGATAGTCTCCTGACATGTTTACTCGATACATGGATCTTATGATAAAATTTATTGTGATTGAACCATCTTCCTTTCAGGAAGTAGTGCAACAACCAACTTGGGTTGATGGAATGGTGGAGGAGTATGAATCCATTGTCAAGAACAGTGCATGGGAGATTGTCCCAAGATCGGTCGAAAAATCAGTGGTTGGATCTAGATGGATCTACAAGGTCAAGCAAAATACTGATGGGAGTGTGGAGAAATACAAGGCCAGATTTGTGGCTCGGGTATTCTAACAGATTGAGGGGATATATTATGATGAGAATTTTTCACCTGTTGCAAGTTACTCTTCCACTAGATCCATACTTGCACTCTCAGTGCAGATGGGTTGGCGCATTCATCAGATGGATGTGAAAAATGCGTTTCTTAATGGGATAATTGAGGAAGAAGTGTACATAGAGAAACCTGAAGGTTTCAAGATATTCAAAAATGAGTCACATGTGTGCCAACTCAAGAGAGCACTGTATGGGCTGAAGCAAGCACCTTGTGCTTGGTACACTCAAATAGACAGCTATTTCGCTGGACTAGGCTTCACCAAAAATGAAGCAGATGCAAACCTATACTAGATTTTGGTTGAGGGTAAGCTATTGATTATTATTCTTTATGTTGACGATCTGATTTTGACTTGTGATGAGTAGCTGATACACTAATGCAAGGAGGATCTTGCAAGGGAGTTGGAAATGAAGGACATGGGACTCCTTCATTATTTCCTTGGCTTGGAAATATGGCAGCAGGATGGTGAAATTTTTGTATTTGAAGGCAAGTTCACCAAGGAGATACTGGGTAAGTTTCGCATGGAGAGCTGCAAACCCATAGATGCTCCTCTTCTAAGAAATTGGAGGAAAGAGGATGCTACTTCTGGAGAGGTAGTGGATGCTACTATCTACAGGCAATTAGTTGGCTCACTGATGTATCTAGTGAACACCAGACCAGAAATTTTCTATGCACTTAACCATTCGAGTTAAGCTATGGTTAAGCCTACCAAGCTCTTTTGGAAGTCATGGAAGCATATCTTGAGATACCTGAGGGACACATTAGAGTATGGTCTATGGTATAGACAGACAGAGGGAGTGAAGCTTGAAGGCTTCATGGATATAGATTGGGCAGACAGTCCATCAGACAGAAAGAGCACATTAGGAGGGATCTTCAGCATAGGATTGAGAGAAGTTTCTTGGTACAACAGGAAGCAACGATCTATTACACTCATTTCAGCAGAAGCAAAGTACATGGTAGCAAGTCAAGTTGAATGTGAAGCTTTATGGATGCCAAAATATCTTGGTTGGTTTGTTTGGTTGTTAGATGGATCCGACAATGATAATTGTGATAATCAGAGTTGAATTAAACTCTCGATTAATCCTGTGTTTGGTTAAAGAACATAGATTTTCGGTACCATCATATTTGAGATTGTATGTAGAGGAGAATAATTTTTCTTTAGTAAATTCCCACAAAAGATCAGGATTTCTCATGAAGGCACTCACCAGGAGAAAATTAGAATACCATAGATGCAAGATCGGGGTGAAGGATAATCTCTTTCTTGTTGAGAGGGAGTTTTGAGATTCAACAAGAAATTTCAGCACACACGCCTAGTGTGGGACCAAGAGGTCCAAGAAGCACCTAAACTAGACTAGGCCCACAGGGCTAAATTTATAAAAATGTAATATAATATAAAAATAACTTGTAATATTTAAATGAGTGTGATAAACTCAGTTAACTCATTAATTTCGAGTTAGAGGTAGTTGGTGATGGCATGCAGAGTAATTCTAGTTGTAACAGAGGTCTAAGTGCAATGGTGCATTAGTTAATGCAGGTTGTAATCGGTTTAACTCAGTTAAGTGAGTTAAACTCAATTCTGCTAGTTGTAACTGTTAGATACACTAGTGAGAGATCAAGTGAATTAAATATTAATTAATTCACAATCAATGATCTCACATGCAACTGATGATTTACTATTATTAGTTGCATGCATGTCAGATCCTGTGGAGACCCAGTTGAGATCTAGGTGAAAGGGAAGCTGACTATCAGTTATAGGATTATTAGTTTAAACCCATGCAAAAAAGCACATATTGGAGTGCCCATGATACTTGCGTAGTCAAGGAAGTCCAAAATTCCTATTCTTTAGGGATTGCATTCATCAGGGATTGTGAAAGCAAGGCAAGATGTCTGGAGGTAGTAAATTGGCTAAGTATTGGTCATTTTTATGTGTGACAGTGTGAGACAATTAGCCGAGTACAAGAGGGCTCTTGTGAGAAGAGTTGTATGTAATTGTTTCATGATTCCATGCTAACTATACAATAAAATATAGTGGGGTTTTGAGCAGCAAGATTTCCCCAGGAAATTATCTCTATTGTGGCTTGATTGATTCTTCTTTGCTTCATGTGATTGGCGATTGTATTTTTAATTCCAAAAAATATTTGTAGAAGTGATTCAGTATTTAAATTTAGTATATTGTTAGATCAGATTGAATCCATGATATACATGCTTGTTGTATAATTTCTACACCCTAAAGCCACTAGACATATCATCTCTTTACTGTCTTGTCCACTAGGATATCCAGATGATAATACTGTAGATGAATCCATCCTTGGATTCTTTTCTATTTTCTCAAAATATCAACAACCCGCCTTCATGTATAATTACAGTTAATTTTTGGCTGATAATATGCATGAGCAGCTTATGAATTTGACAACATAAGGGATGTTCAAGTACACCTCTGTACTTGTATACATGTTTTTGTTTTAGCAAGGACACTCACTTCCATTCAAACTCAACAAACAAGATGAACATGGGGTCAATCAATCAATATTTCATTGGACATATATGTTCAGATATGTTTTAGCTAAATTCACCTTCTCAGACTTCATTTACTCATTTATTCATCCAGTAGCATAACTTCTCAACACCCATATTGAGCCCAAAATTGGTGAAGATATCAAAAGGATTCTGAAATTAAGTGACCAAGTTAAAACTGGATATTGGTATTTATACCAGAATTATACTGAAATTAGGGTGTATGGTTGTGAGATAGCACCATATAAGCTACCAAAATATGTTCCAATGAGAATTTTATATTTGGAATATATTAGGTAAATGATCAACATGGATGAAATTCACTTTGTCTCAAGTAAAAGAAAGTAACAATTCAAGATTAAATCTAAAATTAGCTCATTCATCTGCAACACGAGATCAAATGGTATTGAAGGAGATACCATTTTAAGGAATATGAATTTTCAGTCCAGCTTCACCTGGTCTTATGAACCCTTTGGCATAATTTCAAATCTAAGGGTTGAATTAAAAACAAATCCTTATAAACACACACCAAGGCTAGAAATCGAGAAATTCATGAATCAGGGGGAGTGGACTGAAAATACACTGCAGGAAACAGAAGAAAAAATCCTTTCAACCTCCACCTTGTAGACTCCAGTTGCTCAACGTAAATATCAAAAAAGGGCAAGGGAAGAAACTTCAAATCCTATGGATCTAGTCAGAGAGTTCATAATTCAACAAAATAAGTAGAAGAATGATTTATTAGTCTACACAGAGGAGAATCATAAGAAACCATAAATCATTGATCTTAGAGATCCAGAAGTGTCTACATCAACAAGAGGGAGTGTTCCAACTAATCCATAAAATACTTCACCTTCTCAAGAACCTTTGGATATCATTCAGAGCATGGGAACTAGTTCATCTGATGACCAAAATATATTTTCAAAATTATTTGAGATAAAGCAGAAGAATGAGACACTGAAATCAAATGTTTACAATCAATTCTAGAAGCATACCTCCACTTCACAACACATACTTCTTTCTGATTTTGACAATGAAAAAGGCAGAATGCAAATGGATTTCTTACAAGCTCAAGTTCCTTTTTAAAAGCCTCCATCAGATTAGAAGAAGACAATATTTTCATTTGATACTAATCAAATTTATCCAATAGATCAAATGGATATGCATAGAAATTCTGGTGAAATGTTGTTCTCTACCATGACTAATACAACCATGTCTTTGTATAAGCTTAGAACTTCTTTATCAAATGTATAGTCTCAACTTAAAATTGAGAAATTATATTCTCTAGCTAAAGACAAAAAATTAAAGTCTTTAGAAGACCTTGTGGTTAAAATTGGATATGATCTAAAAGATTGTAAGGTTGTAGAAGAAATACTCAAGAAGAAAAATGTAGACATTGTAGCTCTGTGAAAATAACTTAAGTTACCTTCTATAGAAGATCCATATGCAAAGGAGATTGAAGAAAGTGAAAAAAAAAAGATAAGATATGCTCAAGTTAATCATTGAGAAAAATATTTAGATTAAGAAGATGGAGGAGCAGATTGAAGGACTGATCAAGGAGAAAGAATCAGCCCAGCTTGCCATTATTCTAGTTACAACAGTTCCCATAACAGTTATGGGTACAAAACCCAGTTCTTCATCAAAAACCCTTGAATCTACATCAAAGCCGGTGATTCAGTCAGGATAGTGCATGAGATGGCCATACAAAAACAAGAAAATGAGAAGCTTCTAGAGAAATTTGAGAATTTAGAAACTCACAAGATTAAAAATGACACTTTAAATATGTAGGAAATGTAGAAGTCTAAGAGGCCGTGACTTAAAATTATGAAGTTAAAAAGTGAATTGTTAATGGCAGACACCATCCATACATATCATTTTTGAACAACAAGAGTTGATTAAATGATGTAGGACAATCATAGAGAAGGAAAAGGAAACACTCAAGACCAAACCTTCATAAGCATTAGATATTATTAAAGTGCTAAATTCAAATAGAAAAGTAGAGCTAGAGTAGATAAATATCTCAGAGATAACAACCACCATCCTGGAGATAAAAAAGGTTCTACAAAATAAGAATTTAATTAATGAATTGGAGACAAAGTGTCAAACCTTGGACATTGTTGTCCAAAGGTTTCATTCAAAATTTAATATGTTGAACTAGAAGCGATTGTCTGGATTGGTAGCTCCAAATTAAAAACTGATAAATTTGGAGGAATATTGCAAAAAGCTGTATACCATTGTAGTTGACAAGGAAAAGTTTGTAAGGATTAAAGGACATATAACAGGCAAAGCCTTTCTTGAAGCTTTGGAGTTTGATTTAATTATAAGAAATCAAATCAAACATCTATTTATCAACAAGCCAACATTTGAAAGATTCACAGAGGTGTATGAAGTTTTCAGAAAGGTGGTCAATCTGGAAATTCCGAGTGGAGAAACTTTGGGATAAGCTATGTGAAACCATCGAGTAATTTATGACTCCAACAACATGCCAACACAACAACTTTTTTGGGCCACATAATCATCTGTTTTTTCAAAATTAGTGACATATCACTCATCAATTTTGTTTTCCTATTATTTAATACTATTTTTGTAATCACTTTTAGATATTTCTAAGTGATAGAAACTAGTATAAATAACTCTCCATTTGAGTTATTAAGTTTTTCACCTTGGATGAGTATTTGTAAGCAAAAGTGTATGAGATTTGATCATTGACGATAATAAAATGATTGTGGATTTGTTTCAATCAATTTTTTCTCTTGTAAGTTTTCCAATTTTCATTACATCTTGTTTTCTACACATCTTTAATGTTTATGAAGATAATTAGGTAAGGAAAAGTTGTGTTTCAGTCTAGATTAAATCCTCTGAGGTTATTATATATATTAGAGAATGAATTATTGTACTTTTTGTTTTTATAAGTCCTTCTAAAAAAATTAATTATCAACATCTTCATAAATTTAAATATGTTTTGTTAAGTTGTTAAACATTGTTTGATAATCCTTCACACTTATGATAATTAAACAATCATTTTGAATATTTAACTCATCATACTTTCTTATATTTTCTGTCTTCACACATGCAATCTCAAATAACTATTTGAAGTAAAGAAACAACCATTTCCTTATTAATTAATATTATCTAAAGTTAAGCACATATGTATGCAATTACTTTATACATTGGTCATCCAAAAACCCAAAATTAAAAAAAACAAAATATTATAGATGCTATGGCATGATTAACTGACCCAAATTATCTGAGAGGACAACATCAGACTAGCGCCATTGTTGGGGAAACAAAATTAATTTATTTTTCCCTGGGTCAATGATATTCCTATTCCTTTAAAGGTGAATAAAGGTCTAGTTAGGTCAAAATCGTTCACCTGGCGACTTCACTGAACCCAAGTTGGATCCTTCAAGACATACTAGGTCTCATTATGATTATGTGATTTTTTTACCTCTATCAGATCCAGAGAGACTGGTAAGGAAAGCCTCTTCCAGAAGAATACATCAAACCCCTTCTTCTATTCCTGAACATGAGACCACTACAGTTCCTGATCCTTTTAGATATGGACATATTCCCCTAAATTCATAAGATCTACCACCTAGAGTGATTGAATTAGTATCTAAAGTAGTTGATTTACAATCTAATTTGTTAACTCATTCATGAGAATCTTATCAACTACCTTAGGTACCTTCTGAATCCCCTACATCAAAACATGAATTGGATTTACATTTACTTGAATTCAAACCAACTGATTTCATATCTCCTACCTCATATTATTTTCCATCAACTTTTGCACAACCATAAGGTCTCTTTGTTAGGGCCTTTGTTTTGAACAACACAATTTTGAGTTGCAGAAGGTTAGGAGCTGAAAGAATAGGTGGTAGAGAGAAATCAAGGAAGGCAAGGAGCCGTTGCAGTTGCAGAAAACCTATAGACAGATGGCAGAGCACAAGCAGGTGATGGCACAGATGGTGGTAATGAGAGACAACAAACAAACAATAAAACTCCCAGAAATAGAGCCAATGGCGGAAAAGAGACGGGAAGTAGTGGAGCGCAAGGGAACAAATGAGTGAAGAAGGGGAAAATACTGACGGTGTTAGTTGGTAGGAGTAGATAAGCAAGGAAGGAGTGACTCTGTGGGGGTTAGAGATAGAGGGTACTGAGCCTTGAGGGAGCTCTACGGAGCTTGTATGTATTGTGTTGTGGTATACTGAACTCTGTGGAGTATATTATGTAGTGTTTTGTCTGAATTAATAGAAATATACTAATTTTGTGTTGTGAGTTATGAGATATATGAAAGTGGTTGATTGATGCATTTTTTGGCTATTTTAAATTTTAATTTGATGTTCATATTGTTTATGGTTGGATGATAACTTGCATCTCAAATCATATATGATGAACATGCTCTGTACAATGTAATGGATGAATTGCTGTTAATGATCTATTTTTGTTATTAATGTTATATTTCTAATCTCAGTAAGGTCACGACACGCCTCGGGTGAGACTTCTTGCTCTCTTGGGAAAGGTGAAAATGCCAGCATTGTCCTAGAATACAGTGGAATCTTTTTATCTCTGAGCCTGAACCTGTGTCTTGCCCATATACATCCTTTTTCGCAAACAAATGGTTCTATTTTCGGGACCTGAAAACTCATCTATAAGCTAGATCATGGCATTGAGGATGTATGAGAGAGAATTGTATAGCTGGTGGGACAATCATGTAGATCAGTTCATATCGCAACAAGCAGAGCTTCGACAACAGAGGGAAAAGAGTATCAAGGAAAAAATTTTGTTTTCTGACTCAACGAGTGATTTGTATGAAATTTTCTGGGGAAAATTTCCTGAATATCTCCATAACTGGTTTCGAAGACTACAAATCAAGTCAATTCCTAGAGGATTGTGTTGATCCCATCGCAGTTGGACGCATACATATTTAACAACATTACATCAGTTAGATACAAAATTAACCCGAGAAGTATATTTTTGGGTACAAAATACCTTGGAGGCAAACATTGTAGAGATTGCAGCCAAGTGTTATCAATATTTTACAAAAGCAGAAGATATATTTAAATCTGGGTTGCGGGGAAAGTTGCTGAAATAAGTACTATTGTGGATTAAAGCTTTAATGGTAGACGAAGGAATATTATTGTTCCAAAGTCTCGAGATGGAGACTTAAACCTCTAGTACTGGGGGAAGCAGTGGAGGGAAAGATGCTACGAACAAGGAAAAAATGGGAATAGGGATATGGATGCCAACACCTCCAGTAGGTTGAGAGAGTTGAGAGCACATAAGAGGGTGCAGATTGTTGAGAAGTGATGAGAAATGATGATACGAGAGTTTGAGAAGCAAGAAAGGAATAGATAGAGGAAGGAAGAGGCACCACAGATGGTAGAAGGAAGAGAAGGACATATGGGACCCAAAGGAATGGACAAGTCCATTAAAGAAGTTAGGAAATCTCATAGGAGCCCATCCCAAAGAGAGAAGGGAAAAAATTCCAGTGAAGAGGAGGACGCACGCCCCGAGGAGGAGTCTGATGTGGAGCTGCATGTTACGATGGAACAATTTTTCTGAGATAGGCCAAAAACCATAACGCAAGGTAATACTATTCCCCATGTTTCAACTAGCACTAGTCCTAACCTTCCCCTACTAATTTACCATCCACCCAATAAGTTCTTCATAAAGTTATGAGAGTCTAACAAGCTGTGTAGTATTTAGTCCACAATATAGATAGAAGCTAGGAGCAGGACCTCTCATCTAGGAAGTAGAGGTTTCATATTAGTACAAGTAAAGATGGTAGGATCATCTACCCGATACCTGAAATTTTCCGGAAAAGGTAATGATGATGTGGAGCATCATTGGTATATGTGTGAAGTAATTTGGAGGGCTTGAAAAACGTCAGATGCAGTTAAATTAATTGAATTTCAAACTACATTAAGAGAAACAACTTTACGCTAGTTCATCAAATGGTCATAGGTACACAAGAACCCAATGATAGATGATGTTAAGAGAGAGTTTGTCCAATAATTCAAGCTACCTCAGATGAATTAGCAAGGATTTTATAAACTATGCGAAATTAAACAGAGGGAAGGAGAAATAGCCTGGGATTTGATGAGAAGGTTTAAAGATGCAATTGGGAAACTAAGTTACCTAATTGATCCAAACCACCAACGAGACTTGTTCATTAAATCACTTCTACCTTTAACAAGAACACCTCTGACCCAAAAAAATATTGATACCATTCAAGATGCACTGGAGCAAGCAATGAAAATAGAAGCAATGGTGGGATACCCGCGACAATTTAGTGGGGGAGTAACTGCACAAGATCCATCCATACTTGGAATGAAACATAAAATATCTAGTTTTATGGAGAAGCTAAAAGATATTCATCCGATGAGACCCACATGACCTAATGTGTGGTGTGCACATTGTTTGATGGAAGGACATGTAGTTATCGAATGCCCAAGGTTGTGGGGAGCCAATGTTGGGACTTTGGTAGTTAGAGCGTAGGGGGCCCGATCAGTTGGAGGATTTGTGCAAGTAAACACTTAAGGGTTATACCAATCACAATCCTATTTCCTAGGATTTCCTAATCAACAGAACCAGACAACAACATAATTCTGCAAAATATGCAAAGGT
Organism: Pinus albicaulis; assembly: GCA_034641835.2. NCBI lineage: Eukaryota > Viridiplantae > Streptophyta > Pinopsida > Pinales > Pinaceae > Pinus > Pinus albicaulis. The sequence goes on from JAXQQM020077055.1 coordinate 199,279, forward strand.
ATTGGTTATCCTCCACGATTGTGCCCAATTCTACAAAAGTATTCAAATGTTCCAAACAATGTCTATTATGAGTTTTGTGGCTCAAAAAATCATCATACAAAACAACGCAGAGCCTTGGATACATTAGCTTATCGACTGGATAGATAATCCTAAAGATTAAATGAGACTCTAAGAGGACGATGAAGAGGAGGAATGAGAGGTAGCATAACTAGAGGAAGATGACCTGTAAGATGTTATAATTGTGATCAAGAAGGTGACGTAGTGAGGTAGTGCCCTCTACCAAAATGACCATGGTGTTCCCAATGCAGAGTGAATGCACATGCTACTGAAGAATGTCCAGAGTTGATCAAGAGATGGGAAGAAAGAACTAGGAAACAAGGAGCCAACCTGGTTAATGCAGAGCCAAGGATAGTATAGACACAACCTCTGCCAAGTGTAGATATAATAACCCGAGGAGGGAAGAAAATAGGGGAGGATGCATGAGAAATGAACCCGATAAATTTAGTTAAACCTGCATCCCCAAAGAATATTTTCAATCCAAATTGATAGAATAAATACTTTAAAGAAGCACTAGAAAAATTCTCAAAGCTAGGGAGTCATAAGAGTATGTAGCTACTGCAATGATCCAAGGAAGGAGAAAAGATGATTACCACAGGGACACTTATAGAAGAATAGTTATGACTATTCCTGAAGATTGCAAATAATGGATAGATGCTGGAGAAGCTGAAGCAAAATCTAGATATGGTAGTCCAAGGAGGAGTAGGGCATGAGGACTCAGGTAACAATAATGTATGTGAAAGATATATAATAAGGGTAAAAAGAAACAAGAGGAGAACTGGAAAATAAGTCCGTATAAATTCTCAAGTTACGGGATTCCAGATAAGGGACACAATGTTAGATCTTGGATCAGATGTCAATATTCTACCTAGAAAGACATGGGAAGCATTGGGAAAGCCAAAGTTGTGATATTCACCCATACAGCTAAGAATGGAAAACCAATAATGTATTGTACCAATAGGGAAGTTCGAAGAAGTTGAAGTTGATGTTGCGGGAGTAAAAAATTATACAAATTTGGAAGTAATAGATATTATGGGGGATAAGGACCCCTATCCAGCCTTGTTGGGAATAGATTGGGCCTTTGAAAATTATGCAGTTATTGATTTGAAGAAGGAGATTATGATATTTGAAGATGGCGAAGTCATAGTGGTCCAACTAATGGATCCATATCAGGGACCTCGGTACACAAAAATTGTCAAAAATATAGAAGACGTAGAACTTCTCGATCAATTCTACCAAATGACAGAAGGAAAAAGAGAAGATTACATTAATCCTACAATAGGAGGAATGGTAAGTTGGAGGTGTTAGTACCCTATAATCTATAGTATCACAAGGTGACTGATTATTCTTTACAGATCTTGCATATTGAAAATAATATTCCATGACTGACATTTATTTCCGAGAACATACTTCTAGAACCAAGGAAAAGGATGGTTGTATTCACGTCATTTCCATTATAGTCCAAACTAAGTCTGATTTCATTGGTTGACACTATCCATCTCATAAAACCCCCCAAAACCCACATGCATATTAGGACTTCATATTGAGCATCGATACCTCCATTTCAGCTCCACCCCCCACTTTAGGCCACTTGATATATATATATATATATATATATACATCATATATGTCATAAAACACATAAGCCTTACCTTACCGAAAAAAACCTTGTGACCCCTTGCATTTTCGCTTTGGCACTTTGCAACAGTCCTAGCCGCATTCCATTTGTTGTTTCTTCGGACCACCGATGCGGTATAGTGTAACCTTTCCAACCACATCACCTACCTCTTGATAACATTTGTTCAACTTCACACTCTTTACCATCTCATTTTGCTGCTTCTAATGCCTTTGCGATACAAGGTGGGACCACTCCCACCGAATCACCTTTGTTCTCGTTGTGCTTCACACTTCGCCAGATTTAGCCTTTAACTCCAGCTCCTCGTAACAAAACCTTTTTCTTTGCAATTTGCAGTCTAGCCACATCACCTTTCGTCAGCGTACATCGCACTTCGCAGGTTTTAGCACTTACCTCATTTCCCCGATTCTAAACCTTGCGATGTATGATAAACCCCAAAACTTGTGATGTGCGATAAAATTTAAATCTTGCGATTTGCAATATTGGTGGAACCCCATCGCATATCGCACTTGGAAAGATCAGGAGGATAAGCGATAAAGGAAATGTTAAAAATGCCAGAGTGCGAAGTGCGATATTGATGTGGACGCAATGAAGTTCAAAGCTAAAGCCTAAAGTACTTCACGTCCGAGAGTATAAGGTTTTCATGTTGTTTATGAAGAAAAGGGCTAAGCGTAGTGAAAGGACTCGGGTAACTGCCCATTCAAAGGAATTTCTGCCAATCATTCAAGGAATAATGGGCTTTATGTTTTAAAAGCTCCACTGCAGCAGAAAATGGTGCAGAAGAGACATAAGTGATCAGAAACAGAAAAAGGCAGCAAACATAGCCAACAAAACAATTAGATCTACTAAACTGGCCAGCGAAACACCAAATTTAATTATCCAGTGATGGTTTTCTGAAGAAGCAGGGCCATATGTCAGATTCATTTTATCATAGCCTCTTCGTGATCCCAAGAGCCAAATTGTTCCTACTATGTAATCAATAACAAACTACTAAGGCCACTATTATGGCTAGACTTATCTTATCACCGCCTGCATGGTTCCACTTGTCAAAGTTTAGCTTGAATGTAATTAATGACTATCATTGAAACAAACAAAGTAACCAACTTAGATTTTAGATAAATACTATATGCATTAGTAGAATCAGAGGGGGCCCGAAAGGGGAAAAACCATTTCAATAGGATCATCTAGTTGTAAACACTCTTTTGTGAATGAATGAATGGACAATGTTGTTTCCAAATTCTTGTGTTATGATCTGTGGTGAAGTGCTTCTTTTACTATAATTTTTCATTCTCTAGTTTCACAAAATGTTTTCTTTCTTTACTTTGGATAAGAAATTTTTTTATAGTATTTTCCATAGGGTACCCTGCTCAGCCTTGAAGCAATAATTATGTTTTCCTCTGATATTTTAATGCATAATTCAGAGACGGTCTGCTTTTCATTCACATTGAACCTCAATCTCTCCTCCCCCTTTTGTTGTATGGATTAATCCGTCTTGCGGACAAGACCGATCTCCCTTTGAGGCTACCCAATGCCTCTCTTTATAGTGGAAAAGAGGAGGTTTTATGTTCCAAGTATGAAGGGATAGAAACCTCCTTCAAAGGGATAAGCTCCTCGCATCAAGGGGTTAGCTCCATAAGGTAAGGGATTCATGCACCTCACAAGAGTGGTTCTGCCATCGCAAGATCCATTCTAGAAGCTTCCAGAATTTACTTTTATTGAGCTTTTTGGAATTTAATTATGCCTTTTTGATCTTACAGGGGTCCGCACCTTTAACACAGATAAAGTGCATTCAAGTATGCAAGAGAGCTGAACATTAGGTGCGAGACCGCAGGCAAGATAGAGAGAAAGTGCGACACCAAAGTTTACGAGATTTTTAGGAACATTTCTCTGATTTTCAAGGCTTGACATGAGGAACTGATATGTTAGACTTGCAAAGGGAGAGGTATGATTTATAATGAGATCATACACATAGCAGAATGTCAGGATGACAATTTTCAGTGTAACAGATTGCCCCCTAAAGTGCAAAGTCTAGAATAGATGATCTTGAAGTCTGTCATATATGAAGAGTGCAGTACTTTATCATTTCACAGATCATCCTGTGGACACCCCAATCGGAACCTGTAAAAACATTCAATGCAAAATATATATATATCATCGCTGAGGTAGACATTCCCATACTCAGATCAAAACTAACTAATTCAAACTGTTCTGATACAGGAATGATTTTGAGTACATCACAGTATAGACATGTGTAGACACAGTATGGACGCAGCCATCTATTTGTAAATAGTCCACTGTAAAATTGATAATGAAATTCCTCGTAGCCTAGATGGTAGCAATGAGATCCAGGGTCTTGATTTCTGCATCTCGAACTAGTACGATTCTATCCATGCGATTAAATTTTTTTGAAGTCGAACATGGTAGAAACCACTTGATTACCAGTCAATGATGTAAACTGTTAACAAGTGTGAGAGTAACCACCAGTAATGTCAATGGATCTCAAAGTACTCAGTACAATCCATGAAATGTGAATGAATGAGCTGAAGTCGAACATGTCACGGAATCATTCTATCGAAGGTCAATGATGCAACCTGTCGTCGAAGGTGAGAAACCTGCCATTGAGGCATGCAGATTTCAAGGTACTGACGATTTCTAGATCAACTTCCTAGATAATGAGATGTTGTCAATAGAAATTGATCCATCATAGGCAAGCCCACAGCATGAAATCATAGATCAAGTTTTGAAGAAATATATCGGCAAGGACTGACTCAGGGATGGTCAAAATGGATGACAAATATTTCGCAAATGAATGGTTTATTTGAACTGTCCTCTTGAACACATAACGACACTACAAATGGCTTGGTGACAATTGACCCAAAGCTAATACCCAGAAACCGGCTGAAGACTTTCAATGTGGTTTGATTAACTGTTAGGAAAAGGATTTCCCAACCCAGGTGAACAAAAAGTGTCGTGTTCAAGAGTGGTTAATTGGATTTTCGAAAAATCAAAATACAACAAACAAGTCCATTTTTCTCTCTTTTCCCCCACCATTTCTGGCAAGTACCTCTTTATTTTTTGACAAGCTTGAGGAGGATAACATTTTCTTGTTTATAATCTCATCCTTCGGATGATTCCAACTTAGTTTAAGATTCGAACCCTAAGAAGGAGTGGTTCGTTCCTGTTTAAAATTGAACAGGTCCTTTACTGTTAAATTTTAACGAGTCCAGTATAGGAGAAACTCGGTGTTTTTCAAGTTTAGGGAGTCGGAAGAAAAAAATTAAGAAAACTCCATGGGTGTACTTTTTCGTAAATTTAGTCTCTCGGGCCCGAAAAAGGATAAAATAATGCGGGAGAGAACTCTATTGACCGTAATGAGTCAACGTATACCTTTTTCGTAAATAGTCCATTTCAGTCCATAAAAGGGGTAAACTTATACTGAAAGGACAATCATTCATTTACTTTAACAAGTTCGAATAGTCAAGTACTCGGCAATCTTTTCATTTTTAGAGAGTCTGAAAAGGGATTAAAAGAGAACTCCAGGGTTTTGCTTTTTCGTAATTTTCAAGAGTCCGAAAAAGTGATAAAAGTATACTCAGTAGTTTCACTTTTTCTGTAAATTTTAACGAGTTCGAAAAAGGGATAAAAATGTACTCCTGGTTTCTCTTTTTCGTAAGTTTTAACGAGTTCAAAAAAGGGATAAAAATGTACTCATTTGTCTGACTTTCAATTTAATTTATGAGCAGGAAAAGACAGAAAGAACTCGGCATTTTCATGTGTTTTACGAGAATGAAAGATAGCAAAATAATAGCGGGATTTTCATGAGTTTAACGAGTCTTGAAAATAACTGAAATTGACTGAAGATAGGTTTCATTTTTACAAAATCTTGAAACAGAGAGAAAATTGTGCTTGATGCCCCCTAAGCGTAACTACTAGAGTGCATGCCCCCCCAGCTTCATTTCATTCAAATAAATACACTGCTGGTAATTAATAGCTGGATGGAATGAAGGTTCATTTACGAGATCATATGAAAGACCTGACCTAAAACTGTAAGAAAATTATGCAAAAACTAACCTAAATATATGACTTAACATTTACGAGATCTAGTCAAAGACTCGACTCAATTAAGGGAGGATTTGTTTCATTTTTTAACGAGCTTGACACAGAAAAAGAACTATGCTCATGGCAACGTGTTTCATTTTTTAACGAGGTTGACACAGTAAAAGGAACTTTCCTCTCCTAAATGTTTCATTTTTTACCGAGGTTGACACAAGAAAAGAACTATCCTCGTATCTACTTTCTACAATCTACCTATATAACCTACTGATTCATTTTTTAATGAAGTTGACACAGGAAAAGAACTGTCCTCATACCTGATTCATGTTTTAATGAGGTTGACTTAGTAACAGGAACTATACTCAGACCCACTGATTCATTTTTTAATGAGGTTGAAACAGGAAAAGAACTGTCCTCATTTCATTTTTTAATGAGGTTGACTCAGTAACAGGAACTATCCTCAGACCCACTGATTCATTTTTTAATGAGGTTGACACAGGAAAAGAACTGTCCTCAAAAACTACTTATTTCTAATCTATCTACATAACCTACTGATTCATTTTTTAATGAGGTTGACATAGGAAAAAAGCTATCCTCATACCTGATTCATTTTTTAACGAGGTTGACTCAGTAACAGGAACTATTCTCTGACCAAATGATTCATTTTTTAATGAGGTTGACACAGGAAAAGAACTATTCTCATACCTGATTCATTTTTTAACGAGGTTGACTCAGTAACAGGAACCATCCTCATAAACTACGTATTTCTAATCTATCAATATAATCTCTACAATCTACCTACTGATTTATTTTTTAATGAGGTTGACATAGGAAAAGAACTGTCCTCATCACCGACTGATTCATTTTTTAACGAGGTTGACACAGTAAAAGGAACTATCCTCAAAGACATGTTTCATTTTTTAAAGAGGTTGACACAGTAACAGGAACTATCCTCATAATACACTGATTCATTTTTTAACGAGGTTGACACAGCAAAAGGAATTATCCTCGTACCTGATTCATTTTTTAATGAGGTTGACTCAGTAACAGGAACCATCCTTGCATCTATTGACTATGGCTTCCAACTGGAAGAAATACATGTCAATGGACACACCTTAACCATGGCTTCCAAGAGGTCTTCATCAGATGGAAGAACAGTCCTTCGGAAGGAACACATGTCAAGGGACTCAAAAGGGATAAGAATATCGCGTTCAAATAATCCCATAGAGTTTTCTATGTCAATTACCGGATCTAAGTAAAAGGAAGACTAGCAAACAGTGAGAGGCTCTCTTACATCGGTAACTGAGAACATGGGACTAGTTGCCACATAATTAACCCATGGTGGGGTAGATACCACTTTCGAATGAGGAACATTCAGGTGTGTCGGATAATTGGTAGTCGAATCAAGACTAGCGAATGAAAGCTGGTCTACAGTCACAATATTGCCATTGTGAGGGAAAGACATCACGCGAAAGAGTGTCGATACGACAGCTTTCATTGCATAAACATAGTCTCGCCCAAGGAGTAAATTGAAACCATGACCTCGAACTACCACAAGCATTCAACACAGACACTTACCTTCCAAAGCAATATAAAACTTTAAAACTCAGGAAGGAGATCCCTGTGCTGTCTACCAATGGTTCTCGTTAAAAGTCAAGATTCGTTTAACAGGACATGTCGGTGGGAACCCCAAGATTGCAAGGCCAGCTGAGGATAAATATTGAATGTACACCTTCATCTACCTGTGTGTGGTGTATGTCCCTACCACCCAACTTCACAATGATTTGGAAAGGGATAGAGGAAGGAAGATGAGGTTCTGTCAGTCTATTCCAATCAAAGGAAAAGACCTTAGTACTTGGAGGGGGTTCTGTAGAAACAGGTGAAATGCCCCCTAGCGTAGAAGAATCTGATGTAACAAGAAGAACCTGAGCAGTATGAAGTTCACTCTCTACAGGGAGAATGGGATCGACTGAATGTGAAATAGAATCGACCACTTGATCAACTAACGGATCATCAACCTGAGTGATATGAGTTTCATTCTCCAATGGAAGAGTGGGATCCACTGTACTTGAAATTAGATCAATCACTCCGTCAGTTGACGGTAGGTTGGGAGAAAGTTTACGATATCCAATTGGAAATTCTTGCTGTGGAACAGTAAGGTTTTCCAATAATTTTGAGGCTTCATCCATGTGAGGGCAAATGTGAGTTTGATGACTCCCTTTGCATAACTTACAAGGAAACCTAACTTTACCCTTTTTCCCAGGAACCTGACTATCACTGGTTGATGGATCAACGGAAAGTTGATGAGATTTTTCTGACCATACTTCCAAGACTTTTGGAATACCAGGACAATTGATAAGGAAGTGGTCACCCTTACAAAGCCTGCAAGGGTATTTGGGTTTACGATGCATGTTGGAGGTTTCCTCAACACAACTAACACTTACAGCCATGGTTGGTTGGTTGACTTCTTTCTTATCTTGCTTCTTCTTCTTCTTCTTCTTCCCTTTCTTATTCTTCTTAGCCACCTGGTTACTAGCGTCAAGGCTTTTACCAAGCGAAGAGGAAGAAATGGAGGAAGAAATATTAGGCGAAGAAGGTAAAGGGTCAACAGAAGGTTGGTGATGTTGAGATGGTGAACTCTGTTGAAATGAAGTATCCGGTTGAGGTGGAACAATTGGAGTATTCGGGGCCAACGAAGTTGAAAATAACCATATCGGTAAACCTATTGTAAATCCAGGTAATGACAATGTAGCCATATAAGGAGGACCAACATTTCCAAAGAAAGGAAAAGTACGACTTCGTTATATGATTCTCAAGGAAAATTCCGGAACAACATATTATATTCAACTTTTGTTGAATTTTATTAACAATTTAAAATTCAAAACTAATAATTCGGGACCAACAATTAACACTCAGTCTCACAATTAATTTATGGTCTCTAAAAGTAAAAACAAACAAATTAACACGCGCTATCAAATCTAGGAGTCAAACCACACATAAACAGTAACTTCCCGTACTAAAACTCTGTCATATGAAATCAAAGATTATGAATGCATGTTAAAGGGAGTAATGGAATAGCTACCCCGAGAACTCCGTTTAATGAAATGGTGATCAGTACAAGGTTTTTCACAACCATTCGTGAAGAAAGAACTCTCGTAGAGTCCAAGTGAGTTCTTACCGATTGCCTCCAAGCAATGCACAAAGAGACCTTTCCTTCACCCTGAGATATTTCCTTCACCGTCACCTTAGGAAATAATCTTAGGCTTATGGACACTAAGGTTACCAATAGTAACAAATACAACTGGGGGAACAGTCTATGATCCGATCCCACGCGCAAGGGAAGAGTAACAAAGCTCAATCCCCTTGAAGGTTCCTCGACATGGTTAATCCGAGGCCACCACAAGCCACCCTGTGTTCTATAATGGCTAATCAAGGCCACTGTTTAGGACCACAGATTCTTCTGTATTCTTCCCAATGAAACATAATTGATTGTCTCAAAGGTTCAAACATGATCTCGTGATTAACTACTTTAAGAGAAGCTTCCCAGATTATATAAATTACAATTGGATTTATCTCCTACCGCAAGATTTGTCTACTTGTTTGTTTTTACTACCTTGGAGAGTTAACTACTCTCTACTCCAAGATGCTAGCCTAAGCTATGTTGGTGATAAGAGCCCTAGAAAATAAAAAGATTGCTAGATGAATTTTAATTAAGCGTTGTGTTATTTAGGCTATTATTACTTAAAAGGGTAAATGGATACGAAACCAATGGTGTTAAGACCCGAACCAAAACTGAATGCAATCGAATAGGATAATGTAATCTTTTCAATTCGATGAATCCTAACTAAAGTAAGGAGAGAGTTTCCATTCACTTCCAACAATGCAAAAAAATGATCACTAAGAGAAAATATAACAAATTCTCTAATGCACTAATTTCATCAAGAAAAGCTAATGCAAATCAATCCCAAAAAAAATTTTATTTTTGTGTTTTTAGAAAAATCATAAAAACATCTAAATTCAAATCAAAGAAAACTGATCTAAATTTATGATTGATTTTTCAGAATGTAAACTATGCAATTGTAATCTATGCACAATTCACTTGAGAAGTATGCAAATGTAATCTATGCACATTTTTCATTCATATTCTGAAAATGAGAATTCTAATTATGCAAATGTGATCTATGCAAGAGAATTCTCAAACACAAGATGATTCTAATTTAATCTAAGAACCAATCAAGTGTAAGTCAAGAAAATCGGGTGAGAGTTCCAAAGATCGAAAAACACTCAAAGGCGATTAACACTCATACACAATTTAGCCCCCCCCCGGCGAATGAGGGGGAAATGTTTTTGCAAAAACAAAAGAAGAAAGATGGAAAATTGTGAAAAGACTGAGACAAACCTCCAAGTAATGACTAAAGGAAATCAAATTAAGAATTTCTCAAAAAATAGACTCAAAACACCCAATTAACTTAATGGAGATTGATGAGATGAAAAATTGCTGAAAGAAATTCAGAAACAAGAGATTTTTGACAGAAAAATATAGATCTGGGTAGATGCTAAGAATCCTAAATTAAATCTACACTAAACTAGAAAAAAGAAATCTAAAGTTTTTCCAAAATTTAAAAGGGTCTGCATGCTTCCAGAAGTAACAGGTGCAGTCCCACATTTTTTACTTAAGGAAAGTGCGAAACTGCCAGCACTGTGCAAAAGAACAAAGTGCGGTCCCCAGAAAAGTTAAAGAAAAACGTAAAATATTTCAAAATTTTTAAAAACAAAGAAAACCTAAGCTACCCAAGTAGATATCCATCAATTAAAAACAGGAAAAAATTTTCCTCAAATCAAAATAAAAGAGAACCAAAAACAACAAGTTCTTCCCCAGTGGAGTCGCCAATTTGTTGTATGGATTAATCCGTATTGTGGACAAGACCGATCTCCCTTTGAGGCTACCCAATGCCTCTTTTATAGTGGAAAAGAGGAGGTTTTATGTTCCAAGTATGAAGGGATAGAATCCTCCTTCAAAGGGATAAGCTCCTCACATCAAGGGGATAGCTCCATAAGGTAAGGGATTCATGCACCTCACAAGAGCGGTTCTGCCACCGCAAGATCCATTCTAGAAGCTTCCAGAATTTAGTTTTATTGAGCTTTTTGGAATTTACTTACGCCTTTTTGATCTTACATGGGTCCGCACCTTTAACACAGATAAAGTGCATTCAGGTACGCAAGAGAGCTGAACATTAGGTGCGGGACCGCAGGCAAGATAGAGAGAAAGTGCGACACCAAAGTTTAGGAAATTTTTAGGAACATTTCTCTGATTTTCAAGGCTTGACATGAGGAACTGATATGTTAAACTTGCAAAGGGAGAAGTATGAGTTATAACGAGCTCATACACATAGCAGAATGTCAGGATGACAATTTTCAGTGTAACACCTTTCCATTTCACAACCTGTAGAGATCCATTGACATGGCTAGCTTGCCTGGTCTCACATGATTTCAGTTATTCATCCATTTGAATTTGTTTACACCTATTTGACTCCATAACCCAATAGTTCTCTTATGTTGTCTCAACCACAAAACTTCAAACCAACCCCTATGCACTAATAACTAGCCTAAAATGCCCAATAAACAAAGCTATATCTAATAGAGAGATCCCTCTCTGGGTCTAGGAGGGCTAGATCCTAGGCCCGAAGCAGTTTTGATGTTGGACCTCCGACATTCTGTCTTCAGCCTTTAGAATTACAGAGTGATAAAATTGTGGTGACCATACTGGGGAATAGCTAAAATTTTTTTATTTTCATTCGAATCCAAAAACCCTAGTAAAAAAACATTCTTTGCTAGAAGTATTTTCCAATATTGGCATCCAGTTATTGATGGTGGAAAAACAGTCAGACACAAAGAAGGTTGAAATCATCCACCTGGCGACTCCTCAAAGTTTAGTTGATCTATGGACTCGACTAGTAAAAGAATCCAGAATTGTATAGAACTTATAGTGACTCCATTTCTATTGTTGGTTTTTTCAAAATGAATTCAAGAATACAACGTGGGTATGCTCCTATGGACAAATCAAATATTCTAGGTTTTCCATATCCCATGCCCAACATCGACTGGTTAAAATATCTTCCAGTGTTTAAAGATGTAAAATGAGATGATACTACTATACATTTATTGAGGTTTCATATGCACATCTGTAGGCTTAAAATCAAATTTCCCGAAGATTGTCTAATGAAAATGTTTGTGGTGAGTTTTGAGGAAAAGGCTAGATCTTGGTATGAAAATTTACCAGCTGCTAGTATATGTTCTTTAAATCATTTTCATACATTATTTCATGACAAATTTAAAGAAGATTATCCATCTTTGTTGTTGGTTAAAAACTACTGTGATAGTTTTCAAGGTTTTACTCAATGTCGGGAAGATTACTATGATGATGATTAGTTCATGGATGATGAAATAATAGAGGCTTTAGAAGAAAGACCTTTTCAAAAAGTGGAAGCCTTGTTTGAATTTTCCTCTCCGTCGGAAGAAAAATATGATGCATGTTGTTCATATGTTCATGAAGAATCACCATAGGAAAAAATTCTTGTAGTAGTACAAAAAACTGATCAACCAAAGATCAAGGAAGAAATTTAGCTTCCTGAACCCATTCAAGTAGAGGATAGTGGTTAAAATCAACAATAGTCTGGTGATATGGAAAAAGAGGTAGAAGAGCTTAATTGTCTTGATCCATAAGAACATCTTCAGCAAGCAGTTTTTCCTTCAGAGATTAAAGACCAATCAGATTTTCACAATGAATACCATCTCTCAAATTCTCTTTCATGTTGTATCTTATCTCAGTTTACATGCCTTGAAGAAAATCATAAAATTTATCCATCATTAATTTCTTCCTTGGATGTTAATAAAGTAGCACAATATATTATTACTGGTCATGTTCCTTCATCCGAAATTCATGAGATTTTGCAGCTCCCTTGCAATCTTCCATGTGACAAAGAGAATGATAAAGAGAACTTAGAGCACTTGAATTTAGTGGATAATGAGGAAAAATAATTTTCTCCCTTGTTGTTCAAAGAGAATCAGTTTCAACACATAAGCAAAGAAACAATTTGGAATAAGGTTTGTTTTCTTGTTACTAATCATCCAAAAGAACTTATGTTGCACGTTGACCATGATCCTTTGGTCAGTGTATTGCAACCATGACTAGAGGAATAATTTTCTAGGTTCATCAATAGAGCTACTAAATCCAGTGGAAAAGTTAAGTTTCCATGTTTTAAATCCATTTTTGTACCTAGAGAGGTAGAATGCAAACTTCTGTTAAGTATCCATTTTCTCGACTGGTTGCATTGAAAGTTTGTTATTATTTGATATGGCAGTCAATTTATCAGATTAAAGTACCCAGATGAGTGCAAATAAGCTCAGTACTCTGAGTATATTTCCACTTTTAGTTTTGGATTTATTTTAAGTTTTTTTTCAAGAATATTCCAGACTTTAGTTTCAGGATATTTCATATTTCAACATTCAAATTTTCAGGGTGCAACAGTGATTTCCTTTTGATAGTTTACAGTGCATAGTTCAACTATAGTTTCAGCTCAGGTTGCAGTACACAGATCAAATTTTTTACTGAGGTTTAGAACATGTGATTAAATATTTTCAGCCGTAAAGGTTTTGTAACAAACCAAGTTGTATATTTGAGATCAACCCAATGGATCAAGCCACTGATCTATGAAGTTGTTAACACCTCCTCTGGAGCTGCCCTCCCCAATTAGAGCCACTGTCATTACCCTATAATTCATAGGATCTCAAGGTGACTAATTATTTTTCTTCAGATTTTCCATGTTGAAAATAATGCTCCAAAACTGTCATTTATTTCCTAGTAGATGTTGCTCGTAAAAAAGGACAAATAATGTTTTCTCTAAGGCTTGGAAATCCCTTTACAGGCACCAGCAGGAAATATTTTGAAAAGGGATTTAGAATTTATCATAATTCTAAAACATGGCTAACTACCTCATTATCCATATATGCCAAGCTAAGCCTAAGTACCTTCTTCAGTGCCTATCCATCTCATTAAGTCTTCAAAGCCCTAATATAAGATTTTCAGACCTTATATAACCTGTTTCCATATGTTTATGATATAAACCTTATTCTTTCCATTCATTATCTCATGGAATCATAAAGAGCATCGTCACCTCCTCTCCCATTATTACCCCTCGACACTCATTCATTTTCCGGCCCCACCATTGCACCACACACCACCCCTGTTCTCGTCGCACATCACACTTCATGAGTTTTAGCCTTTAACTCCCGCTCCTTGTAAGAAAACATTAAACTTTGTGATTTACGGTATTAAAGTGGCCCCATTTCCATCCTATCACATCACCTTTCGTTAGCGCACATCGCACTTTGCAAGTTTTAGCACTTACCTCATTTACTCGATCTCGAACCTTGTGATGTGCGATAAAACCCAAACTTTGCGATGTGTGACAAACCCCAAACTTTGTGATGTGCAATCAACTTTAAATATTGAAAATTGTGATATTGGTGGGACCCAATCGCATATTTCACTATGCAATCTCACGAGGATAAGCGCCTAGGTATATGTTACAAATGACGAAGTGCGCTTTGTGATATTGGGGCGGACGAATGCGGGTCGATGCCAAAGCCTAAAGGATTTCAAATCCATATGCATGAGGTTTTTACACTATTTTATGAGGAAAAGGGCTAAGCGCGGTAGAAGGAATCAACCATCAATTCAAAGAAAATGAGACACAAAGGGCGTAAATGATGCAGCTGATCAATGAACAAGCTGAGAAAATGAAGAAAATGAAAAATGAAAAGGAGAAGATGGTAAAGGATAGACATAAACCAGTGGGAAATGCAGTGAAGGAAGAACCAAAGAAAGAACCCAAAGCCATGATTCCTCTAACAAGCAGTTCCTATTACAATGATTCCAGCATCTACATCAACAATAGCTACACCAGGGGAAGGCACTGAGCAGTTAGATAAAGATATGGAGAACATGCCCTTACAGACAACATAAATTAAAAAGTTGCAAGATCAAGTTAGTGACCTACACGACCAGATGAAGAGGAAAGATTCAACTCGTGCTACAGAGTTGCAGATCAGAAAAAGGTTAAGTGAATGATTGCAGAAGTCCCTTTAGGAGTCCTAAATTTGAACCATGGTAGGGAGAGTTAAAAAAATTATTTGGTTGGATATTATTGAATCTATGAATGACATATGGCCATCAATTCAAATGATTTTTGAACAGAGGGATTTAATTGATATATTGAAAGTTACCACTGAGAAAACAAATGAGGAAATTGGGGATAAGCCCCAAACTGCCAACAACATCATCAGAGTCCTGAATTCTAAAAGAAGTCATGAATTGGAGCAACTGCAATTAGTAGATAGAACAACCATCATAATCAATAAAAATAAGGTGTTGAAAAATAAGGGTCTAGTTACACAGCTAAAGGAAAGATATAATCAGTTGGAGATCGAAGTGATTAGGTTTTTCAATAGGATCGAGTCACTGACATAAGGGGATTTCCCTCCTTATTTTTTATCAATGATAACCTAATGAATAGGAAAACTTATGTGAAAAGGCTCATATAGATTTCAAGGGATAACTCAAAGCACAAAAATATGAAGAACGCTATGACAGGGAAAGAATTTTATGAAGTTATCAGCAATGATGTCTTCATACAGCATGAGATTAAGCACATTTTTCAGTTGAGGCCAATGTTTGTGAAGTACACTGAGACTGATGAAGTCTACAGAAAGTTGAATGGAACTAATATTATGACTCCAGAGAATTGGGAAAATTTATTTAGACTCCAGGGAGGATGACAACTTAACATGATAACAAAGAAGGCAACTCAGCAAATTGTCTGCATCTATAGATCCAGTGTATCAGAACTTCTCAGCAGTACCAAATTTTCCAGCATAACAGGCCACAACAACACTAAATAAGGGCTTTAGACATCTATTAAAGGGACGTTACACTAAATTTCCTCTTTATGATGAATTTTAGACATATGTTGAAGACCGTTACACGGTATCCATGCTTGAGACACACAGGCTGAATTTCAGTTACTTTTTAATAAACAAATAGATTTCCCTTCTGATAATGACAATCAATTGCAAGTAGTTTAAATATAGGTTTTTATTCAATAATAGGGGTTGGAACTTGGTTTTGTAAGCGATTTTCATTGAAAGTACTTGTAATTTTTCAAGCTGGAGCATCAATAAAGAGACCTGTCTGCAAGATTCATGTGTTGTGAGTCCTGGCGATGTTCTTCCTTATTCTCGTTTAATGTTTACCCACTATAATCTTTTCATGTGTGTCATTTAAATTCTAATTATAAAGCAAGAAAGTTAGATTAAGATTTATTGTTCAGAGTACCTTAATTTTTTCTGTCTTTACAATTTCAATGTTTTATTTTGACGTATGGTTTAAGAATTCTTAATTTCTCTTAAGTCACTACCGAAAACATTTTCTCCATTTCAGAATTCCACTCAGTTATAAGCATCAATATTTACAACTAGCTTGCCTTGCATTTTCTATGGAATTTGATGCATATACCCAACCTATTTTTCCTCCATAGCCCAATGGAAACCGTTTAGAGGAAACCCTTACATCCAACCACGAACAATCAAACAAAACAACCCTCACAATCAATTTAACTAGCGTAATATCAGAAAGCTTAAAACAAATCCGAATCTTATATAGAGAGATCCCTCTCTGAGTCTAGGAGGGCTAGACCATAGGCTTCAAGTGGTTTTTATGTTGTGATTTATGATTAGTCTTTCCAATCTTGTAAATTATAGAGTGATAACATAGTGGTGACCATACTAGGGAAATTTTTTTATCTTCCTCAGAAAGTACATCAAAGTTCAGACCTGATTACTGACGGTGGATAGTGACCAAACACAAGAAGGCTAAATTATTCACTTGATGACTCCATGATTCAAAGAACCCAAATTTTGAGCATTCATGGTGACTCCACAACATGTTGACCATAGTTTCTGCTGAACAAGATGACAAGGTTTGTGGAAGATCTTTTATATCGTGAATATTTAAATGCATTCAGGTATCAGTTATCAGAATTTCAGCTTGATGGATATTTTCTAGAGGCTGTCTTTCTCATTTTAAAATAAAGCAGATTTGGTCCTGAAGCAAAGACATGTTTTCTGGAGGTAGTTGTTGAATGATATGAAAATGGCATTGAACTTTTGAATTCTCAAATTTAGTCCTATAATTTCTGAGATCCTAAAGAATTCTTGGAAAACCTTCCTCCTCCAAAGAAAGAGGAAATTTTACTACCTCTTGACTTACATATTGAGGATGATTATTCTTTTGAGTACAAAAATAAAGATGTGGTTTCAAGGTTTAATACCGAGGATACAACTGATCAACTAGTCATTGAAGGCCTAGAAGCAAATATCATACATCATGCTTTTATAGATCCTATAGCAGATTATATGGAAGTTTTTTTAGCTCAAGTTTTCAAACATGTATTCTCTATAAGGATCAAATGTATTATCAGTTTCCATTACCTATTACCACCTTAATTATGTGGACACATAATCAAGTTATAATTATGATTTGCTTGACGAGCAGTCAAGTTGTCCATTTGTTTATGCTGCTACTTGATTGATTGCATTGGCATTATTGTATCATTTAGAACAATAGTAATTTCATTAGGGTAGGGTAGGTAGGTGTGCAAATAAGCTCAATAATCTAAGCATGTTTCCAGTTTTAGATTCATATTTCTCTTCGGTTTTTAGTTCAAGTGTGTTCCATACTTCAGTTTGTAGAGAATGTTGTTTTCAGCTTGAAGATTTTCAGCCACAGAGGTCGTAGTAGATCAGGTTATAGATTTGGGATTAGCCCAATGGATTAGGCTAATAATATACAGTGTTATTGACACCTCCTGAAGGAGCTTCCATCCCTAGTTGGAGCCTCTGTTAGTACCCTATAATCTATAGTATCACAAGGTGACTGATTATTCTTTACAGACCTTGTATATTGAAAATAATATTCCATGATTGTCATTTATTTCCGAGAACATACTTGTAACACCAAGGAAAAGGATGGTTATATTCACATCATTTCCATTATAGTCCAAACTAAGTCTGATTCCATTGGGCGGCACTATCCATTTCATAAAACCCCCTAAAAAACACATGCATAAAGTTTTAGGACTTGATATTGAGCACCGATACCTCCATTTCAGCTCCGACCCACAGTTTAGGCCGCTTGATATATATATATATATATATATACATCATATATTTCATAAACCGCATAAGCCTTACCTTACTTCAACAAACCTTGTGATCCCTTCCTTGCCTTTTTGCATTGGCATTTCGCAACAGTCCTAGCCGCATTCCATTTGTTGTTTCTCTGGACCGCCAATGCGGTAGAGTGGTACATTTCCAACCACATCACCTACCTC
Organism: Pinus albicaulis; assembly: GCA_034641835.2. Lineage (NCBI taxonomy): Eukaryota > Viridiplantae > Streptophyta > Pinopsida > Pinales > Pinaceae > Pinus > Pinus albicaulis. The sequence goes on from JAXQQM020077055.1 coordinate 217,474, forward strand.
TTGATCACGTTTGCGCAACTTCGCACTCTTTACCATCTTAGTTTGCCGCTTCTAATGCCTTTGCGATACAAGGTGGGACCCTTCCTGCCACCTCAACTCTGTTCTCGTCGCGCTTTGCACTTCGCGCGATTTAGCCTTTAACTCCCGCTCCTCGTAACAAAACCTTAAAATTTTTGATTTTTGGTCCTGCCACATCACCTTCCATCAACACACATCACAGTTTTCCAGTTTTAGCACTTACCTCATTTATTTGATCCCAAACCTTGCAATGTGTGATAAACTTTAAATCTTGTGACTTGCGATATTGGTGGGACCCCATCGCGTATCGCACTTGGCAAGCTCAGGAGGATAAGAGCTAAAGGAAATGTTAAAAATGCTGGAGCGCGAAGTGCGATATTGATGTGGACGCGATGAAGTTAAAAGATAAAGCCTAAAGGACTTCACGTCTGGGTGTATAAGTTTTTTACGCTGTTTATGAAGAAAAGGGCTAAGCGCATCGAAAGGACTCGGGTAAGCACCCATTCAAAGGAATTTCTGCCAATCAGGAAGAGTGGGTTTTCCATTTTAAAAGCTCCATTGCAGCAACAACCAATGCAAAAGAGACATAAGCGATCAGAAATGGAAAAAGGCAACAAACACAGCTAGCACAACAATCATATCAGTTGAACCAGCCAATGGAGCACTAGATTTAATTATCCAATGATGATTTTATGAAGAAGTAGGGATAGCTGTCAGATTCATTTTATCATAGCCTGTTTGTGATCCCAAGAGAGAAATTATTCCTACTGTGTAATCAATGAAAGACTGCTAAGGCCACTGTTATGGCCAGATTTATCTTATCACCGTCTGCATGGTTCCACTGGTCAAAGTTTAGCTTGAGTGTAATTAATGACTATCATTGAAATAGATGGAGTAACTGAATTAGATTTTAGATAAATATTGTATGCATTAGTAGTATCAGAGGGGGCCCGGAAGGGGAAAAACCATTGTATTATGCTCATTTGGTTGTAAAAAATCTTTTGTGAATGAATAAATGGACATTGTTGTTTCTAGATTCTTGTGTTACGATCTGTGGTGAAGTGCTTCTTTTCCTGTAATTTTTCATTCTCTAGTTTCACATACTGTTTTCTTTCTTTACTATGGACAATAAATTTTTGTGTAGGATTTTCCATAGGGTACCCTACTCAGTATTGAAGCAGTAATTATTTTTTCTTTTGAGATTTGAATGCTGAATTTAGAGACAATCTTCTCTGCATTCACATTGAACCTTAATATTTCCTCCCCCTTTCCATTTCACAAGCTGTAGAGATCCATTGACATGGCTAGCTTGCCTGGTCTCACATGATTTCAATTATTCATCCATTTGATTTTTTTTACACCTGTTTGACTCCATATCCCAATGGCCCTCTTCTGTTGTCTCAACCACAAAAATTCAAACAAACCCCTATTCACTAATAGATAGCCTAAAATGCTTAATAAACAAAGCTATATCTAACAGAGAGATCCATATCTAGATCTAGGAGGGCTAGATCCTAGGCTCGGAGCGGTTTTTATGTTGGCCCTTCAAAATTCTGTCTTTAGCCTTCATAATTATGGAGTGATAATAGGAGGACTGTTCAGAGTTCTGACGTGGGATCAGATGTGGCCTGGGATGAATTTAAGCAAGGAGGATATGAAATCAACACCGGAATATGCGCCACCATTCGTGGAGTTAACTGGATCTACACAGAGGTGAGGGGTTACCCAACTCTTAGAAATATGAAAAATGTGAATACATTCATTAACAAAGTTTAAGGCAAGATGCCAGAAGAGAATAGAGTTCCTCTCATGGATGTAGCATTACAATCCACTTCAACGAGATGGTGGGAAACCCATCGCAAATCTCTCAATAGGTGGGAGGATGTAGTTAAGGTATTAAAAACAATATTTCAGGCGGCTTCAAGACCATAACTAGAGGAAAAGTACATAGGTGACTCATATCCCTTAGTACACATAAATATCTGTGAATGTAAGTGGACAAAAGAAGAATACCCAAAATATTTATGGGTACATAAATTCATCAATTCACTAAACACTATTCCACAAGCTTGGTATGTGGCAGAGGAAAAGAAGAGAGAGATAGACACTTGGGAGACAGTTGTAGAAAGATTTACTCAAAGTTTTTCTTTCAAAGGAGATACAGAGCAAGTTATAAAGACCCTACAAGAAATTAAAAGAATATTTTATTTCCCACAGCTTGAGGAAACTGAGGAGATGTTCATGTCAGATTAGAAAGCCAAGGAATCACTAACATGTAAAAATATAGACCGGTAGATAGATGACAATGATTTAGAAAACCTTTAACATTTATCTTTTGAAGAAAAGGAAAGAGAACAAGATATATAGGAGGAACCTACTACTGAAGGACTACACTTGTTACCCTTGAAGACAAAGAAACAAATCATTGGGAGCAGAGAAAAGCCATAGAGCACATCTATAGGATATTATTGGGATATAGAAGCCACAAAAGAAAATTTTCATATGCTACAAGAATACGAAGATCTATTCCCATATTCTGTAGTAGAACTAAAAGGGATTAAAGGAGATTTTGGGGAGATGCGCAAAGTACTGAAACATGATGCCAGGCCAGTAAAACATAGACCTTACCGCCTGAAGCGAAGAGTAAAATAAAAGGTCAAAGAAGAAATAGACAAGATGTTGAATGCAGGTTGGATCTTTCTAGTTTAGGAGGCAGAATGGGTCAGCCCGATAGTAATACAAAGTAAAAAGGATAAATCAGAAATTAGAGTGTTTGTAGACTACAAAAGTCTAAATAATGCATGTATCGATGATCCTTTCCCAACACCATTTAGTGATGAAGTTTTGGATAACATGGCGGGAAATGAAGCATACTAATTCATAGATGGTTTCTTAAGATATCACCAAGTACGAATAGTAGAAGAGGATAACAAGAAAACCACTTTCACAATGGAATGGGGATCATATGCTTATCACGTCATGCCTTTTGAGTTAAATAATGCACCAAATGTATTTTCAAGGATAGTGATAGCAACCTTCATAGACTATATTCAAAAGTTTCTAGAAGTATACATGGACGATTGGACGATGTATAGTTTACTGAAAAACCATGCAAGTCTTTTAAGGATAATGTTTGACAGGTGCAAATAGCTTCAAATTTCATTGAATCTCAAAAAGTGCATTTTTTCAGTACCATTTGGAACACTATTGGGACATGTTGCTTCTAAACAAGGAGTATGTAAGGACCCGCAAAGGTGGCAGTAATCGTGAATATGGATGCCCCAGAAAACATTTAGTATTTGGGATCACTACTTGGACACACAGGGTACTACAAGAGGTTTATTCACAAATATGCTAGAATCACAACAGCACTGGAAAATATGTTGTGGAAAATAGAACAGTTCATATGGAATGATGAATGCACCAAGCATTGGACAAACTGAAGGAGAAACTAGCAAGTGCACCTATTTTAGCTCATCTGAATTGGGATAAACAATTCCATATACACATTGATGCTTCAAGTATTGCTTTGGGAGTGGTGCTAGCTTATCTAGGAGAAACCTCCATAGACCGCCCGATGTACTTCGCAAGTAGAAAGTTATCAACAATAGAAAGGAACTACACAACCATGAAGAGGGAAGCCCTTGTGATAGTCTATTCTTTACAGATATTCTGCCACTACTTATTGGGAGGGACTTTCAAATTCTTCACAGATCACTCGGCACTAAAAAATTTAGTGAACAAGCCTGTCCTGGAGGGCAGAATCTGCAGGTGGCTTCTACTATTCTAAGAATTTACTTTCGAAGTCATAGTAAAGCCTGGGAGGCTAAATGTTGGTCTCGACCATCTGTCAATATTGGAAAATGGAGAAAATGGAGGACCACTTGATGATCGACTATCATATGCTAATATTTTCCGGGTAGAAGCCATCCTTGATTATCTGGAACAAAGAGAAATATACTTAGCTATAGGAAAATTCCCAACAGAATACACAACAACTTAAAGAAGACATTTAATAGTTAAAGCAGCTGAGTACTAACTCATAGCATGGAAGTTATACAAATTGGGTCTGGATCAAGTACTATGGAGGTGTGTATTAGATCACAAGAGAAAAAAAATATTGTGGGAATGTCACAATGGAGTTGAGGGAGGCCACGTGGGTGTGAAACCTACCACAAGAAAAATATTGCAAGCAGGATTATGGTGGCGAACCATGCACAAAGACAACAAATAATATCTGAAGAAGTGTGATGTCTATCAAAGAACAGGGAGACCATCACACCGTGACGAGCTACCCCTACAACCTGTAAGGTCTATGCAAGCATTTGAAAAGTGGGTAGTTGACTTTGTAAGGCCTATTACACCGGTTGTGTGACACTCACAAGCAAGATGTATCATCACCGCAACAAACTAACCCACTAGATGGGCAGAGGTGGCACCAGTAAAGGATTGTACAATAGATAAATCAACCAGATTTATCTTTGAAAACATCATTAGCAGATTCGGGTGTCCAAGGAGCCTAACAAGTTATCAAGGCACACATTTCATTAATGATATAGTCAAATCACTACTGAATAATTTCATGATATAACACCATAAGAGCAGCCCGTACCACCCACAAGCGAACGAAACTGTCAAAGCGTTCAACAAAATCTTGGAGAAAGGGTTAACTAAGATATGCAATGCTAACCGCGACAACTGGGATGAAAGAATACCAGCCACGTTGTGGGCATACAAGACTACCATAAAGAGGTTACATAACCAGACTCCATTTCAATTGGTGTACAGAAGGGAAGCAATGGTGCCAACTAAGTTTATTATACCAAGTCTCTTGATTTCCACAACAACACAAATGACGAAGGAAGAGTCTATATTTGCACGCATTCATGAATTGCAGGAACTATAAGAAGAGAGATTTCTGGTGTATTTCCATCAATAAGCGTAGAAACAGACACAAAAGGCCTAGAATTACCACCACATCAAGTGTAAAACATTTAATATTGGCAGAAAGGTACTGCTATATGATAGAAAATTCTAGAAATTCCCAGGAAAATTCAAGATGCACTGGATGGGCCCGTACTACGTCATAGAGATCTATGACTCAGGAGCAGTTAAGCTAGTGCAACTAGATGGAGAGATACTTCAAGGATGGGTTAACGATGGACGCTTGAAGCCCTATCATGAGTAAGCAACAAAACCTTTTATTTCTAATAACTCTTGCACCTGAGAGGAGTTAGTATATTAGAGTCAATAAATCTCTCGCAACCGAGATGAGTCGTAGAATAACTTATTTTTAGTTCTTAAAATAATCATTTCAGCTCAATAGAGTAGGAATATTTATATCACAAGTCGCATGTTGTACCATTTTTATAGTGTTATAGTGACCAAGTGTGTCAACTATCATTGAGTCATAATGAGCCATAATAGCGGTATCAGTCCATAGGATCACCCAAAATTTGGAAAATAATTTCCATAATTATTAACCCCATGCCGTAATAAATTTTCCACATTAAGCTGTAGTTAGTGGCCATAACATTTTCCCAACTTTCGAAGCCACCATCAGCAGTGTAAGAGTCCACCTCTCCCGAGTAACTAATCACATGATTATATCCGTGGGGAGAGACAGTAAAAATTAATTAGTTATGGCGTTGCATCAGCATCCTCCGTGTTAATAGTCCTACTTAATCTGCACGGAGGAGGGAAACAACAAAGTGCCAGAGAATTCTAAATTACAAGAGAAATAAACTGCTATAACAATTAGCCAGAATTCAACAACAAAAGTTCAGAATAGTAGACCAACAACATTACTAGTATATTGTAGGAGGAGGAATATGATGAAGATGACTATTTCAGTGGTCGAGCTAGAGCTCGATGAAAGAATCTAGAGGTTAGAGCAATTAGTCGACAAATATGATAACACCACCCTCATAGATACAGACTTCACTGGTTCGTTCCAATTTCCAACGTTAAAGAGGAAAGTTTATATCAAGAATCATGTGAAGGAAGGGGGAAGTGAAGTAGCAAGGGTGCATCCAGACTTTAAAGAAATCCAAAGATCGACAATTATGCATCTAAGAAGCTTACCAGTGTTTGGAACAATAGGAGCAGCGATGCAGTGTACAAAATTTCTCATCAGAAAGATCTAGAATAGGTCAATGTGGCTTGGGAGGGAGATTCCAATCCATGTAGAAGATATACACAGGCTTACTGGATTATCAACAACAAGGAGGGATGTGTCATTAGCTTTCCAAAACACATCCAAAAGAGAAAATAAGGTGGGAGACTGCGATTATTACAGAAAATACGAGTCGAGAAGAGGGGGAAAGGGGGCCAAAATTGATCCTACCAATGTCCCCTTGGTGAAATTTGCATGCTATCTGGTCGTAGACAATACCATGAGGCACTATACCAAGGGATAATGTACCTTGATACAATATCAGTTGCGGAGCATTGTATATAGGGAGTGCAGTTTAATTGGTGTGCTTTCTTGCTACAAGAGCTCTTCAAGGCATATGAAGATAACTTTAAGTGGGCTACAAGATTCATATATGGATATTTAATCATGTCTCTAGAGATGTGGAAGTGGAGTTAACCAGGAAGGCGACAAATTGCGGAGATCACTGAAGATCAACCAATGGCTGTAAGGTTCACCCCATGGAGAGTATCCAGTGACCCAAGTAGCAAAGCAATAAATGAAGAAGCCTTTGCAGAATGGTATAGGAAAATGGTAGATGTGGTTAAAACACAGCAAAGGGTCCCCATAAACCTTCTAGACAAATAATGCCCTTAAGTATGGTTCAGGGTGTCTCACAACCGAACCTGGATTCTGTTAGGTCCCTGTAATTTGTTAGATTGGCAAGACCAAATGTACAGGGGTAACATCAAACAAGTATTTGGAGTCTTAGGACCTAGCCTTCCTGGACTCAGAGAGGGCTCTCTCTATACTTGTGCAAAAGGTTTGAACTTGATAGGTTTAGGGTTTTTATTTTAGGTTAGTTATTAGGTTTAGGGGTTGTTTGTTTTTTTGTGTGGTTGGGTAGGTTGTCAAGAAAAACAGATAAGGTAGGAGAGGTTTAGACCATTGGGCTATGGAGCATGAAAAAGGTCTATAGAGAGGGCAAGTATAACAAAGCTAAATGGATCTTCAAGGCTTAGGTGAGTGAATTGAACAATACATTGTGAACAAAGTAGGTGCAAAGGGCAGTTAAGAATCCTTTGTGAAATACTACAACAAGAAATGCCTCTAAGAATACTATGCATTAAGACAAAACCAAATACAGGGCATACCATACTTTTTTGACCAAACCCTAGCAAGCAAACATCAAGACAACAATCCAGTAAACCCTAGAGAGCAGGGAACTCCTAAACTCTCTAGCTATCTACCTTCAGAGAAAGAAAACATGCAAGATAAAAATAGCAATGATTAAGAAGTAGGTAGCTCCTAATATTCCTTAATCATACTATAAATACATTTAAAGAAACTATTTTAGATGAACAAAAGGGCATGGAAAATCATAAACCTCTTTAGTTAAACCCTAACTAGAAATACTTCAAAGTAAATACCTAAAAAACAATGTTTAAAGTGATTCCAAAGGGCAGGGCTAACCATAAACCTCTTTGGTACTGACTCCATTGAATCATTCTTGAGATAAACAAGCTGAGTGGGTTTATAGAGAAACTAAGAATTCTCTAAACTGACCTAGTAGAGGAAAACATGAAAGCAAGAGAAGCAGACAAACTTAATGAGCCTTTGACAACATACCTTAAGCTAAAATTTTTGTTCTAATGCAAGGGAAAGATTAAAAAATATGTAAAACATAAGAAAGTGAAAAAAAAGAAGAGAAAAACATCACCATTTTCGATGTTCATGATTCCTGCAAAGTGCTTGGCTCCATTGTTATTCAGTATAAAAGGATTACAAGGCTCCAAAGCCAAAAACTCTTTACAACTCAGAGCCTATGCTCAGTTCAACAAGTGACTAACCAACAACTAACCAAACCCCCCAACAATGAGGCCTCAATGTAGTATTTAACTAGCAAAGAGGAGGTGGAAAACCTAGATAGGGTTTCTAGAAGTCATAAATGCCAATTTTGTCCATTAAGGCCATGCAAGGCCCAAGGCACAAAATATCTAATGTAATAAATGAAAAATAACTTATAACACCTAATTTTGGAGTGATTTGCCCCAAAAAAACATAAAATATATATTTTCCATAAATGAGTGTCTTTTGTTGACTTTTGCAGATAAGGGCATATCAGTGAGGTCCAAGGGTGCAGCGCCTGCACTGAAAAAATGGGTCACCTTGCAGCTGAATTTTGAAGGCGTTCCCGATGTTGTAATGAGCTTCATGATAGCTATTTGGAAAGCCTGTTGAGTCTAATTTCCAAAAATGCCCTTTATTTTTCTGATTGGACTTCATTTACTTGTTGAAAAATCAAATATTCCAAGACTGCTAAGGGTGCAACACCAACCCTGAAAATAGGGAAGAAAGGTGGTTTTTTGCATGTTTTTTACCCTTTTGGGGGACACAAACTGCTCCAAATGATATAAAATTTTGTGTGCATGATTCCCTTGGCCTCAGGATTCCAAAAATGTAAATTTTCCTCCAATGTATGCCTCAAGAAAAAGCGCAGTGCCAAGGGGGCAGCACCCTTGGTCCTCAAACACAGTAAAAAATTTGTAAGTGCAGAAATTGCCCAAAGTTGGATTTTGTTTAGCTGATTGTGTTTGCAAGGCTGGTAGGGGATGAATAAGAAAGTTCACTAAGTTTTCTTTGTCTTTAAGCCTCATTGGTTCCATCATGTACTCCATAGGCCTTATTTCCCTCACTGTTCTTTCCTCACTTATATCTGCCCCACTGATTGATTTTATGGTTCTTGGACCTGCCAACATCCTTATTGCTCTTTGTTTTAATGCTATTTGACTTTATCATTGACCTCTACCTCATCATCATCATTATCATTTCCATTTACCTTGCTGATTTCTTCATTTGTATCCTTGTTGACCTCAGGGTTCTTATCAGCACTGTTTGATTCCTCGTTTAGACAAGGGAGTGTATGAATGAGGGTCATGGAAGTATATACAAGCTTAGATGTAAGATCACACTCAATAGAGAGACCCCATTTTTATTACTTATTTCCTCTATAGGTAGATGAAGTAAATGGAAAATAGTGGTTTGTAGCTTTGTAGCCTATGGTTTCCTCTTAAGGCCCCACCTTTTCCAATCAAATGATGAAAAAATTGCTTAAAACATGGCTAATAACCTGTACTTACTCCTCAACATGTTTGTAGGACCCCCAGAAAAAGTTTCGAAACCTCTGAGGTGTTTTGAGTTGTTTGAGGGTTTGCTAAGTGTAGAAGGCCCTCCTGGCCAAACACGCAGTGGTTGCTCGGCCTGTTGGTCCAGTCGGGCAAAGACGGGCACCTTGTGCTGGGCCTGTTGGGTGAGAAACGGGTAGGCACTCTAGGCATGCAACGCCACAAACTTATCCAATTTTTTGACTTGAAACTTCATAGTTTCTTCTCCTTTGAGCTTTCTAACTATTTGCAAGGCAATATTGATCGCTCTGGAGTGTGAAATGGGCTTGTATATACTTGGGAGTTCTATTTAAACTTTTGAAAACCTCCCTCCTAATGTTTAAGTCTTTTTCATCATTTTTCACTGATATCCCATTTTTATTTTTTCCTTGCAGATGATTGAAAACACTGTCTTGGATTTACTTTCACTCCCTTGAGTTTTGACAAGTGAATTTTGATGATTCTGTAATGTTTGCACCTAATAGCAGCTTCAACACCTTATTTTGCCTGTATCATGGAATTCAAACCCTGTTTTTACCTTCTTTGGCCATTTCTGATTTGTAGGTGACTGAGAATGCTGACTTGAACTTTCTTTAACTGATACTCTTTACCTTTGCTTTGCAGGCTTTGCCTCATGCTTGACTTTGTGTGCCATCTCCAGGTCATTTGCAACAAGTGGTCAGTGTTTTGACATTCTGTTGAATCATCAAGTGCAAAAACCCTAGTCTTCCTTAAGACCAAATTATTTCCTGTCTTCTTTGCTGCAAGATGATTTGATAGGACAAAATTCTTTGGAAAATTTCTAGCAAAGGAAAAGTAGTGCCTTAAACACCTAGTGATGACCTTCAACCAAGTAAAAACCCTAATTGACCCAGTGGGAGGATTCTTTGACTTGGTCATTGACCAAAAATTGGCTTGGAGCCTTCAAGTGTAGAAACATAGTATTGGCAAAGTGGTATATTGAAGATCCAAAATCCAATGTTCTTGATTTATCTAAATATCCTGCAGAGATAGTTTTGAGACCATCAATGCTTAATGAACCTGGGGAAAATGGGAAAGGGCAAGATTATAGGAAAACCTTAGATGGTAAATGGAGTTATGGGCAAGGGAAAAATAGAGCCAATGCAGTCATAGGCAGGGAAAAAGGATAGATGAGTGGCACAATCCTATAAGGAGTTTCTTGGGAGTGACAGGGTGACCATGAAAAGGCTGGATGATAGAATAGTGAAAAATTTTGTATAAGGATAATGAAGGCAGTGAGATTTCTAAGACTCACAATATTTAGGAATCTTGTTTTTAGAAATCTAAGACCAATGTTTATTCATATACACATAGTAAAAATTACTGATGACTAGCAGTGGCTTCACTTGGGGAGGGAAAATCTTGTTCAGGAGGTGTCCAAGACCTCATAGCTTAAATCTCTGAGTTTTGAAGACCAGTGCGTTACTTTCACTTGGCAGATCCTTCTTCCTTCATTTTTTGATGTTCTCTTGAAGCTATGATCTCAAAATATGAAAGACATGTTTGCTTCAAAATTTGTTCTACCTACCCATCATACTTTGCCTAACATTTTTTCTTCTTTCGGGTGCAGTTGGGCTGGAAAACCCTTGACATTATTTTATTTTGAAAGCATAAAAACAACTATCTACTTCTACCCTTATTACTGCTAAGATTTCATATTAAGCTAATTAACTCTCTTTATTCTCTACCTAGTCTACTCATTTGTCAAGATTAAGCTATTTGACAAACTTTCATTCTCTATCTTACTAACATGGAATTGAAACCATGACTAAACTAGGGTTAAGCAATCTAATTTGCCATGGGCTGTGGCATTTGGACAAGCTGCACATAGACATTATTTTTGTACAAGCAAAAAATAGAAATGATGAGGGCTATGATTTAGAATTGGTTATGTATCCCTCTCATTTCTCTTTGGTTCTAAATTGAGATTTGGGAACTAGTATCTCTTTTCCTAATCTAATCTACTGACAAGCCAAGATTAAATGATTTGACAAGTCTTGCATTCACTAACCTATCAGTATAAATTTAAAATAAGTTAAGTCATGATTAGGCTAGATGAATGAATCAAGAATTTTTCTCAAAGGTAGTGGCATTTAGGCTTGCACACTTTCAGAAGTACTCTTTTTTGGTATGGGCCTTTACCTATTCTTTTCACCTGCCCTCTTTTTCTTCTTTTCTTTATTTTTGTTTTTTCATTTTTATATCAACATTCTAAAACTAAAAACTAGAAAGATGCTCATAGTGCTGAGATTATTTGCATACCTATCTATCCTAATCCAACCTATACATGATATACATTCATTTGGTGAACTCTCTTTTCAAATATAACCAGTCAAGTAGATGATTCCATGAGTGATCTTGGTTTAGCTCTTTGAGTGTGTTGAAAAAATCAAAAGGCCACTCCTACCTCACTTGTGTTTGAACAATAGTGCCTAGAATTTTCTTTAAACCTTGAATCAAACTACTCCTGACATGTTTTATTCCCTCTTCAAATGTCTCTAAGAAAATAGCAAAGGGATCTTGAAACAATACCTGGCTTAGAGGATTTGGTAAATAAGCTTTATCCAGGATTGCTTCTTCCTCCACTTGACTGAGATTGGGACTCTTTTGGGAAATAAACTCCTCCTCTTCCTCATGATCATCTGCACTATTAGTTTCATCATATATTGCAATGTTATCCTCTAGCAATCCTAATATACCTTGACTGAGTGGAATGAATTCTATGTGAAGGCCATCATGTTGATGAGCAAGAGCACTTTTTGGCAACAAATATTCTTGGGGATATAGTGCAACAACTCTCATGTGATTATCATTTTCCAAGCCTTCATTTGAAATTTGAAATTCAATGGAACTTGGTGGTTGCAAATCTAGAGCTAAGGAGTATTCTATGTCCCAAATGATTTCATCAACCATTTCAGGAAAAGGTTTCTCATTAACAACTTGCTCAAGAAGTTCGTTATCTTCTCCAACCTCAACATCAAAACTAAAAGACTGCTGATTTCAAATCACATAAAAGTTATTTCTGATGGACTAAAATGAAGTAGAACAAAGAGTCAGAGATCCTTCACTTACTTTAGACTTTCTAGGCTTTCCTCATCAGTTTCATAGATGGTATGTATTGGCTGATTACTGTTTTCAAATGGATGAAACTGAATTTCCTCCCACAAACCAACTGCTGATGGCTCTGCCAGGTTAGATTATGTTTGGAGAACATCATCATCAGATTGATCAAACTTTGGAAAATCATCAATATAAGTAATGTCACCAATAAAAAATATTGGATTATTAGTTTTTTTTTTCTTTGAATTGATCTACAAGTTCACTTTATGATTTATGGTAGATGAGATTAGCAGGAGAATGAACAAAAATGTTTTATTCACATGAAGGTTTAGAGGTTGTCTGCATGTTTAAAATTTGATTTATTTCCTCTTTAGTTAAAAAAGGAGGAATTTTTCTCTTTCTAAGGATACAACCACAACAGTTCTCCTTATCTTGTGAAGGCTAATTCTGAGGCTGAATGTCTTCTTGAGCCTTACCTAGATGAGATGGTGAGACATCACTTGTGTCTTCAGAGAGATCCTATGGATTTTCTTCCATTTATGGATTGATTCATCCTCAAAAAACTCCTCTTGGCTGTCATGATAGATGATTTGAGAATGAAATTCATGAACTTCTTTTAATAAGTTTTCAGGATGCCAATTTCCCAAATATTCATCAATATTTACAAGGTGTTGTATGAGATTTCCAGATTGATCACAACATTTTTCAGCTAATGATAAAGATGAACAATTTTCTTTATAATGTTCATAAAACACCTTGTGGAAATATTTTAAAGAAAAAAAACTACCAGGGTCTAGGACTTCATACCATTTCCTTGCCTTTCCTTCTAATGTCCCCATGAACATTTTCATGAGGCAGTCTTCATGCCATTCAAATTTTAACCTCCATACATGTATATGAAATTTGATGAGATGTAACAAGGGGTCATCAAATTTTTCATCTTGAAACATAGGCAGGTTTGAAACCTAATCTATCTGAGGCATTTTGTGTGGGAACCCAAGGATGTGATCTCTATTCATCGAAGCATATCTCCGTTGTATCCTTGGATCCATGTTTGTAAATCATAAAGTTTCACTGCATCTTTTCAACCAGTATAGAGTCTTCTACCAATGGAGTCTTTAGGTCTATTGAGAGTTTTGGAGTCGCTAGGTGGATTATTTCAGATTTTCTATCCACTGTCAGCAAGATTTGGATTTATCAATGCATTCCCAGGTGAGTCTATGAGAAATAGTGGGGTCAATAGGGCTACTGAAGACTAGTGGAGTTGCTAGGTGGAGGATGTTTACTATTTTAAGGATGTTCTTGTTGTCCACCATCAACAACTAAATACCAATATAAGTATTTTTGTGGGTTTTTTGAGGTCCTAAGGAATACTTAGATGCTATTGATTCAGAAGGTCCCACCGTGATCGCCATTATGTTAGGTCCTCGTAATTTTGTTAGATTGGCAAGACCAAATGTATAGGGGTAACATCAAACCAGTCTTTGGAGTCCTAGGACCTAGCCTTCCTGGACTCAGAGAGGGCTCTCTCTATACTTGTGCAAAAGATATGAACTTGATAGGTTTTAGGGTTTTTATTTTAGGCTAGTTATTAGGTTTAGGGTTTTTTTGTTTGTTTGTGTGGTTGGGTAGGTTGTCAAGAAAAACAGATAGGGTAGGAGAGGTTTAGACTATTGGGCTATGGAGTCTGAAAAAGGTCTATAAAGGTACAACAATAGGTCAAGTTTGTGTTGGAGGGCAAGTATAACAAAGCTAAATGGATCTTCAAGGCTTGGTTGAGTGAAGTGAACAATAAATTGTGAACAAAGTAGGTGCAAAGGGCAGTTAAGAATCCTTTGTCAAATAATACAACAAGAAATTCCTCTAAGAATACTATGCATGAAGACAAAACCAAAGACAAGGCATACCATACTTCTTTGACCAAACCCTAGCAAGCAAACATCAAGACAACAATCCAGTAAACCCTAGAGAGTAGGGAACTCCAAACCTCTCTAGCTATCTACCTTCATAGAAAGAAAACATGCAAGATAACAATAGTGATGATAAAAAAGCATATAACTCCTAATATTCCTTAAATGTACTATAAATACCTTTAAAGAAACTATTTAAGATGAACAGAAGGGCATGGAAAATACATAAACCTCTTTAGTTAAACCCTAAATAGAAATACTTTGAAGTAAAGACCTAAAAAAAATGTTTAAAGTGATTCCAAAGGGCACAGATAACCATAAACCTCTTTGGTACTGACTCCATTTAATAATTCTTGAGATAAACAAGCTGAGTGGGTTTAGAGAGCAACTAAGAATTCTCTAAACAGACCTAGCAGAGGAAAACATGAAAGAAAGGGAAGTAGACAGACTTAATGAGCCTTTGACAACATACCTTAAGCTAAAATTTCTATTCTAATGCAAGGGAAAGATGAAAAAATATGTAAAACATAAGAAAGTGAAAAAAAAATGAGAAAAAAATCACCATTTTCCATGTTCATGAATCCTGCAAAGTGCTTGGATCCATTTTTATTCAGTCCAAAAGGATTACAAGGCTCCAAAGCCAAAAACTCTTTACAACTTAGAGACTATGCTCAGTTCAACAAGTGACTAACTAACATCCAACCAACCCTCCCAACAATGAGGCCCCAATGCAGTATTTAACTAGAAAAGAGGAGGTAGAAAAACTAGATAGGTTTCTAGAAGTCATAAATGCCTCATAAATGCTAATTTTGTCCATTAAGACCATGCAAGGCCCAAGGCACAAAATATCTAATGTAATAAATGAAAAATAAATTCTAACACCTAATTTTGGAGTGATTTTCCCCAAAAAACTATAAAATATATATTTTCCATAAATTAGTGTCTTTTATTGACTTTTGCAGATAAGGGTGCAACAGTGAGTTCCAAGGGTGCAACGCCTGCACTGAAAAAATGGGTCACCTTGTAGCTGAATTTTGAAGGCCTTCCCAATGTCGAAATGAGGTTCGTGATAGCTCTTTGGAAATCCTGTTGAATCTAATTTCCAAAAATGCTCTTGCTTTTCTGATTGGACTTCATTTAATTTTTGAAAAACCAAATATTCCAAGACTACTAAGGGCGCAACGCCAGCCTTGAAAATAGGGCAGAAAGGTGGTTTTTTGCATGTTTTTTACCATTTTGGGGGACTAAAACTGCTCCAAATGATCTGAAATTTTGTGTGAATGATTCCCTTGGCCTTAGGAATCCAAAAATGTAAATTTTTCCTCCAATGGATGCCTCAAGAAAAAGCACAATGCCCTTTTCCCTCAAAAACAATAAAAAATTCATAAGTGCAGAAATGTGCCCAAAGTTGGATTTTGTTCAGCTGATTGTCTTTGGGAGGCTGGTAGGGGACGAATAAGAAAGTTTACTAAGTTTTTTTTTTTCTTTAAGCCTCATTGGTTCCATCATGTCCTCCATAGGCCTTATTTCCCTCGCTATTCTTTCCTCATTGATTGATTTTATGGCTCTTGGACCTGCCAGCATCCTTATTTCTCTTGTTTTAATGCTCTCTAAATTTATCACCGACCTCTGCCTCATCATCATCATTATCATTTCCCTTTACGTTGCTTATTTCTTCATTTCTGCCTCAAGGTTCTTATCAGCACTTTTTGATTCCTCTTTTGCATAAGCCACCTTCACTGCCACTTCTTCACTGCCACTATATCTAACATTATAAAACCTACCTTGATAGACCTTGTTGAGATTGCAACAAGATGATGAGCTTAGTGGAAAGGAGTTGCCTTCACTAAGTGGGCCCGTAGGCTATTTTTGGCACAAAGTCTATTTTTAGACTATGTCTATTTTTAGACATATGGATCATGTTCTATGAGTTGCAGGATGCTATTTGTGGATGGTTGGTCAAGTTGGAAAAAAATAGATGGACTTCTATTTTTAGACATATTGGGCGGAATCTATTTTTAGATTTCCAGTCTAAAAATAGATATGTCGAATATTATTAGCTCTTAATAATATTTACACTCTAAACATTATCTTATTCTCTTGGAGCACTTCAGTTAAGTGCACAGATGTGGCACAGGAGCTGACAGAAGGAATTACGCTATTCCTGAGGGTTAAGTGGAGCTATTGCATGGATACTTCAGTTAGAAATCATGTGATAGAGTTTGGTGGAGTTGATTGAGGAAGTTAGTGGAGTTGTATTCAGTTTAACTAATCTAAACATAGTTGAGCTATTTGTATTCAGTTTGACTAATTGATACAATTAGTGAGAGTGGTGTGAATTAATTATTAACTAATTCACTAATTATAAAATCATTAATCAACTAAAGAATGCATCAGTTAACTTCAGTGCATGGATAGTTTTAGTGGAGACTAGTGCAGAAATAGGTGAAAAAGTAGGTTAACTATAAATTGTGACTATACTGTTGCTATTTGCAACACACAGATAGGTGGAGAAGCCCATGAGGATTGTGCAGTGCAAGCCAGGTGGTTTATCTATTTAATGAAGCCATCCCATAGCACTGAAAATGCAATAGAGGCTGGCTATCAAGTGGCAAAAGATTGGAGCATGTGTTTTGCTAGATCTAGCTTGATAGTGTGTAGCAATTGAGGGTGTGCATGAGAGCTTGTGAGGAGCTTTTGTACTATGCTTGTTACATGATCTCCATGAAATATAATATACAGATAGTTGGGTTTTTCAGCTTTAAGATTTCCCATTAAATACTGTGTTCATATGTGTGATTGTTTGTGGTTTTAATGTGTGCATGTAATTGATCTTATTTCCGCATGTGATGATCAATGGTAGAAGAGATTATGTATTATGCATGAAGCTAAAATAGTGTGTGATCAGGAGAATCTCGGTGAATAATATATCATTTATTCAAATTTCTACATGGTATCAGAGCGATATTGATCATTGGAGAAATTGTAAAACATTAAAGCGGTTGAGTTTTGTGCTGGTGAAATTTGAATTTGCAGCAGTGTTTTTCTTGGTGTCGAAGTTGAGATGTCTTTCAACGGATTGCGATTGGAGTATGCGCTTGAGGGCAGCTTGAACTATATTGCATGGAAGGATAGGATGGAGGCGGTGCTGGATGACAATGGGTTGAAGGAGTTCATAGATGCAGAAATTTCAAAGCCTACTTCTAGTGATGCTGCCATACTTGACACATGGCAAAAGAAGACAACAAAGTGTCGAAGGATTCTGTTGGAGGGCGTGAAGGATCACATAGTATCCAGAATTCATGGTAAGGCTTCTCCATTCTTGATGTGGAAAGCTTCGATAGATTTATTTCAAAGCAAGAGCGATCAGAGGAAGTTGGTGCTCAAGGACAAACTCAGGAACATAAAAATGGAGAAAGGCGACAGTATGCCCAAGTACCTCACGAAGTTTGTCCAATGCAGGAATGAGCTGGGAAGTGTGGGGGTGACTGTTGATGATGAGGACTTGGTGAGCTTGGCTCTCCTTGGGCTTCTGAAGAGTTGGCATTCCGATCAGGACTCTGTCAATGGTCGAGAGAAATTGCCAGGATGGGAGCGACTTTGGTCGGATCTTGTGCAAGAGGAGATAAGGTGGAGTACCAGGGATGAATCTTCATCAAAGAACTCTGATGAAGAGAATTTCACTTTGGCTACCAAAGAAAATAAGGGGAAGAGCAAGAAGCATGCTTCTCAATCCGGTGCAAAAGGCAAGAAGCAAGACATGTCCAAGGTGAAGTGCTTTCACTGTCACCAACACAGAGATTACGCCACTAATTGTCCACAGAAGAAGAAAAATAAGCAGGCTACTGGATCTGCAGCTGGAGAGGCCTTAGCCTCGAATTTTGAGCTGGATTTTTCACTGATTTCATGCTTGGTCTCAAGTATGATGGGATCAGTGTGGTTTCTTGACAGTGGTGCGTCTTTTCACATGACAGGAGATCGAGATTTGTTTATTGATCTGGATGAGAAAGATCTTGGAGTGCACATCGAGATGGGCGATGATGGTAGATGCAGTGCGACCGGTATCGGTACCATCTCCTTTGAGAGGGAGTCTGGTAAACCCTTCGTATTGAAGGAAGTGATGCATGTTCTAGGATTGAAGAAGAATCTTATCTCTGTGGCGATGTTAGAAGACAAGGGATATGATGTTGTCTTTTGCGAGGGAAAGGCTTTCCTGCGCAGTAAGGAAATTGGTGAGACCCGGAGGATAGGGGTTTGAGTTAAGAACCTTTATCAATTGCAGGTAGATGGCTGCGCAAAAATGGCAGGCAAGGCAGAAGGAGTGGTGAGCCGGGATGATGGTGAGTTATGGCACCGGAGATTGGGCCACCTTCACCATGGAGCTTTGAAGATACTGCAGCAGATTTCTACTGGTCTTCCTAAGGGTACTCTTGTGTAGTCAGATCAGTGCAAGGGATGTACCTTGGGAAAATTTGTGAAAGCCACCTTTCACAAGAAGGATAGTCGCGCCACGATAATCCTTGAGAGAATTCACACAGACGTGTGTGGAACTTTCTCAGCAGCTTCGACAACAAATCACAGGTATTATGTGATATTTGTTGATGATTTTTCTCGTAAGTGCTGGATCTTCTTCATGCATAAGAAGAGCGAGACATACTCAAAGTTCTGTGAGTTCAAGGCACTGATTGAGAAAGAATCGGGGAAGCAGGTGAAGGCTCTAAGGAGCGATAATGGTGGTGAATTCATCTCTGGAAAATTCAAGGAATTTTGCAGTGCAGAAGGAATTCGAAGAGAGCTCATAGCACCTCATAACCCACAACAGAACGGGGTTGCTGAGCGGAAGAACAGAACGATCATGGGTGCTGCAGGGGCGATGTTGCATGATCACGGCCTACCCATTCACTTGTGGGCGGAGGCATGCAATAATACAGTATATGTGCAGAATAGTTGTCCTCACAGGATACTTGGCATGAGTACACCCGAGGAGGCGTTTTCTGGTAAGAGGCCTGATATTTCCCATTTGAGGATTTTTGGTTCACCTATTTACATTCATGTGACGAAGGATGCCAGGAAGAAGCTGGAGCCGACTGTGGAGGTTGGGATATTTGTGGGGTACACTGATACGCCCCACAACTATCGTGTGTATTTTCCAGACAGTTGCATGACTGTTGTGCGACGGGATATCAAATTTTAGGAGGAGAAAGCCATGAAGTGCTCGCTTGAGAGGGAGCTACACTTGCATGCAGATGAGGAGCTATTAGTTCCTAAGGATGAGTCTCAGGATGTGGATCAGCCACAAGATGAGGTTCATGGAGTGGAAGAGACCACTCAGGCAGTGCCAGCCATCAGAGGGCGGAAGCGCACTACAGAAGCTGAGCGACTGGCTCAAGATGCAGAGAAGGTTATAGGAGCACCTACATCACATCGCAGACAAAGACAGTCACCTGAATGGTATACTGAATACAAGGCTCTTATAAGCAAGTGTATCATGATAGAGCCATCCTCTTTCGAGGAAGCTGTGGAGGACCGCGCATGGGTAGATGCCATGGTGGAAGAGTATGATTCAATTGTCAGAAATAGTGCATGGGAGATTGTCTCGAGGCTGGAGGGGAAATCAGTGGTGGGTTCAAGATGAATCTACAAAGTGAAGCAGGTAGCTGATGGGAGTGTGGAGAAGTACAAGGCAAGATTTGTTGCCTGAGGCTTTTAAAAAATTGAGGGGATCGATTATGAGGAGACCTTTGCACCTGTCGCAAGGTATTCTTCCATACAGACGATTCTTGCTCTCTCAGCACAGATGGGGTGGAACATTCATCAGATGGATGTGAAGACTGAATTCCTCAATGGAGTCATTGAGGAGGACGTGTACATAGAGTAGCCTGAAGGTTTCGAGATCTTCAGCAGTGAGTCGCATGTGTGCAGGCTCAAGAGAGCGATGTATGGGTTGAAACAAGCACCTCGTGCTTGGTACACACGGATAGACAATTATTTCACTGGACTTGGATTCTCCAAGAGTGATGCGGATCCTAACCTATACCAGATTGTGGTGGAGGGTAAGTTGCTGATCATTTTACTTTATGTAGATGATTTGATTTTGACAGGTGATGAACTGTTGATACACTCATGCAACGCTGATCTTGCAAAGGATTTTGAGATGAAGGACTTGGACCTCCTTCATTATTTTACGGGAGATTTGATTTAGCATGGTGGTCTTGTTATTGTTTCTCGAGGTAGTGAGGGCGGAGATCTTTTGGAGAAGTTCAACACGCATGGCTGCAAGCCTATTGATACTCCTCTTCTTTAGTGGTTGGAGGAAGGAGGATGCTGCTTCAGCGGAGGTAGTGGATACCCGCATTTATCGACGGTTGGTGGGGTAAAGCATGTATATAATCGATACACGACCGAGAATCCTCACATGTTAACCAGCTTTCACAAGCTATGGTTAAACCAACCAAGATCTTTTGGAAGGCGGGGAAGCATGTATTGAGATATCTCAGAGGCACATCAGGATATGGATCATGGTACAAACAGGAGGATGAGTTGAGGTGGCATGGCTTCACGGATCGGTATCATCATATCAGAGATTGTGTGCAGTGGAAGATCATGTTATTTTCATACATTCCTACAGAGGATCAGGATGCTGATATCTTGACGAAGGCGCTCACCAGGAGAAAATTCAAATACCACGAAGCCGGAGGTAGGGGTTGTAGATAATCCTTGTCTTGTTGAGAGGGAGTGTTGAGATTGTAACAGATGATGAGCTTAGTGGAAAGGAGTCGTTTTCACTAAGTGGAGGCATGAAAAACTATTTTTGGCGCAAAGTCTATTTTTAGACATATGGACCATGTTCTATGAGTTGTAGGATGCTATTTTTGGATGGTTGGTCAAGTCAGAAAAAATATATGGACTTCTATTTTTAGACATACTGGGCATAATCTATTTTTATATTGCCAGTCTAAGAATAGATATGTCGAATATTATTAGCTCTTAATAATATTTAGACTCGAAACATTATCTTATTCTCTTGGATCACTTCAGTTAAGTGCACAGATGTGGCACATGAGCTGACAGAAGGAATTACGCTATTCTTGAGGGTTATGTGGAGCTATTGCATGGATACTTCAATTAGAACTCATGTGGCAAAGTTTGGTGGAGTTGATTGAGGAAGTTAGTGGAGTTGCATTCAGTTTAACTAATCTAAACATAGTTGAGCTATTTGTATTCAGTTTAACTAATAGATACAATTAGTGAGAGTGGTGTGAATTAATTATTAATTAATTCACTAATTACAAACTCATTAATCAGCTAAATAATGCATCGGTTAACCCGATTGCATAGACGGTTTCAGTGGAGACCAGTGCAGAAATAGGTGAAAGAGCAGGTTAACTATCAGTTGTGACTATACTATTGCTATTTTCAACACACAGATAGGTGGAGAATCCCATGAGGATTGCGTAGTACAAGACAGGTGGTTTATATATTTAATGAAGCCATCCCATAGCATTGAAAACACAATAGAGGCTGGCTATCAAGTGGCAAAAGATCGGAGCATGTGTTTTGCTAAATCTAGCTTGATAGTGTGTAGCAATTGGAGGTTGTGCTGAGAGCTTGTGAGGAGCTTTGTACAATGCTTTTTACATGATCTCCATCACATATAATATACAGATATTTTGGGTTTTCATCTTTAAGCTTTCCCATTAAATACTGTGTTCATATGTGTGATTTTTTGTGGTTTTAATGTATAAATGCAATTGATTTTATTTCCACATGTGATGATCAATGGTAGAAGAGATTTTGTATTATGCATGAAGCTAAAATAGTGTGTGATCAGGAGAATCTCGGTGAATAATATATCGGTTATTCAGAATTTCCTAAGGCCTTAGAATTTGCTAATGGAAATAATATCTGAGGATAATGGAATGATAGTCGTTGCAAGTGAGTGGAAAGGGAGTGTATGAATGAGGGTCATGGAAGTATAGACAAGCTTAGATGTAAGATCACACTCAACAGAGAGACCCCCTTATTATTACTGATTTCCTCTATAGGTAGATGAAGTAAATGGAAAACAGTGGTTTCTAGCTTTGTAGACTAGGGTTTCCTCTTAGGGCTTCACCTTTTCCAATCAAATGATGACAAAATTTCTTAAAAGAGGGCTTATAACCTGTACTTAATCTGCAACATGTTTGTAGGACCCCCAAAAAAGGTTTGGAAACCTCTGAGGTGTTTTGAGTTTGTTTGAGGTCTTGCTGAGTGTAGGAGGCCCTCCTGGCCAAACACAGAGCACTTGCTTGGCCTGTCGGGCGAGTCAGGCAAAGGCGGGAACCTTGTGCCAGGCGCGTAGCACCAAGGCCTTTACTAGGTCTGTCGGGTGAGAAATGGGTAGGTGTGCATCACCTTGCCAGGCACATAGCGCCTACCTCTAGGCACGTAGTGACGAAGAAAATTGTATAGGGGAAACTTCCAGGTGCGCGGCGCCACAAACTTAGCCAATTTTTTGACTTGAAACTTCACAGTTTCTTCTCCTTTGGACGTTCTAACTCTTTGCAAGGAAATTTTTATCCCTCTAGAGTGTGAAATGGGCCTATATATACTTGGGAGTTTTATTTAAACTTTTGAAAACCTTCCTCGTAATTTTTATGTCTTTTTCATCATTTTTCACTGATATCCCTTTTTACTTTTTCCTTGTAGATGATTGAAAACACTGTCTTGGCTTTACTTTCACTCCCTTGAGTTTTGAAAAGTGCATTTTGATGATTCTATAATGATTTCACCTAACATCAGCTTCAACACCTTCTTTTTCCTGTATCATGGAATTCAAACCCTATTTTTACCTTCTTTAGCCATTTTCGATTGCAGGTAGCAGGCGAAATGATGAAAATGATGACTTGACTATTTTCTTTAACTTATACTATTTACATTTTTTCTGTGCAAGCTTTTCCTCATGCTTGACTTTGGTGCCATCTCCAGGTTATTTGCTGCAAGTGGTCAGTGCTTTGACATTTAAGTGGGCCATTCAGCTCAAAATCCAAGTTCTCCTTTCAAGACCAACTTGTTTCCCTTCCTTTACTTGCAATTTATGATTTGATAAGACAAATTTCTTTGGAAAATTTCTAGCAAAGGAAAAGTAGTGCCTTAAAAACCTAATGATGATCTTCAACCATGTAAAACCCTAATTGACCTAGTGGAAGGATTCTTTGACTTGGTCTTTGACTAAAAATTGGCTTGGAGTCTTCAAGTGTAAAAATAGAGTATTGACAAAGTGGTGTATTGAAGATCCAAATCCAATGTACTTGATTTATCTAAAGAGCCTACAAAGATAGTTTTGAGACCATCAATTCTTGAGGAACACAGCGAAAATGGGGAAAGGGTAGGCTTATAGGAAAATCCTGAATGGAAAATGGAGTTATGGGCAAAGGAAAAAATAGAGCCAATGCGGGTCATAGGCAAGGAAAAAAGATAGATGAGTATGGCACAAGCCTATAAGGAGTTTCTTGGGAAAGGATGATGGGGAATAGTGAAAATTTTGGTATAAGGATAATGAAGGCAGTGAGATTTCTAAAACTCACAATATTCAGGAATCCTGTTTTTAGAAATCTAGGACCAATATTTAGTCATCTACAAATAATGAAAATTACTCTCTTTTGACTAATGAGTTAAATGAAAATGTGTTGCGAGGCGATACATTTCACAAAAAGCCTCTAAAGTTTTAGATAACGGAAGGTAACAATACGGTCTCTTCAAGGCACCTAGGAGAACCTATGGAAATCATAAATGGGGAGCCTATGTATTCATTTGATGCTATGCTTCCCGACCCACTTCCGGGAGAGAGGTCAGCTGAGAAAATTCGGAGGGTTTCACAATTGCAACTTCAGCTACTGGTAGACCAGTTGGACACCCGAGTGGAGGATTTTAACAAGGTAATGGGAACTCTCGGAGAAAATGCTACTATATTTCCATCATTTTCTAAGTTTCAAATGCTTAATTTTGCATCTCCATCAACAACAACCCCTGTCCTCACCGCATTACCCTCCACCACATTCCACTCAAATCCACAACCAACCATCACTTTGTTCCGTAAAAACAAGTCAACAAAACCTCCCATCCCAGCACCAAAAGGGAAAAGAGCCCGGACCATGAAATACGATCAAGTAGTTGACCTCACAGGTGAGGATCAGGCAAAACCATTAGTCACTAGAATTCTAATTCAACAAGAACCAAAGGTAGGCACTCATACCACCTCTGTATTACCACAATTTAACCCATCTTCACCTCCCAATATACCATTTTCGTCACCACTCAATGCACAAAATTCATCACCAAATACATCGTTTTCATCCAAATACCACTCAACGCATACTCCATCCACTTCTGCAACCATTTCTTATACAATACCAACAGGCACCTTAATGGCCATTGACAATGAGGAAAAAGTGAACTCAAGTACAACAGAAGTAACAGAGGCTAACTCAACCACATTAGGGAAAGGTACCTTTTTAGATCTATTAATCCATACAAGGTTACCCATTTTCGATACTTCACTTACTGAAACCTCACTTAAGCCATTCCAGCAGTCCATGCTATTGCTACAGCTATTCATACCCAAAACACCACCCAGTAGTCATCATTAAAGATCACATGTAGTCCACCAAATTAACCCACATCCCTAAGGACCTCGGAATATTACTATAACTTTACGGTGTGGAACCACTCGGGGAGTGGAATCCAAGCCACATAAATGATAAACGTTGGCGATATGAAAAATTGGGGAACACAGAAGAAACTCTTGGGTTTTATCCAAAAATCGACACGAGATGCATATAATCTACACAATGATCTTCTACAGAGGTATGAACAACAAAAAAAACAAGTAATTGCGCTTACTGATGAGCACAATCAACTCCAGCATGAGAGGAATACTATTCAACAATAGCTTGATCAATTCACGGATAAATTCAAGGACCCATGCCCAACAATTACCACTGTAGAAAAGAGCGTGCCAATAAACATTTTAGCTTGCTCGATTGTTAGTGTGAATTCTAATCGCAAGCGTATGAAAGAAAATCACTTTAGCTGTGCATAAAAAATAGGCCTAACATCAAATATGGCTATCAATTTCCTTAGATATGTAGTTGGTGATCAGAATAAATGCTACAGAAATCTAGATCTATGCAATTAATGACATTAAACAACAAATAATAAGCAAGAGTTGCACCATGCATCCAATGAACAAGACAAGAATTTTTAAAGAATTTTTTGTATTATGACACCTGGGAAGGGAACATAGAAAGATGCTACCATTCCTCCTCAATGGGATGGGTTCTTGTATGTCCTTAGTGCTTCAGATCTAATATCTCTCTCTCTTGATGGTGCCGAAAACCCAAACAAAAATGGAACTCAAGGGGAGTTCACAAGCAAGAAGTATAAAAATATGACAATGATGGAGAATCAAAGTCAGACCAAAAGTATAGATCCAAAGAAATCTTTAGGCAAAAAAAGGTAGTGAATGAATGGAAAAACCTTCTATTTGTAACAAAATATTGAGTTAGTCTAGATATTGGTGCATAATTAAAATATTATTAACCAAATCTAGATCCAACTTTTATGGAATATTTTATTATTTTTGTTGGAGGGAAAATTGATTTAGTTGGTCAATCCCTTTATTTGTAAATAATAAATAAATAAATGACTTATTTATTATTTTAAGAATGTGGTTGAGTAATAATTAAATAAATAGTGATTTATTCAGGTATTTGTAAATGATTTGGTCAAATTTAACAAGGAATATCATTTAAATAATGTTTTAAATAATTATTCCTAGAAAATAATAAGATAAATAGTGATTTATCTAATTAATTTTCTTTTTTTGGGTTAAATATGAATAGGAATATTAATTAAACATTGGTCTAGTTAATTATCCCTTGAGGAAAATCAAACCAATCAGGATTTATTTAATTATTCCTCATGGGGTTTCCTGTTTAGACTAGAAACAACTTAATATATTATGGATTACTAAGATATTTTTCATAGTGAAAGAAAATTTAATATTGTAAAATTTGTCTTACATGGTGTAATTTGGTCCATATAATAGTAACAGGTTATATGAACAAAAAATGGTTTAACATATTTCCCCCCAGCGTGCAAGCATTAGGAGCTAATCGTATGACCGAAGTACGTTGTAAGAAGTCAATCACTAGACACCGAAGGGGGAGTCAGAGAGAGAGAAATATAAGGTATACTAAAGCACAAGAGGAAAAGACCCTGAGGAGGCGATACTTACAGGTGTGACAAGTCTCTTTTATGAGTGAGTAACTGTTCTACATGAGGTGGGGGAGGCATACCTATGCCCGACGAGATAACAAAGTACAAAGAATAATGTTTCTAGTAAAAAAGAGACTGAACTATATAGTACATGTTGGCATAAACATGGGCTAGATAAAAACATGATAATGGATCCCACATGCATACTGTGGTTGGGACAACAGCCAGAACTTATAGAATAAATATGAGTACATGAGATATAAGTACAACCAAAGAGGCCCTGTAAAACAGGAAAGGGCTCTGAAAATATGAATGATACATGCAAACTAAAAGGTGTTGTAAGCGTCTAAGGCTGAAACCATCAAATCTATGGAGCTGCATCCAAGGATGTAATATAGAAGTCATTTGGGCATGTGGGGGGCTACGTGAAGTGCCACCCCGTCATGAGGTCTGAAAACTTCTCACACATGCTTGGGAATTGCTAGTACAATCTGTTGCATCACTGAACCATCAAGTATACGAATCTTGATCATTCCATAAGGAGATGGAACTGAGAAACAATCAATTCAAAGGGAAATAAAGAGTCCCTTTTCCTGATCCGAGTCACCAAAAAAGAGTGGAAGCTGGAACCAAGGTACACCGCCCTCTAGACCTGTCTTCTAGAATGAATGCGCTGATGTAGATAGAAGGATGTCTGCAATAGGTGAGGAAATAAGGGATCATCAACTAAGGCATGAGGGATAATAGTAGAGTGATTGATAGACGGACACCAGGGATGATGGTGAAATGAAAATGGGGGAGTGCGGGTGGGGGGCACAGTAGCTTACGGTTTAAACATAAAGGGCATGGATGACACAGCGATGCGACTAGACTTCGAAGGGGATAGGGACGATGTGGTCGAGGGCAAAAATGTGTGACACGAGAGGTGAAGACGCATGGAGGATGCAAGGTACATGAGATGATGGGAAACAAAGCGAACTCGAGACAAAATCCATGAATGCGATGATAACTCAACTCGGATACTCTAAACAAGGGCGAATCGATGATGCTTCCACACAAAACAGGCCTGGTGGGGACCATAAAAACATGAGTACAAGATGGTTACTCACGATGAAAATCAACACGAGCATGGAAAAATATGAAGGCAAAGTGGTTCCCCAATTATATGGTGCCCCAATTACAAGTGTTGCGAGTGAATAAATTTGATTTTTAGGAGTGGTGAAGTGACCCTTCTTGGAAAAAATGTGTGTAGGTGAAGTGTCAAATCACCAAAAAATAAAGGATACCCATTTGAGAGCTTGGTGAGAGCTTTCCAACGGTGTTGACAGTTTTTCAAATCGGGCTACGGTTTGGTCGTAGTTGGCGAAAGAAAAATATGGGGTTTCTCTTTTAATAAGGCATTTTCCCTCCAATTTGATTCATTTGCAAGTGTAGCTATTGTGAATGTAGAGAGGAGAAAAGGCCCTAAATCTTGTGACGATCGTAGTGGAATAACCGACCATTGGAATCGAGATATGTCAGTTTCAGGTAAGAGGCATAACCCTAATCTTTTAATTCAGTGGATTAAAAGTTCAGTTTAGGCACCCAGAGCTCAGGAACAGACACCTGCTCTTCTTCATGACTGGGTCGTACTTTTTGGGGCATTTTCTGCAACCTGGGTAGCGGGTTTTGGGCAAAAAACTGCAACCTATCCCAGGAATGGCCTGAAAAGTGCAACCTATTAGAGAGAGGAATTTTGGTGTTCTTTTTTGGCTGAGAGCTGGGATTTTATGGTTATGATGTAGTATTTCTTTTCTGTACACTGACAAACATGATGGTGTTGTGGAGATATGGCAGAGTTGAGGATCAAATGGAGAGAGAGAGACCTAGACACGTTATGGTCTGAGATCCGAGAGGATAATGGTGTCTGTGCTGCATTGGCTAGGTGTGGGGTCCTGAAGTTTGTGGAGAACCATTTTATGAGAGCAGAGATCCCTTGTTGGCCCATAGCTATTGGGATCCAAATCATGAGATCTTTATAGTGCAAGGGCACCAGATCGAGATGAATGTCAAGGATATATATTTCCTGACTGGTCTCCCTCCACTTGGGCTGGTGGGAAACACACAGCCAATGTTACCGCGAGGGCAGAACATTATGGAGTTTGTAGAGCACCACTGTCGACCGGGTCTCCATGTGAAAGGGACACAGATACCGATCGGAGATCTAGAGAGGCTAGAGACTTGTGTTGTGTGTTAGTGTGAATTCTAATCGCAAGCATATGAAAAAATCTCACTTTAGTTGTGCATAAAAAACAACCCTAACATCAAAGATGGCTGCCAATTGTTAGATACGTAGTTAGTTGACGAAGACAAATTCTAAAAAATCCGGATCTATGCGATAAGACATTGGCAGGTAAATAAAAGAAAGAAGAGTTGCTCCAATTGCTCCATGCATCAATAGAAAAAAGACAAGAATATGTTTAAATAATTTTGTATTTATGGCACCTGGGAGGAGAACATAGAAGGATGTAACTAGTCCTCCTCAATGGGATGGGTTCTTGTAAGTCGTCAGCACTTCAGATATAAAATCTCTCTCTCTTGATGGTGTAGAAAACCCAAACAAAAATGGAACTCAAAGGGAGCTCCTAAGAAAAATATGACAATGATGGTGGATCAAAGTGAGACCAAAAGTATAGATCCAAAGTGATATTTAGGCAACAAATGGTATTGAGTGAATGGGAAAACCCTTCCATTTATAACAAAATATTGAGTTATTCTAGATATTTGTTCATAATTAAAATATTATTAACCAATTCTAGATCCAACTTTTATGGAATATTTTATTATATTTGTTGGAGGGAAAAAGAATTTGAATTTGGTAAAATCCCTTTATTTGTAAATAATAAATAGATAAATGATTTATTTATTATTTTAAGGATGTGGTTGAGTAATAATTAAATAAATAGTGATTTATTCAATTATTTATAAATGATTTAATCAAATTTAACAAGGAATATTATGTAAATAATGTTTAAATAATTATTCCTAGAAAATAATAAGATAAATAATGATTTATCTCATTAATTTTCATGTTTTGGGTTAAATATGACTAGGAATATTAATTAAACTGATGTTTAACTAATTATTCCTAGAGTAAAATAAAAAAAATATGGATTTATTCAATATTTTCTCATGGGGTTTCCTGTTTAGACCATAAACAAATTAAAAAAAAATTAAGGATTACTAAGTTATTTTTCATAGTGAAAGAAGTTTTACTTAGGGTACAATTGGTCTTACATGGTGTACTTTCGTCCATCAAATAGTAACAGGTTATATGACCAAGATTGGTGTAACATATTACCCCCTAGTGTGTGAGCGTTAGGAGCTAATCGTATGACCGAAGTACGTTGTAAGAACTCAATCACTAGACACCGAAGGGGAAGTCAGAGAGAGAGAAATATAAGGTAGACCAAAGCGCTAGAGGACAAGACCCTGAGGAGGTGAGACTTACAGCTGTGAAAAGTCTCTTTTATGAGTGAGTACTTGTGCTACAAAATGCAGGGGAGGCATACCTATGCCTGTCGAGACAAAGTACAAAGAATAACGTGTCCAATAAACAAGGGACTAAACTATATAGTACATGCTGGTGTGAACACGAGTCAGATAAAAACATGATAATGGATTCCACATACATACTGTGCCTGGGATAACAACCGGGACTTGTACAATAATATCTGAGTACATGAGATATAAGTACAACCAAATATGCCCTGTAAATAGGAGAGGGCTCTGAAAATCTGAATGATACATGCAAACTAAAAAGGCACTGCACGCGGCTGAGTCCAGAACAATAAAATCTGTGGAGCTGCATTGAAGGCTATAATGAAGAGGTCATCCAGGCATGTGGGGGACTACCTAAAGGGCCACCCCCTCATGAGGTGTAAAACATCTCACACACACCCGGGGATCATTGGTACAATCTACTGCATCACTGAACCATCGAGTATATGGATCTCGATCATGCCGTAACGAGCTGGAGCTGAGAAATAATCAAGTCAAAGGGAAATAAGGAGTCCCTTTGCCTGATCCGAGGCATCGAACAAGAGTGGAAGCTGGAACCAAGGTATACTTCCCTCTAGACCTATCTTCTGGAATGAATGAGCTGATGTCAATAGAAGGAGGTCCGCCATAGGTGAGGCAATAAGGGATCCTCAACTAGGGCATGAGAGATAATAGTAGAGCGACTAATAGGCTGACACCAGGGATGATGATGGAATGGGGGGTATTGAATAGCGGGCTGAAAACTTCCCTTGTTAGAGCATGAAGGGCATGGATGACCTGGCAGCAACTGACACAATATAAAAGGGGATAGGGGATATTAGGACTGAAGGCCACAATGTGTGACACGAGAGAGGAACCAAGCAATGAAGGATGGAGGACTATGACGGTATACAAAGGGACTTGGGATAGAATCCATGAATGCGATGATGATTCAACTCGGATGCTCTAAACAAGGGCGAATCGATGATGCTGCCGCACAAAAAAGGTCTGTTGAGGACCATAAAAAATCAAGTACAAGATGGTTACTCATGACAAAAATTGACACAAACATCGAAAAGTATAAAGGAAAAATGGTGCCCCAAGTACAAGTGTTGCAAGTGAAGAAATTCAATTTTGAGGAGTGGTGAAGTGACCCTTCTTGGACAAAATGTGTCCAGGTGAAGTGTAAAATCACAAAAGAATAAAGGATACCCATTTGAGAGCTCGGTGAGAGATTTCCAACGGTATGAACGGTTTGTCAAACTGAGCTACGGTTTGGTCGCAGCGGGTGAAAGAAAAATCTGGGGTTTCTCTTTGAATAAGGCATTTTCCCTCCAAATTCACTCATTTGCAAGTGTAGCTGTGGTGAATGCAGAGAGGAGAGAAGGCCCTAAATCTTGCAGTGATTGTAGCGGACAAACCAACTGTTGGAATCAAGATCCCTCAGTTGCATGTAAGAGGCCGAACCATACTTTTTCATTTTAGTGGATTGAAAGTTCAATTTAGGTGTCCAGAGCTTAGGAACAGAACCCTTCTCTTCTTCACGGTTGGGTCACACTTTTTGGGGCAATATTTGCGACCTGGGTAGCAGGTTTTGGGCAAAAAACTGTGACATGTCCCAGGATTTTTCCTGAGAAGTGCAACCTGACAGAGAGGGGTATTTTAATGTTATTTCTTGGCTGAGATTTGGGTTTTTATGGTTGAATACAGTCTTTCCTTTCTTTACACTGAAAAATATGATGGTTTTGTGTAGATATGGAAGAATTGTGGATCAACTAGAGAGAGAGAGATATTTGGACACATTACAGTCAGAGATCCAAGAGGATCACGGTGTCTGCAGTGCATTGGTCAGGTTTGGGGTCATGAAGTTTGTGGAGAACCCTTTGATGAGAGCTGGGGAGCCCTTGTTGGCCCAGATTTTCAGTTATTGGGATGCGAACCATGAGATATTTATAGTTCAGGGGCACTGGATCGAGTTGACTTTCCAGGGTATATATTTTTTGACTGGTATCCCACCACTTGGGATGGTGGGGAGTACGCAGCCAGTGTTACCGTGAGGGTGGAACATTTTGGAGTTTGTAGAGCACCATTGCCGACCAGGTCTCAATGTCAAGGGGACACAGATACTAATTAGGGATATAGAGAGGTTAGAGACCCGTTCAGTGGCCACAGTGGTGGTACGGATCCTGGGCAACCAGGAAGTCCACCACATAACTAGGGGTCAGATGATGCTTGTTCAAAGTGTGTTGAGTGGGACCTACTATGGGTGGGCCCAAATGATGTTGTCGTCATTGAAACGACAGTTGTCGCTATGCAAGAGGCAAGTGAACCATGACTATGCATATGGCATAGTGTTGTTCTCGCTCTTCTTTGAGAAGATCCCAACACTTCAACCTCGCATATAGATCTAGGATGAGGGCCCAAGAGAGCCTAGGATGCACTAGTGGGGGCAGCTACTATGTAGAGGGGGAGGTGGGGCAGTCGGATGGGTGTTTCAACCTGAGGTTTTTACTCATTGGGATCAGATGCCATTGTACATAGACGACTATCCCTATATTGGGATGATTTATCATGGGGACCCAGACTTTCCATTGCCACCGGGTTGAGCATGGGGGCCGGATGGTAAGTGAAAAGTTTCTACTCTTTTATGTGCATTTTAAAGTTTCAGAATATTGTATATGGTACTGATTCATTCACTTTTGGTATGCAGATACAACACTAGTATAACCGGTCGTGTACATGGGACGACCTCCAGTATCAGGAGCTTCAGGACCTAGTGGATCGAGAGCACTGCAAAATGAGGATGCAGTGGCCCTCCTGAAGGACATTTGTCGTAGATGTGAGAGGCTTTTGACTGGTATTTTAGAGCGCGACTAGCAAGACTTGGATGACCAGTACATAGAGCCATGTATTGGTCTACCCTCGAAGTGGCGAGGGGTCATGTGGCTCATGGCGATGGATGGACAGGGGATGCACGATCTACAAGCTGCAGGAGCAGAGCCATTGGATCAGGATCCTCCAGATAGTGATTAGGTGTAGGGGAATGTGGTACCCTTAGTTTTGAGTTTTTTGTAACATGCTATGGGTATGTCATATGTATCAGAGTTAATGGACTCTAAAACATTTTATATGACACATATAATGGATGCATCGTTTTGATGGTTTCATGTTATTGTCTTATGTTAAATGCGTGTGCTAAGTGCCAATCTATAATATTGTTTTCAATTTTATCTAGATAGTGATTTTGTTCTCTAGATACATGATTGAATGTAATGATTTCAAATTTATGCATCAAAAGCTTCACTCGTAAATATCTTCTAAAAAAATAGAGTTATGCACAAGATAGACACCATTCAATTGCATGAAAAGAAACAGGGAATATAAATGAACATGAAGGTGGAGGATGCAATGGGAAAGGGCATCGGCTAATAAACCTCACACTGCATCATAGTAAGCCTGGTTATTGGTGGCAGTACCAATGCATACACTGTTCGAGAGAACAAGCGAATGTAAGGGGGTAAAAATGGCCCAACCTGCCAAGGCTAGATTTTGAGAGTAGCGACATGTACCATCAGAATAACCAATAGGAGGTGTGGACAGGGGGTCCATCTGAAAGGTGTCACAAGAAAAAAAATGGACCCCCAACCTGAACGCAAGGTAGAAATCAAACAAACACTGTTAGAGGGAGTGCTCTGGGTAGCATGTCTACCACCCACACATCGACGGGTAGGTGGTGTGTGGGAGCTTCCTTAGGGGCAACTTGTGCTCAAGTCACAAAAGTCACCATAGACATGGATGGTGCCCTTCCGCTTATGGGCAGGAAAGATGAAGTCAGGGGTGGAAAAGGCTTCCATGATGTCATCATCACAGTAAAATATGGGGTGACTGGAGGAAGAGAGACCACATGACATGGCGAAGTTACTTGACTCATCATGATGAGAAGAAAGGTTCACATGTGCATCATCACGGGGGCTGACGGAAGAACAAGTAGATAAGGGATCCACTGATGTTGAGCCTAGGGTGATCGCTGAAGGGAGGTCAGGCGAAACAGAAGGGGAAGTCCCAGGGGGGCCTTCCACCATGGATCTCATAGATGACGACAGGTAGTGGAAAGTGGCCGAAGACTCTGTCTTTTCGACATTAGGAGGGGAATGTCAATAGGAGTGGATGTGTCCTTTGGTTCTTCTGAAGCAAAATGTGCAAATAAGGGAGCGGTGGACTCGTTGCACTTGGCCTTGAATTGGCGAACTACCGCTAGAGAGGTGTGGAAGTCCTCGAGGTGGGGACAGAGGTGGTATAGTGGCCATGGAAATAACACAAAGCACATGGGTGATTTGTGTGCAAAGTCTTGAATTTCTTGGCTGAATCAAGTAAAGTAACATGGAATTTTGGGATATCAGGCTCAGGAAACACTTCATTTACCATGGGCTTGAGACGAGGCAATTCAAGACAATTATGTGTGGCATGACCGACAACATCACACAAAGCACACCGGGGGGTACGCTTTGGAGGCTAAGGAGGAGAAGGGTTTGTCGGGGCAGCCTTGTCTTTAGTTTCCTTCTTGCGAGCTCAGCCCCCCTCACCCAAAGCTATCACAACAGGAGTAGGTTCCTGTTGAGGTGGCTGAGGCACGAAAGCAAAGGGAGGGGTCATGGGGACCGGTTGAACTGGGGTCAAAGAAAGATAAGGTTTGGGTTGGCCAGGCGGGATAGTGGCTAGGGGATCAATGTACCGGAATGGAATCCCCAGGGTCGTGTTAGGAAGGGATAAGGTAGCCATAACAGGTGCTGAAAATACTCCAGGAGGGGGAGCTAGGAACAGTATCTGACCAGAGGGGTAATGGCCAGGTGGGACAGCTTTGAGATAGTAAAGGCTAGGAGGAATCATGCCGGGAGGGTAGAGAGGCTCATGGATACCAGCTGTAGATGAGGGGCCTTGAGGAGGGGGTATTGAAGGCTGAGTCAAGGTGCTAGGATCAGGTTGTATAGGGCAGGGCTGCTAAATAGTCGAATCGGGTCGCTTGAGGTCAGACTGGGAAGATTACATCATGTAAACGTTCGACGAGCTGGGATTAGAGACAGGAGGAGAAAGACCAGGGAATGAACCAAGAAAAGAGGAGTATTTGTAGACTCCGGGTGAAACACTGGTCAAAGGTTCGACTGTTTATTTTTTGGCCACCGAAGAGATGATGGACTCAAGGGAGGTCTGAGACTTCAGTTTGTAATATGTCAACTGGTTTATGGTGAAAATAGTTCCATTGTGAGGAAAGCACATCTTACAGTGAACCGTAGATGGAAAACATACATAAATAACTATAGCTACAACCCAATAGAATGTTGTAATATAATGGGGCAAAAATGACTTCTACGTCAACAAAAATAGTCTTGCCCGCAAGAGTAATAGAACAATTACAGAACAGGCCAAAGGGCTTGGAAGAGTGGCTATCCCACGCTCGGAGGGTGATAGTGAAAGGGGCCAAGTTAGGAGATTCGAGTTGCTTCCAAACCTAAGCAGAAATCACACATATGCCCCCTCATCAATGATACAATGGGAGAAGTTATCATTCCGGATCTTGACGGGTATTTGGAAGGCGATGGAAGCAGGAAGGGGGGGATGTTTTGACTAGTCAACATCAAAGAAGATCAAATGATTATCTAAAGGATCCACAATGCCCATGGTAGTTAGTAGAGATTTTCATTGTGAAGGGAATGACTGGAGGAGTTCCAGCATTGAGATGGTGGTAGGGGATTGCGCCAAATCAACTAATATCGTATACAAATGGGCAGCTTTGCCAGAAGCAACGTTTCAGCGTAATGGTCCCTTGGGGATCTTGGTATGAACCTCTACCTTAGGCTGAGGGATCTGTAAAGAACCATTGTTTGTTGAAAGAGGTTTTGTGGAACCTGAAGAAGGGGGCATGGGGGCAAACATATCGGGAATATTGTTGTACTGACGGGACCGAGTCTGAAGGTTGAGGTCAACGGTAATGGGTTGGTCAGAGTTCATCATGATAATATAGTAATCAGAGGTACCAGATGGAGGAGGTTGAGTGGCTGCCTGACCTTCAGGGGGTTGGGTAGCCATGAATCCTTGTTCAAGGAAAGGATTGGTAATCACAGCCGGCTAGATAGGTGCAGCATTGGGAGGAACTGAAGGGGAGGCTTGCTGTCCTCACGATGCTGCTTGAGTCTCCCAAATCTGATGCATTTGAGGTAAAATAGGACAATTGTGGGTGTAGTGACCATAGACACTGCAATAAGAACAAGGCTTATTCGTGTGAACAGCCCTGTCCTGCTTGGACTGAGTGCCCTGTTGCTGGTTAGCAGTGTTATGGTTAGCAGTGTTAGGTGCATTCCCTTGGGGATTAGGTCCTGGATTACCTAGGGAAGATTTATTTTGGGTGCCTTTCCTCTTCTTTTTGGAAGTAGGAGGATTAGTCGTGTCATGCTATGCACACACCTACCCCTGGGGTGTGGTGGCTGTTGTTGCAGGGGTTGATAAGGAAAGGGAGGTAGGGGTGCTAATGTTGGAGGAGCTGGAGCACCAGGCTGTCGATACGGGTAATAAGGAGGTTGGGAAATATTGTGGTAAATAGGTTGGGCAAAAGGAGGAGGCATGCTATATCTTGGATACATGCTACCATGAGGGGGAAAAGTGCTAGAGGAGCTGGCCCCTCCCTGAAGGAAACCATAACCCATGGGAGGATGAGTGTACAGATGAGAAAGGGCTCCAACAATACCGTCGACGGCATGGGATGCCCCTGGTGCGTTGGCACCATCAGGTCTATGGAGATCAAGTAAGATGGTATAAACGTAACCATACTGGGCTATTGCCTCGAGGGGTCTTGATCTAGGTTCGGAGGTTAAGGTTTGCCAACAAACCCCTATACTACTAGCCCTTTCGGCAGTGACCTGCTTGTGCAGGCCAAAGTCTCACTCGAAGTAGTATGGGAGGGTGCTAGAACTAGGTTTCCGCACCCTAGGAGAGGGTAGGTAAGTCAAGTAGAGCTGTGTTCGACCTCACAATTACCAGATCGTATATCACAAACCCAGATCTATAGATCGCTTCGCATCCACGTGCGTAATACCGATTATAATCACAGTAAACAACAGAGCATAAATTCATAGAATAATAACGCAACAAATATATATATATATATATATATATATATATATATATAAATTATAATAGACAGATCCAGATCCGGTGTCAATGCAGCATCAGCAGATCACACAGTTATTTCTGCAGCTTAACACAGAACCATGCATAGCATAACAGATATAATAGAGTCACATTTAACAGAGTCAGATATTCCAATGACCTCCCGCTTTCATTAATCCTTTAGATCCTTTTACAATACCCAAAACCCAACCTGCACACACAACAGTAGGGTCCACACATAACAGGACTGAGGATATTCGTGCACACAGCCAACAGTGGTCCTTTCCCCAATAATCCAAACAGATCTACTAACTTTAAATTCACACCAACCTTAATACCTACCTCTCTATTGACTCAAAATGTCCTTCTATTTATATCGATCTAGCCTAATCTTTCCTGTGGTCCACAAACCGTGGTTTGCAGACTCTAGGTCTACCCTTTGACCCATTATAATGCTTTTGGGGCTTTGAACCACCCCAAAACCCTTGTGCTAGACTAAAATATGCCAAAAATATACAAAAATACTCAAAATTGTCCCAATTTGCAGCCTTTGGAGGACCCTGTTCCAACAGTCCCCCAACACAATCTTGTGACTCGTCCCGAGTCACTATGGTGGTGGAGTCTCTACCTACGCGTGCAGTGCATTGATGGCAACGACCAGCGGGGGCAGAAATTCTTGACTCTAAGTAGCAGTGCTTTGCGCAATATCTACGAGATTCTGTGATGTCGGTCCTTTTGTCACAACAGTGACACACTCCAGTGTCTGGTTTAGTCGCTTAACAAGAACATTAACATCCTATGAGAGCTAGAGGGTTGCAACAACCCTAGGCTTCAAGCATTCTTCAACGACGTGCTTCTTATGCTGGAGCTCCTCAATCTCATCCTAGAGGGTGTTGTTAGTCCTCAACTGTGCGAACGCTATGCTAGAACCAAGGTGGGTAATGTAGCCTCGATCTGTTCGAAAGCTTCCTCCTTCTGCCGCAAGTCCTGATTTATTTGTTGGAGGATCGGATCACACCGGACCTTGGTCCATAACTGCATGGCTATCTATAGTAACTGGGCACCCTGAGCAATCTGCCATGTAATGGTGTTTGTAGCCGTGGTCACCAGTGCAGCGCGTTGGGCTCGTACCTTTGGGGGTGTTTCGGGCTGTACTTTGGCCTGTAAGTCAGTTATTTGCTAATCTAATTGTGTCTTAATGACCTGCATTTATGTCCTGGAAGCCTTCAACGCTGCGACAAATCCTTCCACTTTAGCCCGGGGGGTGGTTTCGACCGGGATCTCTTCTATAATCTTTATGCAAAGCTGGTGGATCAAGGTTTCGAGCTCCGTTTATTGCGCGACAGCAAGGAGCACTTCTGCATTCTGCTGTGCGATGGTCTGTTCGGCCACACCAAGTTGTTGGTGTACCTGCTGGTCCCGATGGTGAATCTCCTAAAACACAGCGGTGTGGAGGCCCTGCAATGCTTCGTGGGGCAGCTTGGCTAGATTTAATTGCACCCTTGCACCTGCTTGGAGTTGTATTTCATGGTTCGACGAACTGATCACAAGGGTGGTGCTAAGTAAGTAAAAAAGATGGCTTTCTTCCGTAGCTAGCGCTTTACTACTAGATGCCAAGGGAATCCGTCCGTGAACCATGCTGGTCTGTAGCGTGTCTGTCTTTATCTGCAGGGTTCGAAGCTCGGCCTTTTTGGAACAGGGTCTCCTACAAGTTGCGAAACTGGTCCGTTTTGAATATTTTTTATTATATTTAGTCTAGCGGAGGGGTTTTGGGGTGGGTCAAAACCCTGAAAGCGTTTTAATGGGTAAAAGGGTAAACCAGGGGTCCAAAAACCACGATTTTCAGACCATAGGAAAGTCTAGGCTAGATTGATATAAATAGAGGGACATTTTGTATTGTAAAGTATAGGAATGATGAGCTATTGATGTGAACTGTGGTTTAAGCTATTTGTTTGGGTTTTGGGGAAAGGAATTCTGTTGGTTGTGTGCGCGGAGATCCAAGTCCAGTTGTGTGCGGACCCTGCTACTATGTGCGTAGGTTGGGAAGGGAATTGTAAGGAAGGATTGATGAATGAATGCATAAGAAAGATTGATAGAGAACTTAATTTGTGAGTATGCTTGTGCGAATTGTTGGTAATTGTTGCACTGCGTATTTTCTGTGTTTAAGCTGTGAAGGTTTTTGTAAGTGTGTTTTAGGCATATGGATTGGTTCTGTTTTGTTCTGTTCTGTTTATGTAATACTATGTTACTATCTTAAAGGCATATAATTATAGATCTAGTGCATGTGGATACGAATCTAGACCTAAGTGACCCTACATAGAACGAGGTAATCTGGGAATTACAGGGTCTAATGCAGCCCTGCTTGCCTTACCTATCCTTTCTGAGGGTGCGGAAACCTGGTTCCAGCACCCATCCATACTACTTTGGATGAGACTTTGACCTGTGAAAGTGGGTCACTACTGAAAGGGCCAGTAGTATAGGGGTTTGTTGGCAAACCTTGAGCTCCGAACTTGGGTTAGGACCCCTCGACCCAACAGGCCTGGATGGCGTTGATCAGAGCCCTTTGTTGTTCCTCTAAAGCTACCCATTTTTCTTTTGTGGCTAGTGTGACTACATCTGCAATTTGTTCGAGATATCCTTTAGTCAACATAACCGTCTCATCTCATTCCTTCCGTTGGGCACGCTGCTTCTTTTGGAGTCCCTTGACAAGCTCACCTATTCGCTTTGTACCTCCGATGCTCACTTCCTCCATGCCCAGATATGGCTGCGAATCAACATGGGTGTCAACCTCAATGTTCTTCATGGTGGTCTGCTTTGGTTGCATGTCCTTTTTTGTGGATGTGCCTGAGTCTTTCCCTGTGCCTCGAGCCTCCTTGATGATAACAGTTGGGAGTACCTGTGTCGTGCTAGTACTTGCAGTGCCCCTTGCGCTGGATTTGAAGCGTATCTTCCAGGCAGG
>JAXQQM020074837.1:0-121499 GCA_034641835.2 Pinus albicaulis
TTTTATGAAAGGTGACATATTCAGTAATTTCCCCTACAGTCAATCTCTAGAATAGATCTAAATAGAAGTTTTTCATTTTCATATCCATGGTCTCAAACAATGAGAGTGAGAAAAAACCTTTTATATTCAATTTAAAACACATGCATTAACATATAATAGTGATATTTTCCTTTCTTTCCAACTTAGTCCATCCTTCTAGAAAAATCCATTTTAATGAAGCATATATATCCATAGTGATCCACTAATATTTGTTCACAAACAACTATTCCATTTTGTAGAAAACTATTAGTTCGGCCAAAATTCTAAAATAGTTCGGGAGAACAATTATTTTATAAATATATCATTTGCAAACAGTTGTAGGTTTCTTGCTCACATCTTTCTCATACAAGGAGGTCTTGTTCGTTGATTTTTTTTTATTGGGTGTCTCACGCGATTCTTGTTCACATCTGTCTCGTGTGACAAATTCTTGTTTGTTGATTTCTATTGATTTGGTGTCTCGCGCGACGAGGTCTTGTTCGTTGATTTCTGTTGATTTGGTGTTTTTCTGATTTGTCCGTCGACACTGAGGTAAATTTTGTTAATTTTGTTATTTTTTGTAATTATTTTTTGCTTATTTTTTTTAATTTGATTTTTATTTGATTTTTTTTTCACAGTAATTTGTTTGTCTTCCACGATCTCTTTAGAATCTTTAGGGATAGCTTGGGTTCATCTATGAATTTTTGCTACAACTTTCCGAGTATGTTCCTTTCTAGCTTATTGCTTCTGCTAAGAATGGAGTCTCTAAAGGGCCAGGTAGCCTCTAGATCTCATCTTTTATGAAAGGTGACATATCCAGTAAATTCCCCTACAGTTAATCTCTAGAATAGATCTAAATAGAAGTTTTTCATTTTCATATCCATGGTCTCAAACAATGAGAGAGAGAAAAAACCTTTTATATTCAATTTAAAACACATACATTAACATATAATTGTGATATTTTCCCTTCTTTCCAACTTAGTCCATCCCTCTAGAAAAATCCATTTTAATGAAGCATATATATCCATAGTGATCCACTAATATTTGTTCACAAAAAACTATTCCATTTTGGACTTTTATATCTCAAAACTATGCTCATTGAATTTATGCATCTATGTTTTTAAATTAGTTGAAACTATTTTATTACACCATAGGAATCATTCCCATATATCTCCCATTTTATTGGGGTGTATCACATTTTAAGAAAGGCAAAAATTAGCCATAAAACTTTCCCATTGAAACCAAAAGTGTTTTGATACAAAACATAGGTTTTAACCTTATATAGTTTAATTGTTTCAAATAGATTTTTAATAAAATGAAAAATATTCAATGTTAAAAACATAGTATTTAGAAAAAAAAACGTAATTTGATACAAAACATAGGTTTTAACCAAGTATATAGTTAATTGTTTTGAAAATATATTCTTAACAAAATGAAAAATATTCAATGTAAAACACATGCACATTAACATATAATTGTGATATTTTCCCTTCTTTCCAACTTAGTCCATCCTTATTGAAATATCCCTTTTAATGAAGCAAATATATCCATAGTGATCCAGTGATATTTTTTCACCAAAAACTATTCCATTTTGGATTTATATACCTCAAAACTATGCTAGTTGAATTTATGCATCTATATATTTAAAGAACTTCAAACTATTTTATTTCACCATAGGAATCATTTCGATATGTCTCCCTTTTAATGGGGTGTATCACATTTTAAGAAAAAACACATTAGCCATAAAAGTTTCCCATTGAAACCAACAGTTCAATTTGATACAAAACATAGGTTTTAACCTTATATAGGTAATTGTTTCAAATAGATTCTAATTTAAAATGAAAAATATTCAATGTAAAACACATGCATTAACATATGTAATTATGATACTTTCCTTCTTCCAAAATTAGTGGATATCCTTTTAGAAAAATCTCTTTTTAATGAAGAAAATATATCCATAATGATCCACCGATATTTTTTTCATAGACAACTATTCCATTTTGGACTTTTATATCTCAAAACTATGCTCATTAGAATTTATGCATCTATATTTTTAAACTGCTTCAAACTATTTTATTACACCGTATCTATTTCTATATATCACTCATTTTAATGGGGTGTATCAAATTTTGAGAAAACACATTAGCCATAAAAGTTTCCCATTGAAACCAAAAGTAATTTGATACAAAACATAGGTTTTAACCTTATATAGTTAACATTTCAAATAGATTTTTAGTGAAATGAAAAATATTCAATGTAAAACACATGCACATTAACATATAATTGTGATACTTTCCCTTCTTTCCAACTTGGTGGACATCATTATAGAAAAATCCCTGTTAATGAAGAAGATATATATCCATAGTGGAATTGATATTTGTTCACAAATAACTCTTCCATTTTGGACTTTTGTATCTCAAAACTATGCTTTTTGAATATATGCATCTATATTTTATTACACCATAGGAATCATTTTGATATGTCTCGCATTTTAATGGGGTGTATCACATTTTGAGAAAAACAAATTAGCCATAAAAGCTTCCCATTGAAACCAAAAGTAATTTGATACAAAACATAGGTTTTAACCTTAATATATAGTTAATGTTTAAAATATATTTTTAATGAAATGAAAAATATTCAATGTAAAACACGTGCACATTAACATATAATTGTGATACTTTCCCTTCTTTCCAACTTAGTGGACATCATTATAGAAAAATCCCTTTTAACGTTGCAGATATGAGGATGATGATGATGGTTAACGTCTAATGAGACCAATCATTGCTCTATCGGACCTAAAGAAAAGAGTTATTTAATTTGATTTAAGATTTTATTCCTATGCTCAAAAATCTTGGAGAGAAGCCTCTTGAGCTCACTATAATTTTGACATCTTAAAAGGCTAGGAAAGTCTATATTGCAACAAAGAGTATGAAATTGAGCTATAATGTGG
Source organism: Pinus albicaulis (assembly GCA_034641835.2). Taxonomy (NCBI): domain Eukaryota; kingdom Viridiplantae; phylum Streptophyta; class Pinopsida; order Pinales; family Pinaceae; genus Pinus; species Pinus albicaulis. Next base: position 2,966 of record JAXQQM020074837.1, read on the forward strand.
TTGTATGAGGGGCACTCTAAGATGAAGTGGTTTTCATCCTTGATGTTCATATTCTCACAAATATGGGAGATACTTTCCATCCATGGTGTTTTAGGAACTGTCCAACGACATGTTCACTATGGAGCTCATGAGAGTTCATTCTAATCTTGGATATATTAATTTTCTTCTTTTAGCTAGTTAAAATAGAGAGATACTTTCGATATTCTAAGGTGGGGTTGATGACCTCCTTATAATACCTTAATTTTCTTTTAGTTGCTAGATCTTTCTTACACCACATTTTTTTTTTTGAACTTAGAAGTAACAATTTTTTTAATGTTATTGATCTTTTGCAATGCAACATTATCGTCGATCTCGCAATGGTTTAACTAGGCCCTGGTGTCTTTATACCAACCTCGTTTAAGCCTTAGGCAGTTTTGGTTGGAATTTGAAGCTAGCTTAGGAAGTCTATGGTCTCCTATGTTACTAAGCTTGTGCTTCTACAACAGAAGCCTAGTCATAGCTAGACTCTCGATAGGGGAAAGACCAACTTATATAAGGAGATATATATCCATAGTTGAATTGATATTTGGTCACAAACAACTCTTCCATTTTTTACTTTTATATCTCAAAACTATCCTCATTGAATTTATGCATCTATATTTTACTACACCATAGGAATCATTTCGATATATCTCCCATTTTAATGGGGTGTATCACAATTCGAGAAAAAGACATTAGCAATAAAAGTTTCCCATTGAAACCAAAAGTGATTTTATACAAAACATATAGGATTTAACCTTATATAGGTAATTTTTTCAAATAGATTATTAATTTAAAATGAAAAATTTTCATTGTAAAACAAATGCATTCTTATACACCCTTGTGTCTACATAAAGTACTGTGAGTGATTCAACGGGTCCTCTACACCCTTCATAGGATATAATTGGGACAAGTAGTGTTAACTTCTACAAGTTTTCTAGGGAGAGTCTGTAAAGGGCCAGGTAGCCTCTAGATCTCATCTTTTATGAAATGTGACATATCTAGTAAATACCCCTATAGTCAATCTCTGGAATATATCCAAATATAATTTCTTCATTTATCTCATGATCTTGTGTCAGTTCTCCCATGAATTTGCAATAAATGTCAATTTAATATATATTTTTATTGAATTTGTTTTTTTTTTATTCAAGGATAAGAAAACCATTAAATATGGTTGAAAAATGGAAACTATGCATAGAAGTTTATAGCTATCCTAATCCAAGGAAAGCAATGATTACATATGTGCTTTCCAATATTGCAACTAGAAAAGTCATTCAAAGGAAAATGAATATACCAGGAAGAACAAGAAAAAACGAGGCATATTATATTGGATTGATAGAAGGCTTGGGAACAGCTATGGAGTATGGATCAAATGGAATTATAGTTTTCACCAATTCTGAACTTGTGTGCAACCAGATGAATGGCATGTACCAAGTTAAGAATGAGAAGCTAAAATAACTGCATGGAATAGCAAACAACATTGTTAGTGAATTTCAATTTTTTAGTATAATACATTGTTCAAATGTGAATAAGATGTCTGCTGATCTAGTGCGTGGGGATATTTCAATTCAGGAAATTCCAATTCAGGATTCATCTATCAAAGATTAATTAATAGATGAATTAGAATTATACGAGGTAATTCTAATGCAATATTCATCTCTCAAAGACAAATTAGTTTTGAGATGCTCTTATTCAGAAATTCAAGATTCATCTCTCAAAGATGAATTAGTTTTGAGACGCTCTTCTTCAAAAATTCAAGATTCATCTCTCAAAGATGAATTAGTGTTGATACTCTCTCCTTCAAAATTTATTGATGGACATTGTAACATATCTTAGATATGTGTGTATTTTGAACTTATAAATGGATATTTTTTAATGAACATGTGCTTTTATCATTTATATACCAAGTGTGCTTCCGTCCATACCACAACTTGGTGAACCCCCACATTTGGTACCATGGTGAAATTTGTATTTTTATAAATTAAAATGTTTGACTTCAAATAAATTTTTGGTTAAATGGAGTTTGTTTAAATGGAGTTTGACTTATTTTTTGAAGAAAATGTGTTTTTTAAATTTTTACCAAGGGCAAGCACACCATGGTGCTTAATTTGGTGAGCTTATTATTTTTTATACCTTTCTTTCGCTTAAACGAGCCTACATCAATTATGTTGAAAGTTGTAAGCTACACAATTTGTATAAGATAAATTACATTAATTTTCTGAAATTTATTTTTTGAATTTATTTTAAACCAGTCAGTTTAAAAAAGGATCAGATAATGGTTCACCGTAGATAGCATGTCATGGAGATGAACAAATTATAATGTCATAATCTCATATCTTTATGGGGGACTCAGATCGAGGAATGTTTATGGTATTTAAACATAATCTTAACTCCACACATGTGTACATGTATGGAATTCAATTTTTTATCGTACTTTCTTGTTAAATTAGTTGTTATTATTTTCTTTTATTTTTAGAGATGAGAGAAGTGTCTTACCTATCCAAGTTGGTGTATGCTCATAGTTCACCTAGTCATGGTAACATGTTTCCATGAGACTTACCCAATAATGTTGTCCAGATGACAAAGTGATTCAATTTTCTGTCCAACAAATTTTAGGATGGTTACAAGTTTCTCTCCCACCCTCGAGGTTGGTGGTAACCAAATCCCCCACATGCCTTCTACACACAGTGAGTCCCCACATAGTGCTTCTCTTATTGTTAATGCTTCTGTATCCCCTGCATCCCTACATATTGTTAATATTGTGCTCTCATATTGTTATTGTTACGTCAAGGATTACATCGTGTTTCACCAGATTATATTGTCGCTCCATGCACACCTATATACATAGAAGGAGGTTTTCTCCATCAACACTAATAATCATTCATGTAATGGCTGAGGTTTCCAACTGCTGGTTATTTATACATGCTGATATTCTTTTCTTCTATTTTTGGAGTTAATTTATGCCAAAGTATTTTGCATCGCAGCTTTGGATCTCTAGGTTTTGTTGTTCAAACAGGTCATTGTGTAATTTTTGCTATAACTTTTTTTTATGGTAAAGGTTCAGAACAAGTTCCATCAAAAAAAAAACCTGGGCCTGACGATAAAACTACACGAATGTCTGAATACTTTTCTCAACTAGCCTTCTGCAGCACAAGCCAATCACTAGTGCTACTGAAGAATTGGGCACCTCGCTTTCACTGGTGTTCAATGTTCCTTCCTTGGATTTGACATAAACCTACTCAATACTCCCACCACATGTGCAATGTCTAGTTCAGGCATGTACTCATCGTATACATCAAAGTTACCCATCGTACTTGCAGGAACACGGGACATATCCCTCCTTTCTTCTTGTGTCTTGGGATACATTGTTCAAATGTATATTTTTATACCTTACGTAATAGGAACAATTTCATCGCCATTATTCGGCATGAAACCGTAATATAGTTCAACATACTTCCTCTTGCTTAACTGCAGCTTCCTTTTCGTCGATTCTCTTAATTTCCATGCTCAAAATAGTCAGCATTCAAGATCCTTCATACAAGCAATTGGGAGAACAATCAAGTCTTCAAATTTTGATACTTTGTTGGTTTTCAATCGACAACATATCCACATACAAGCATCAATACCAACATACTACCAATTAATTTGCATGTTTGTTGATCCTCCTTGCTTTTAGAACCAAGTCTTCAGATATAGGTACTAAACATACCACATCCTTAAGGACTCAATCCACATGCTAGTTTCTTCAACTCGTTATTAACGTTTCTTTTCATCTTTCACCATGTGCTTTGTGTTGTCATGGACTTTCTTCTAGATCCCCTCAATAAATGTTGTCTTCATATCCATCCGTTCTCTATCTCAAATAAATGTAGCAAAATAATAGACAAAAGTAATCTAATAGAAGTAACTTTTGGCAACAGAGAAAAAAATATCACCAAAATCAATTTCCTTGTACTGAATAACTCTTTGCTACCAACCAAGCTTTGTGTATTTATCCACCTTGCCTTCTAAATTCATCTTCTTTTTGAACACCCATTTTTCTCCCTAAGCCTTTCTAGCCGACAACTCACTCGCATCCCATGCCTCATTTTTGTGCAAGGATGCTATTTCATCAACCATGGCTCTTTCCGCAGTCATGTTTAAATCTATTTCCTCTCAGTCAGTTCCGTCTATCATCGTTTATAGTTAAGGCAAACCTCTCGAACAAAAGAAGATGAATATACTGTTTCTTCTTTCCCGATTTGATCTTTCTCACGTACCGGGAGTTTGTGGTTTTCTCCTCTTCTCGAGTCTTCTTCTCCGTTGTAGAGTCCGATTCATCCTCCTTAGCTCAAACTCTATCTTCTCAGGTTCCTTTGACAAGACTTCATGTGTAACAACATCTTTTCACCTCTAAACACCACATCTCGGTTACACAACCCACACAACCTTCTGTTTCCGGTCTGCAAAGCTTCGTAACCCTTAAAAACCATTCTTCTTATACCCAACAAAGATTCACCTTTTCAGATTTATTATCCAACTTGGTCCTTTCTTTCTTTCGAGCATGTACATATGCATCACATCCAAACACCTCAGATGTGAAAGAGAGGGTTTCTTACCGATCTACACCACCAAGTGCCTACCCTCCAACGCTAATGAAGGCAGATCCGTTAACCATGTAACATGCGCTCCACCGCTCGCCCAAAATTCTTGTCCTTAACTCCGGTACCACCGAGCATGCTTCTTGCCTTTTCCATCAACGTTCGTTCATTCTTCGCAACCCGTTTTTCCGAGGTGGAGGAGTCACCATGCTACACCACACTTCTTATAGAGTCTTTCAAATTCCTTCTTGTAGAACTCCACCATGATCTCGTCCTCGCCGCCTTTATCTTCTCCTGTCTGCTTCACCAAAGAGCCTTAAATTATTTAAATATGTCAAAGAATTTTATTTCTTTCTCAGGAACATATCCATGTATTCCTTGAGAAGGTATCCATGAAACGAAACATAGTAATAAAATTTCCGAGGAGGAACTGTATGTGTCCAAACACACGACTATGCACAAGTTCTAATATTTTGTTATCCCTCTTAGCACTCGTAATAAAACTCACCCGCACCGCTTCCCATATATATGAATGTCATAAATCAAAATCCAAAGAGAGAAATTAGACATACCTTCTACTACAGTATTCTGCGCATCCGAAGGCCCTTTCTCCAATATGTCCAAGTCACAGATGCCAGTGCTTTGTCTTTTCCCGCATGTACCTAGGCTTTCCGCTCCACTTTCGTGAACCACATAACCTGGCACCCATCAATAACAGTGCTACCAGTAGATTGCAGAGTTCCAGTTCGTAACTCCCCATATTAATACCATTTCCCCCGAACCATCTTGGCAGCATCTTTCTTTGGAACACTATTTTTGCACCGTATCATTCATCTTGCTTATAGAAATCATATCAAATAATGCAGAATATGCTAACACCGTAAAGTGTTCTAATCCTTCCACCTTGTAGTTTTAGAATGACCTTTCCATGTCCAACAATTCTAGCCTTTCCTATCATCCCTAGGGAAGAAATCACCACCATCATATTTACACTGTTAACTACTCCTCGAAAGGGATAAGTGACAAGGATGCACCGAGAGTCAAATAACCACACTCGATGATCTGTTACGTGTATTTGAAGAAGTCAGCCAACACACATCCCCACCTCCTTCATCCGCGTGTTTTTTCCTACGCAAAAGGACATCATCGTATCCCTTTTCCTTTCTCAGAGCTTTAGATTCATAGTCCTTTTTGTAACGTCTCTTCCTTTCAAAAGATTTCTAATACAACTTTACAAAATTTCTAGGAGATTAGATTCTCTAGACTAGATTCCACTTGAAACCCTATTTCCCTGTTTCTATTTTGGACCTTCCTCGCATGGGGAGACAAGGCATCTCCATTCGGCCCTCCGTTACTTCTCCGTTCGATTTCCTCTCGATAACAAAGCTTCTAGACAATGTCATCGAAATTCAAGGAAGCGATGCATACTATTGCACTAAAATTGAAGCATACTTCCATGGATATTTCCAACACATGGTCTTGCAGTATTACAATGGATAACCTACTCAAAATTAAAAAACCATTTCCAAAATTAATACCATTTACCTAAGCGTTAAAACACAACTTATTATGCATATTTTAGAATAATATATACATATTAAAATTCTTCTAGTCGCAAAATAAAGGATATAATGCTCGTATTCGGTGAATCTAGAGGCCCACCATCTAATTTAAAATTAGTATCGGGATTCATTTTCTGTGAATTCCCTAATCCACCGCCAAAGTCAAAGTTGTATCTAATGCCCATCCCCATAATCCTATTATTTTACCCTTACCGAATAGTTATCATCACGGTTTCAACACACTTCACTGGTATTCATTCCATTTAAAATTCTAATGACCAAAAATAAATCCATCCTCAACCTTTTCCTTCCCACACATAGTCCCTCAGAAATCTGATCATCTCCTTCCGTGTAGTCCCTCACCATCCATGTTCACCAATATCCTTTATCCTGGAAAGTATCCTTCCTATAACCATTCCTCACATCATTAGATACAAACCATGATTTATACCTACCCTCAAAACCAAAGATAGTGGTCATAATATGCTTGGTGGAATCAATGGACACTATTGGGCAAACAATGACCCACAATAGCTCTTATTATCGAATTTATTTACCAACACATACTCCATGATCCATTTCCTTGTTTTTGTTACTAATGTTTTAAATCCGTTTCAACCACCGAACTAACATTTTTAAAAGCTTCGTGCACGAAGGTCATAATTCCTGTTAGACTCGTAATGAATTGAAAACAAACCCAAATCATACATCATTGGTAGCTCATGAACAAGGTAAACTTGCAATCATGTTCACTTTGTGTTTGAACAAGTCAGCAGTAGTTGTTTGATCAAATCACCATGTATAGACATATCAAATTTGGTTATCTCAACACACAAACCATCGAAATAAAAATCATTAATCACATGAAATCATAATAAACCATAATCATAAATCATACTTAACCATCATAAGTTAGAACCACAGATCACATCCATAATAAATCTGAAATCGCTATCATTACCTATCCTTCATCGATCCTTTCTCTATGCCCTTGTTCTTTCCGTAGACCCAATGGGATCAATTCCACACCATAAAACATCAGTGTTTTGCTCTTCAATCATGTACACACACAGACAAACCACACATGACACATACAATACACCATTTCTCAACCAATACACAATAGATACAATTTAGAGCTGGCGGCAGAATACAACAAATACATATGCCCACACTAGAATAAACATATACACATACAAGAATACATATACTGGCCCAGAATGACATAATGCACACACTTAAATGGTGTATGACACAACACAATACGTACACCGTGTCCTGTGTACACATATTAATATACACCACATGCGTACACAAATATCATATTCACAACATGTAACATAGCACTAGTCGTACAATAAAAATCATCCGTGCAATGTGTGCAAAGAATCACATGTACATGAAACCATCTCGTACAACACAAACAAAATGCCAAATGTACAATTTAGACCACATGTACAATGTGTAGACCATACTGTAGGTATAGCCATAAATATGCATAAATGTACATGATACTAGATGTGCAGCCATGTGCCAGTAACAACATGTACGTGACACTAATTAACACAACACCATATGTACATAGCACCATACACAACATGAAACTTAACACCATATGTAAATAGAACCCATAGAACATGTACAGAAGGATACGTACAAAACACGGTATATCGAATATGTGCACAACACCATATGCACACAAACCACAAATAAAACATGTGCACAACATGATATGTACACACCATCGCATATCCAACATATACACGTAATCTATACCTAGCACTCATATACATATATGTAAACAAGACATATACGTATACATACAACATAAATATGTACACTATTACATATGTTATATGTATACAAAATAATACACACAATTAATGGTAGTAACATGATCAACATATATACAACACTAGTATTACAAATCAATATATCAAATAATCGACCACATGAAACCTTTTTCTTTCTGTTTTTCTCACCATTCATGGTTATCCTACGTGCTTGAGATCACAATACATTCAATTCGCTACCGATGTACCCTCAAACATTACTTGTTCATAGCACATAAACATAGGTATAGTATAAACATATAATATCAATTTACTACATGATACTAACCCTACAAATATTTCATAGTTACTCTTCCTACTTGATTCTCACAAGACAAAGAACTCTTTCATGTCATTAAATTGTATAATCAATCCTTCCTCAACAAGAATTATCCTTTAAAAACCACCGATACAAGGATACAGACACACATATACATACATATATCACTAGTACAAAATAATTACTATGTCACCACAATGACATACATACACACACCCGCATATACATGCGTATTTAGCATCAAACTTCCATGATTTTTAAGACCAAAAAAAAAAACATACGTAAATGCATATATATATATATATATATATAAGTAATATATAATCATGATCATCACATAATAATTACCCAATATCATAAGGTCAAGATTAAGAGAGCTTCTTTACCTACGTACAACGTCTTCAACATAGGCAAGTAATATAACACCCCATATCCATTTTATTTACCTTTTTTTATTGCTCTGGCCGATGTCAGAATACTTATTTTCATTTAATGCAAATGGGAATTAAATCATTTAACTAACTACGTATTCTTTACCTTTCCGTTCACTACTAATGACCTAGATTCCATCTATGTCTTTGATTACTCAGTTGGCACCACATTCATCCTTGAGCTCCATTACTTTTCCTTCTTCTCCCCAACCAATTCGAAATAATTTCGAAACAAAAGGAAATAAAAATAAAGAACAAGAAGAATACCATGAAAAACCAAAATCAATACAACACCACAAAAAGTGGCAATGACCATGCACCAGACACAATTGAGACCAATTCAATAGCAAAACGAACCACAAGAGACCAAAAGCACAACACAAGAAACACCGTGAATCAATCCCATTGGTATAGAGTGCTTCCCAAGGAAAACAAACCTAATCCTTATCCAATATTTCATGCAGTAATCGTTCTTTTCGATACAATCCTCGCATCACGCTACCATATCCACACCACCGTCAATAAGAACATAAAAGTATACCAATTATCTTACCTTGTTGCTCCAAGAACTTTGACTCGTAAATGAAAATTCATGTCATTCAGACAAACTAAAATATCAAGATAAAATATCTATAAATTCATCTTTTTACCAAGACTTAACAACCATGTCATACTCCACACTCAACTCACATTCAATGTTTTATATGCAATGCTACAACTATCTCCTACTTACGTCATGGTATTTTCCAACACATATGTGGCAAAAATATTCAAAACAAGATCATTTCTAGAAATTTATAAAGACACATGCTCATATCATGTGATTAATCAAATATTTAAACAACCATATGTAACATGTTAAATCAACAAGACGACACATAGTAACAATAAAAAATCAAATATTGATATATTACATAATCAAACAACTAAGAATATAGAAACCACATACAAACCTATACCTGATGTATCTTATGCAAGATTACCTTTGTATACACAATCAACATAGATTAGTACAAAGCATATTTGCCAAGACTTAACTTAAACATAAATAAGGTCATGATATCCATAATGCTGACTAGTTAACATTTTCATACCATAGGCTCATAAATATTTATCTTTATTTCATAACAATCGCATGTGTAGTCAATCTATATTAGTTCCGCTACAATATCAAAACATACTAATGCATACATGAATGTCATGACCATAACCAAATGCATAGGCTCATTCAAATTCGTACAATACTTAACATCAACACTCCAATGCCAATAAGTTGAAACACAAAGAGAGGGGACGATGAATCAATATTTATTTTAAATTATTATTTTTACCCTCAGATCACTTATAATTATAACACAAATGAACAATAAGAATAAATAATTTTATTAATGAGTAATAACAAGGAACTTAATACCTGTTTACAACAAACTGGCACAATATAATCGAGTCTTCCTCTAGCCCTAGATGAAGACACCAATCTCTAACCGGCCATGATTTCTTTCCATTCACCAGCTTGACTTCATGAGGCTCCAACATCTTAGCTCAACCTTACCTTGCAAGACTCAACTTGTTACTTTGATTCTCCAACCCTAAATTTTGTATGGCACCAAATCTTCGATGTTATTGAGGACTCTATACCTAGGGCTCTAACCCACAAATTTAATTGACCAAGATAGGTTTATTTTTATTCATGACTCAAACATTCCTTCACCCAAATATTCAATCTTCAGCTTTTAAATTCCTCAAATTATATTCAAGGTACTTAGCTCAACAATGAAAAATATATTCAAATGGGTGCAAAAAATACACCTCTTCATCGTACCCAAACACAATATTCAAGGTTACTTCATGATGACTTCAATAACATATTATCGTCTCCAAGGATGCCTCCAATTTGTCTCAAGAAATCTTGATACTCTCTTAAAACATGCTACCCCAAAACTTCCAATAAGAAGGATTCTCCAAGGTATGCCCTAGCACATTCAAGGACCCTTCATAACTCAACAAGTCTTCACCTAGTCTTGATGGGGTCGCAGAGGTCTTCAAGTCTTCACTAGCCAACACAATTATTCACACTTTGTATTAGACTTCAAAAAGTTCTAAGATGCTTAAACATACTAATGAAGAAATATACTTCAATATCTTGAAGGTGTTGGAACGTTTGACAATATTTCAATTTCCCACTCCTAGAATTAAGTCACACTGCAACATGTCCAAGTATCTTTAATACCATTTCAACGTCCACCACCATGTGTCCATGGTTTAACATATTGTCCTCAAGTTCAAGTTGTGAGATGTTATTTTTTCGTCCACATTCAATAAGTCTAATGTGTTCAGTAAATTATTCCAAGCTATCTACAATGTGTTCTTTTGAATTAATCCTAAGTCTCTTTTTGAATTTGAACATATCCTAAACAATAAAACCATAAGTATGATCTTTATATGTCACTAATCCGGGCTGTGCTTAAGTTTGAGTTTCACCGTGTAGTAGAAACAAATCCAAACACTAGAAGGATAAAAAAACATTTTCCAAAACATTCTACATCTTTAATCCTCCCTAGTCTTCCTTTTCACATTTCAATGTTTTTCTCTAATTTCTCGTGTTTTTTCATTGAATTGGATTGCTGTTCGTAAATGGAAGAGGCATTACATATATAGTATTTTTCCTATTCTAAGAGACATGTTTTTTAAGTAAAGAGCCAACATGACGTTCGATTTTTTGAAAGTAAATGATATTTGTTTTAAATTTTTTTTTTTTATGTTTTAGGAGAACCAATCGTAAAAATGGATTTGCATGCCTATCATATATAAGGTTGTGATAATTCTCTGAACGTCGTATACGTATTTGAAAATAGGGGACTACATAGTGGCCTTCTCTTTAGGTTTCTTTGTCCCTAACTCACTATCGTTTCTCACCAAATCTAATGTCTTCAAGGCTAACTTGTCGTTTGTCCAAAGTAGTTTTGAGGTTGGGGCATAGGTCTATAATTTCATCAAATGGTATACCTCAATTAATTATAGGGCTTGTTAATTGTATTGCTAACAGACTTAGTGACTTCATCCAAGTATTCCTTCATCACAAAGCTTTTATGATTGTGTTACGTTGTAGAGCTTCTTCTCAATAGGATTAGGCTGTTAGTCCTCTAACAAATGTTGGAAAATTGTGTTACCTAGTACTGTTTGGGGTATCTAAACCAACAATATTTCAAGGTTTGTCAATTAATTATGTTAGTTCTTCTTCATCCATTGATTTGATAGGGATTATTCGTAGGGTTTTCCAAGATGATAGCTACAAAACGAATAGGTCATTTCTTCAACACATTAGCACAAGGAAAAATCACTTACGCATCAAGGGAATCTTAGAATTATACATTAATGGCTTGAAATATTCATAATATAAGAGTATCACATAATTTTGCTTACTATATTGGAATGTTTGCAACCTAGGTTTTAGATAAGGTTCATGTATTACAAGAATATTTTCCATCTCCAAGAATGTCGTATTGACTTGAAAGAGAACCTTGACAAAAAATCTCTCTTTGTCATTGATGGAAATATTATTTCCTTTCAAAATTTCTCTCGTTTGACATCAATGGAATGTCAAGGCCAAGTACCTCTTCAATGTTGCTTTCACATTGTATTTTCTTCGACGGATAGCCTCTTCTTAACAGACATGATTCTCTCATTATCATCAAGCTTCTTGCGTGAATGAACTTCTGGTCACTAGACTTTATTAATGCTTGAAATGGATGAAGTATATTATAAAATCGATTGACTCTACATGCTCAACCTCTCTAGCTCTTATTGTTTTCGACAAGGAAGATTGCATCCTTGGTGATCAAATTGAAAAACATCTTCAACAATGGTCCATCACCAGAGAACAGATAATGTTCTAAACGAAGATGATATTTCTCAACACTTGCTGTGTGACCGATCAAAGGTTTCATAATAATATTTACGGATAGCTTCATGGGTGAACAAATGAAGAATCGTGCTTCCAATATGCATGGTCTCTATTTTTGAAGATTATTAAGTCAAATATTGGAATATCACATCTTCCAACAAATATCTACTCATTATACAATGACATGAATTGACGCCTTGTGTGTTCAAGAGACTTAACCAATTTTATTCCTCCATACTTATGTAACTTTCTTTGTTTCTTGCTAATCATATTTTTAGCTTTTTAGGGACCTGGCCAAGCAATCACGAGCGATCCGAAAATCCCTTATGGAAATTGAAAATTCTATTTTTCCACAGATGAGGATGCATGATTTGTTCTTGCAGTTTATCCTATGGGATCATGAGGTTCAAAATTTCACAATCCTTTCCATGCACCCAAAATTTGTACAAGAATAGAAATAATGAAAAAATATACTTAAAAAGGGAGATGGAAATTTCCTCAAGATGTACTTAATTTTTTTTTTTTTTGTGGATCCTTTGACAAAATTTATTGCTCTCTTTCATATTCTTTACATGATATTCATATTATTGGAGTAGGTTTTCTTCAAATGTCACATTGATTTTCTCCTTCATTTGATAGAATTAGAGCACAAATATTTTCTAACAAACGTTCCAAAGCTCTTTTGTTTTTTTAGAAATTAGGGTTTCGTATCATTTCTACCATCGTGTTCACTGGATAATTAAAAGACATTTATCATAGATATTTTTTCAGACTTAGGATGTCATATACGGTTTAAGAGTTTAAGACTTCGTTCATATCAATTTTTATTTAGGAGATGATTTCTTTACCATATTGGGTATTCTTCATCCTTCTTTGTTAGATGATTCTCCATTCATCCTTTATTCTCATTTATTCACATGATTGAGGTTTAATTCCAGGTGATACATTATTTTAATTTCATGATTGTCCATATTTTTGTTTAATTTTGAGTGAATATGTTGAAGTTTGTCCTAACACACCTTGTATATGAAAATTCTCCACTGCCCTTATAGGATATAGTAGCTCATTCAAGAATTTTTTCATTTCTCTTTCATTATATTCCTGATTCTCTCTTCCATTGTGCTTTCAGTAATCATTGATTCCTAGAATTAAAATCCATGAGCTGCTAAGAAACTTTTTCATTCTTCCTTCATATTGAAGTCGCATTGGACAACGACACTTTCCCAATGTCATTGTCCTTAGTTTTCAGCTCAGAAGAGAACACTAGAATAATTGGAGTGGTTTTCCTTTTCCTTGGCTTTGTCATTTGTTTTTCAAGGATAGCACTCTTGAAGGTGTTAGGATTTGATTGAAGGTATTGGTTCTATACAAAATCAAGAAAATAATGAGAAGGCTTGAATCATTGTTTCTTTTCAATTGTTATTTAAGACAGATCACTTAGCACTATAACAAAAAATTAGCATTAAGAGTAAATAATTAAGAATTTAATAAGAAAGATCAATTCAATGTTATTTACAATATATCAAGTAAAATAAAGGTCTAACCCTAGATGGAGACACCAATCTACAACATTCTGGACTCTAACCTCTACTTTTCTCCAATCACTCAACTCGACTTCTCAAGCTACAAATCCCTAGGGATGCAACCTCATCTTTCAAGGCTCCAACCATGTCACTTTGAGGCCCACCACTAAATTTGGTGGTTATCTACCAACTCCTCGACCTTCTTGAACACCCTATCCTCTAAGGCTCTAACCCACAACTTCCATTCATCAATATGTCTTCATGTTTCTTCACATCTCCTGAAGATTTCTTGGATGAAATGGAATTTTCACCTTAAGAAATTTCAGCTTGATTTTCATGTACTTAGTCACTAATGAAAATCTTTTGTCATGAAGGTGTCACCATAGCTCTTCATCATACCTAAACACAATATTCAAGGTTACCTCATGACGAATTCAACAATACATCATGGTCTCCAAGGATTCCTCCAAGAGTGTCTTCATAAGAAATATCTCAAAGTGTTCTAAATATGTTGCCCTAAGAACTCTCCAAGAAAAGGAAGTCTTCTCCAATGTATGTTCCAAATTTTCAAAGAAATTCACAAATAGAATACAAGCCTTTACCGTAGATCAACAAGTGTTCACAAGTTCCCACAAGCTATTAAGGCTTCACAACTTATGTACACTACACTTCAAAAAGTATGATAGATTCTAACATGACTTCAATGAATAAATAGTGCTTTATGAAGTGGTCAAGGTGTTCAAACATTCTTTAAATGTTTTCTAATGTTCTTCATTGAAGAGGAATTAAACCCTACTCGTAAACAAATCTTAAGCCTTTAATACCGGTCGAAGGTCCACCACCAGAGGTCCAATTTTAACTTTCGTCCTCAAGTCCCTGGCTTGAGCAGCCTCACAGCCAAGTTTTACTGTGGTAGCAGTGACCCTAAGTTTTAAGCGAACACATTGTCATCCATCTGAAATGACATACTTAATTTAACATGATCTAAATAATAACATATTTTTGTCTTGTCTGTTCTACAAGAAAATCTTTGGGCAATGACAGTCTCAGTGAGTCTATTTTACTACTGAAGAAACAGACTCAGATAAAGCCATGTTTTCTATTTGATTTTGTTGAATGTATTATTCCACTAGGTGGCCATTGTTTAAATTTCTCATAGAACTATGTGGTTGCCACACCGAAGGCAGAGGTGCGCTCAAACCAGCTTTAAAACGAACTTGTGATCTGTCCTTATATCCAAAGGTGTGTACTTTAGTTTTGTCACTATTCTAACTATTCTACAAATTGGTGTTGAATCTAGTTTGTATTCTAGTTTTAACTGAAGACTGCAATTAATAAAGTCTCAGATTAGGTACAACAGAAGTAGAATATGTATCACAGCATGAGTTCCACTACAGAAATAGGTCCAAGAAATTTATATTAATTAAAATAAGATATTTAAACAAAAATCCAAAATATTATTTTTGTAATGGTTGGATGAGAAAGCATATTCCAAAATATACAGTGAATATGGCATAAATGAAGATAATATATTTATTGAGATATGATTACATGTCCCAAAACTAATGGTTGTTAATAATTATGAATTTTGTTAATTTTGGTGAAAATACCATGTAGTTCACCCCAGATAGAAAAAGACATTATTGTTACAGAAACATTTTTGGTTATTGGCTCATTAGAAAATATATTATGAATATTTTTTCCAAATGTATGGAATTTGAGATGAATATGAATACTTAGGAATTAATATTTTTCCACTGTTTCCTGTCTGAATGGAATGAAGTGATTTACTAATAAATTTATTGTCTTAATGAAATTAATAAGCAGAGAATTAATCTACGAAGAAGGTGATAATTGATTTGTATATTTATTTATTCATGTTCTGAATCAATTGAAATGGAAATTGTGACATATTTATTGGAGAAATTTAAGATACATGATCCTAAAAGGTTATGATCTCCGAAAATATGTGAAATTCACGCTGTAATACTTAAATTGAATACTGAGTTGGAATTGCATGAGGCATTACATTGCCCCAAAGAGAGAGAGAGAGTAAACTAAGTGTTTGAAGACACAAAGTTAAGAATTACTGTCGTGCAAACATCAAAGTAAATGGAAGAGCATCTTCACTTGGGAACTGTTATCAGCCAGTGCCTTGAGCTACAAATGGAGCCTCGAAAGCCCTAAGGAAAGGAAGGTAAAATTTAACAATGAAATGTAGCCTGAGGAAAATTAATGTTGGACCTGGCGTGCTGGCAAGATGAGATAACGTAGCAAGGTTCGACAAATCAGTGGATTTTATTAGGAAAATACAGAAAAGAGGTTACATGGATTCTTAGGGTGATTTTATGTTTACGTTAGAGAAAAACCAAATAAAATCGCCCCATAACGAAACGATGTGAAAAACTCATTCCTCGATATTATGACCTTCAAATTCTAGAAATACCTGCTGTTGCTTACTGTCTCGTTTTACCTAGTTATATAAAAATACACGTTCGTGCTCACTAATAAATAAATGTGTGACTAAAAGAATAATAATTGAAGAGATGTACAGGTGATAAATATGTTTTTTTTTTCTCTACACAATTATTAATGAAGCCATGATGAATTAATAAATATGCATG
Organism: Pinus albicaulis; assembly: GCA_034641835.2. Lineage (NCBI taxonomy): Eukaryota > Viridiplantae > Streptophyta > Pinopsida > Pinales > Pinaceae > Pinus > Pinus albicaulis. The sequence continues at coordinate 19,720 of JAXQQM020074837.1, forward strand.
AGAACTCGACGAAGAATTCTCGCTCTTCTTATTCTCGACGATAGAACAATACCACGGAAGCGAACCATCGACCGTGTTAAAGGAAATGAATACTACCCAACAGTTAACTTTATATAAGGTTCAATGATGGATGTCTCTAAAAAACAACATGATAGTGGTTAGATAGAAAGACTTAATACCTTTCATGAGAGTGCTGAATGATTTTATTTATTTATTGTAGAAAACTTGATCATCTACCCATGTTTGTAAATTAACTTCACAAACCAAGAGATATTTTGGCCATTCTTTGCTGAGGTTAGCGTGTTACTTAGTCGTAGAGCATGATGGGAAAGGACTTGAAACAGAACATATAAAAATAAACAAGCTTGAAACGTAATAGACAATTAACTCGTACAATTAACTCTCTCCTAGAGGATGAAAGAAATTTAAGCTAAGAAGATAAGGAGTATACAGAGAGAAAGGAAAGAAAGTGTGTGACAAGTCATTGTTCAAGTTGCAACAATACCGTTAAGGAAGTCTTCTTGAGTTGGTTGCATCCAATGGAAGCTTCCTATGAAATTTTGAACATGAATTAAGGTCTTGAGATTACAAAATGATTGAGGTTTAAGCATATTTGAAGCTAAAAGAGGCTTGGGGGAAGGGATCCTATAACTTCAAACCCCAGGGTCGGGCAAGAAATGAAAAGTGTTATGGTTGGGTGAACAAAAAGTCTTGTCATGACCTAGTCTTTGAAAAGTAATTGATCATATAAGTATTTATTTGTCATTTGTTGCACGAGATTATAAATTATTTTGTTATATTTTTTTGTATGATTTCGCTGCTATCTTATTGGTTCTTTGTTAAAATTATCTATTAATACATAAGTTACTTTCCTCGAAAAGAAAATTGTTTTATGTAAGGATCAGGTGCTATCTTATTAATTCTTTGTTAACTTATCTATTAATGATATACATCATAAAATAAGTAATACAGACATATTCATCCAATTTTGGTTAAATGTGAACATAGCAATAAAAAAGTTATTGTTTACCAAAATGAAGTTTATTAATGTTAAACTCATTTACTCAAGGAAATTAAAACTTATGTTGTTTGTCGAATGTTAGAAGAGAGAAGAGAGTGTGAAGGATACCGTATCCGTAATCTGGCAACACCTAACATGGGTAAAATAATTGTAACTAAATAAAAATGTAATATTAGTTAACCATGAAGCAACATGATGGAAGGACATGTGATTGAGTGGGTATAAGGGTTAGTTTGGTGAAATTGTGGTTTTATATAATATTCTCAGTAGATTACTTGATGAATAGGATGAGAGAGAACATTCCTTTACAGAATATTTAAGAACAGACCCTGGCATACGTACTCAACATCACTATAACCAACCCAGATCCATCTTAACCCAAGACTATTGGTTGTGAGAGGTATCAAAGTGCCCAGAGGGAGAAACTTTTAGTGAAGTTTTTGAAAATGAATGAGATCTTTCAAATTACTTAGCCTAAAGCAAACAACGTTTCAGCAAGGAAAAAAATTAAACCATTCAAATTTGGTGGTAAGAGTGATTCATTACACATGATCAAATCCATGGAGTAGAAGTAAATGAAAAGGAAAAAAAAGTGATAGAAAGAAAATGTAGAAATCAAAAAAACTAAAAATCTATAGCAGCTTTCTATTGTGAAATCCTTTCACACAAATATTATTACTTCCGTATATCTCACAAATAATATTAAATATTACATTTATATTTACATGTTTCGTGTATACCTCTTTTTTATATTTATTTATTTACCATACTCTCTTTATAAATACGGTTTTGGCCCATAGTATCTAGCCCACTGATTGCATATTGTATTTGGACCATAATATTTAGGCTCATGGGCTAATAATAATTTGTTCCATGGTATTTGGCCCATAGGCTTCACCTAAATAGAACCTCATTTTCAGTTTTCTACATATAAAAAGTTTTATGATAATTATAAAAATGATGTTTTATTTATTTACCACATATTCTGATCTATTTATATTTATATTTATTTACCACGTGACAAAATGCTTACTCACAATTACAATTAGAAATTTTAAAAATGTTAAATTTATATATTTAAGAAAAGAAGTGATTTTTCATTACGCAAGAAATTATGTTAATAGACTAAATTTTAAACAATAACGTTTAAATACTTTTACATTTACATTTACACATGGAGTAAAATATAAAAGGAGGTTTTATTTAATTACCATATCTTCACACTATTTATATTTATATTTATTTACTCATACAATTTTTTTGAGTGTTCATAAATATATCGTAGCATTTCAAATGTTTACATACATGACATTTCTTACCTTAAATTTCTCACATTACATCTACACATGCCAAATGTTTACTATATTTCACATTATATTACACATGTACCCCACCGAGATGTATGAGTCTCTATAGACAATTTTTTTTTTGGGAAAGTCATTGAAACTTCATGAACTTACAGATTCAAATTAAGAAGGGTGATCGTGTATTTGTTTTCACACGATAGCCTCGATAGAATTTGGTTACAAAAAATTTTATGTGATGCCGGAAGATTATAATAAAGCATTTTTGATTAATTGACAGACCTGGTACATGTGATTTCAAATAAATCGAAGTAGACTTGATGGATACTTATCGCATCCATTTTGGATAACGTCACGCGTTATCTTCTATTCTATGCAATTACAACGATTGGTTTAGAAATGGACGAAGTTGAGTGGGTTCAATGAGATCGGGCGGTGTGGCCCATTCAAAATCAAATGAAACGATAGGCGTTTTGGTTATGATGTTTAAATGTATGCTTAGAAGCTTAAAAATGGTGGCTAGAAGGTTTATGAAGAGGAATGGAGGGCTTTGGAAGACACAGTTTATATGGGTTGCGCTTTTGTGGTGGTGTTTAAATGGCGGCGAGATAATGTTTAAATGGTGGCCAAGGTATGTTTATAAAGAGGAATGGAGGGTTTTCGGGAGCATGGTTTGCATGTAGTCTAAAAAATAGCGTTGGTCTGTAATCTTCGCAAAGACTTTTTGAAAAACTCAGTCATTTTATCATAATCTTGTTATTAAATTGTAAAAATTTAGTATTTTGAGTGTCTTAAGGTTTTTTACATGTTCAATTCCATTTAAATATCAAAAATAGATTTCAAACACCCAACCACCTTTTTATTTTTTAAATTTTAGTTGATTTATTTTGAACAAATGTTAATAACTGGCATTATATTTCATTAAATTTCCTGATATAATCTTTGGTCACAGAAAATTAGCTATACATTGAGACAGTAGCTACAACCATAACAAAGAATTAGCTTAGGAAAGTTTAAAAATGCAAACAATTAATGAGAGGGGTGGAGTATGGACTATAACAAAAAAATGTTGGCCTCTGCTGTCCAGCTTTGCTCTCAGCTGGAATTAACTTTTAGCATGTAAATACCGTAATGTGTGGACTATAACAAAAACGTTGCGCCTTATGTCATTTCATCTATAGTTGAATTAACTTTTTAACATGTAAAAGCCATGATTATTTTTATGGACTCTATCAAGGAAGGTGGCCTAAAATTATTTTTATTTCTATTTTATTTAAATATCCTAGAGTGACAACTTATATTTATTTGGTACTATTTACTTAACCAATTAAAAGAATCTAAATGTAGGACTAAGAACAAAGTGTGGTTTTCTAGAGACCTGAAAGCAAAGGATACGAAGACCCAAAGAACTATATTTGTCAAGGAGATGAACTAAATTTGAGAATTTTATTCAAATTTTGGTGGATTTTCTTCTCGACGCAAGACAACGCCTAAAGGAAGGCGACCCAAATGAACCTTGGAGGTGAAAGCAAAATTTGTCCGGATTTTTTCAGATGAGTGAAGGGCTAAAACGAAACCGCTGAAAATTTCGAATATTTGAGACCGAATCTGTGTGCTACTTCTCTCTATCGTATCAATCAAGGGTAGTTCCGATCGTCTCAAACCCAAACACAGAAGGAAATGGTACAAATTGTAATGGAGTCTCGCATCATGGAAGAAATGGTGGTACAATTGTGCATAGCTATCCAGGAAGAAGCAACAGCACCACAAACAGATGATAAGAAAGAGGAGAATAACAGAGAATGATCTCAAATGTTTGAAATTATTAACCAAGTTCGTTTAGCCCTCGACCCATCCGTAAAAATTTGGAGACATATCTTTAGTTTCACTAGGTTCATTTTAGGGTCGCCTTCCCTTAGACCATATTTTATTCAGAAATCACTACATTATAAAATTCGTATGTTTCTCTTTCAACCTTCGTTAATTTAATGACGCTTCCACTTCCGTCAATGCTCCATCAACATTTGAAGCAGCACCGCAATCAAATTTAGTTTCATCTCCATCAAAATGCATAAAATTTGTTTTTCGTTGCCTACGCACGCTTCTCCCCCGTCCACTCGACACACAAGTTCCATCAACAACACCGCAATCAAATTTAATTTCATCTCCATCTTTCCTTCCGTACGTCATTTTTTTAGGTTCCTGTATCCACCGTTTTCCGTCTGGTGGAACGCCGTACTCGTTCATGGACATCCGAGGGCGCCAACACCATAATGATCATCGTAATGACAAGCAAGCAACAAAACAAGGGTCACCTAACTATATCACATATTTTTCTTATGTTCAAGGGTTAGGAAATACAATCATAGTCTTTATCCAAAGTTTAACACAAGAATTATACAATCTAATTTCAAGGGACGATGATTGTTAACATTGAAATTATAGGTATGGACCAATTAAAATATAATATTAGATTATGCTAACAAATAATTTTTTTAAAAGAAACTAGGTTGAGAGTATTTTAACAAAGATATATTTTAAGTTTATTTTATTTTTAAACAAATTATATTAATTCAAATAAATGTAATAAATTTTAGGTATTTTATTATTTATATAAAAAAGGGTTATCAATATATATATATATATATATATATATATATATATATATATATTCTGTGTCTGTTTTAGTTTTAGAGGGGAACAAGAAAGTTGAAAGTCATTACAAATATATATTCATTATAAACTAACACTATTGGTAAATAGGGCATTACATATCTAAATAATATCAATTTATAACTTAAATAATATTCAACAACTTAAGATGAGTTAGCATCAGATGCTGATGAACAAGAAGAAAATGGCGCCCACAGCCCCACACCGCTAAGGTGTTCGGCGTGCAGCCACATGCCTCCACGGCGCCACAACCCTTTGTACTTACCGTGTTGTGTCACATTTACTCACTCAACGCCGCACACAAGCCTTCGGGCCGCCGGCGTGAACATTATACCTCTCCTCTCTCGTTAAACGAGACCACCGTCTCGACACGCTCGCATGGTGACCGTTCGGGCTCGAGTGTATGTATGGTGCCTTTGAACAGTGCAAGCTCACCTCACCCGCGTCACGGAGTCGAATGCACGCACAAGCACAAAGGTGGAGATGCTCAATTTACGCTGTACTGAGTTTGAACCGGCGTCATTTCTCCATGCTGATTTGCAGTGTTCAGCCAGCATGGGGCATACACAGCCAAAACATTCCCCTCGTCATTCTTTGTGCATTGGTCGTGGCACTATCACCTGTTGACTCACTCCACTCTCTCCTGCAACACGACATCGGAATGCCTTCGACCAAAGCCACGAATGACCGCGAGGCGCGAAGCTCCGCAGGCGCCCTCGACAAGCGTACAATCCCTCTTCCAACAGTTTCTTTCTCGTCCTCTCGCCAGACTATGGCTCTCTCTGGGCTTACACGCCCGGTATCGATCACGACTACCGTACCTATCCGGCCACACGCCTATCCGGCAAACCACCGTGAGCGTAATTGAAGTTCGACAACACGATAATCCGGCCAACTATCACCGCGCACATCACTACCGTCACATTGCGGGAGTGAAGACACCTCAACCGCCCTCCGGATCGATGCTCGTCTTCGTGCCCTTCCGGTGAGCTCGCCCTCCTCCCCGCTCCCTCTCAGTGCCTTTCCAACCAAAGTTAACCTTTTCGTTACCCTCCTTCGGGCGCCTTTCTTCTCTCTGTGTCATCGAACAATCCCATTGCGGATGAGCACAACAAGCAAAGCGTTGAAGAAGATCCCGAGCCGCCTACACCGCCCGATGCTGAGGAGAGCCATCGCTCCAACCTGATCGAATACATGTCCGAACGCGTAGCTCGTTCAACCCGTTTTTCCCCGTTAGCAATGTTGGTTTTTGCGCACATGGGGCCTGTTTTTGTTTAAGTCAATGTTAGTTTTTGCTACTATGATATAACAAACACTTATAATCCACCGGTTTCCCCCGCACATGTATGTATAAATGTTGCGTCGAGTCGGTTCCTATATGGGCAAATTTCTTCGAACTGCATCCATGTTTGGCTTTCAAGCCTGGGCCTGAAGAAGTTCCACTTATGCCTATATGCCTTGTATCACTATACTTATATAACATGAATTGCATGTATTTAGAAAAAAAGTATGAGTTGATAATGCTTCACACTTTATTTCACAATATTTTTTTATTAATGACATATTTGTAATGTTGAAAATTATAATGAATTCAGTATATAATTAAACAATTCACTTTATTTTACTAAATCAATTGAATGGAGAATTTAAAAATAGTTAAACAATTAACTTCAAATATAATAATTTTAAAATACCATAACACCATTTTCAATATAATAATATCTAGAAATAATTAAATAACTAAAAATATAATATTTTAATAAATTATATATTCTAAAATACCTATATAAAAATATTTTACAATTCAAAAATTATGGTAAATAATAAAATTTTCATTCAATTTAAAGTTTTAATTTTATATTTAAACTCAATTAAAAAATATTAAAATATTTAAATTTAAAAATTTTTATTTTTACATAAATGAAATTTTTTGTTAATTAAAAAAGCGATTAACTCATTTTTACATAAAAACTTTCATCCCAATGTTTCTTATAATTATGACCATGTTCTCCTATTTCAAGAATTTTCTTCTTTCATGACTAATCATTCATGTATTTATTTAAATTAATACTTTACAAAAAATTATATTTTGAAAAAAAAACGATTTTTTGAAAATTATTGAATGTAAGCAAGTGTTATTCTAACAATGTCGCAATAATGTGAAAATAATATGGAAAAAGAGAAAAAGCAATATTTATCATTAACAATGTAATTCTTGTTATAAGTAATTCTTAATATACATATACAAGATACCCTAATATTTTTTCTTTAAAAGAAAAAATATAAAATTATTAGAACAAGAGAGCCTACCGCCAAACACACACAATTTATTCATCAAGCTTCGTGACGCTAAAATACCAACTAATTCCATAATATAGTAACTACAGTTTATGGCATTTCACTAGCTAATCTAAATAGATACCTACCAAACTCATGTAAAAACTTTAACAACAACTTGTATTTAAAAATATACAAAATCCATCATTTTCTTTCATTCAAAGTCAAAAATTATTATTGAAAGTTCTATCACACCAACAATTTTCGTTGGATGCAAGAGTGAAAATACAGCTTCTTTGGCTCAAATGGGGAGTCTCCATGTTCTTAGTATTCAACAGAAAGATAATTCCAATACTTTCTCTTCTTTTTTATTTTCCTTTAGTTGTGAAGTTGTATAATAGTGACTGAAATTGTATAATAATGACTACGTGATATAAAGTTTAAATACTAACACAATTCTGTACATAAACTTATTATTACAATAATAAAAGAAAATGAGTAAAATGAGTATTGCAGAATAGACGACAAAGAAGAAGAAGAAAGAAAAATTAAAAGAAGAATTGCTAATAGACTTTAGGAATCTAGTCATTTTACAAAATTCGAAACTCAAATTAGCCTACAGAATTTGAAAGATCATGCTCTTACAAAATCAGAAACTGAAATTTTTAGAAATTATAGTACTTATTATTTAGTGCCAAACAAAAGATGAGAACAAATTTTTGCATTACCATATTCAAACAATGAGGTTCAGATGTATCTGTACAATTTTAAAGTTGCTGCTTCTTCAGTTCTTGAATTAGTTAATTACATGCACCAGTTGCATTAATTACATCGAAGCAGCGGTGGCACAGTCGGAGCTATGCAATAGCCGGAAAACAAATCATCAGGTAAGGGTAGAGGCTCATGCCCAATCATGGTTTTTAACAATTTGGTAGTAAAAACACAACTAGTACCACGAGCTTGCTCATTGTCCCTGTACAATTAAAAGAAAATATGAACTAGAGATTTCAATCCATGTCTAAAGAGATAACAGTAATTGATATGCCTGGCCTATCTTTGTGACTTTGACTTTGACTGACCAGAAAGCCTTAGCGGCTGGACACATTCGCATTCGCAGTCTGTTTCACAGTGCAGGGACAAGCAGAAAGAGATGGGAATGCCAAACGTGTGGCGTTATGTCAGACTTAGCAAAGCAGCTAAGCTAGTGTTCTCTGTTTCTTTGAATTGTACACGCACAAGGGGCGTGGTCTTTGTACTGGTTGAAACAGTATCTTGTTATTTGCACCGTGATATAGCTGATTGATGAAATCTTATACGATTATCAAATTTATCTACATATCCTCCAAATTAATGTTAAATCATATATATATTATTCAAGTGAACACGTAAATAAAATATTAGAAATATATTGGTGAAGTAATGATAAGCAGAACTAAAGTAAGCTTAATTTATTGTGCCATAAAACCCTTGAAAAATCAATCAGAGTTTGCTGATTCTAATACTCAAATGAAATTGAAATTATATTTCAGCTCGGTAATTAAATTAAATTTCAAGAACTTAACTATGTCAAGACAAGCATACCTGCATTCGTTAAACTTGATGTTGAAGGAAGTCCATCACGGCAGGCGGCTCAAACATACAACCAATACCGGTATAAATTTAGATCGCTTTAATTGAATGATATAAATGGTATTAACTCATAAAGCTTGCACATATGGTGAGTACCTTACGACCCTGCCTATGTTATAGAAGAATAAGTTATTTTCCGATATTATAATTAACTTTTTCCATTTGCACTTAGTTTCAACTTTATTCTCGATTAAAAACAAACATTAATGAAATATTAATAAAATATATCATATCAAGATCAGAATTTACTAAATATCATATCATGTCTTGTAACTTATTAACAACATACTTTGCATATCATTAATAAAAATAGAGAATATGGACATCAAGAAAACAGGGAAAATGATGATCTCCCACTACTCAAACACAGAATACTGGTTATTAGCTTCAATAGCCATTTTGACTGAAAACATGATATCAAGATATCTTGTAACTTACATTAACAACATAACGTAACACATATTATCAACAAAAGAGAACATGGAACAAAACAGTGAAAATGATGATCTCCTACCACCAAACAGAGAAATATCAAACATTAAGCTCCAAACATGAAGCTCTCAAGATAGATCATCTATTAACCTATTATACTATCAAATAGATAGATTAATTTAGTTCTATACAGCTACACAGATAGATTAATTTAGTAATCAAGCAAATTCTAAACCCACCTTGAGGGTGTAAATCGATTGTTATGTTATCGTGAATTATATGTTCAATTGAGAAATTACTTCCTAGGTGAATTAGAATAGATGATAACAAAGTTAATTAACAACACTATTCTACAAACCCAAAGGAAATATAAATGTATACACCCAAAGAGATATCACACAATCTAGAAGAAACATGATTTTATATCTCTTACACTTATCTGCACATAATTACATATATTCATTATACAGACAAACAAAAATTTAAATCTCATATATATTTCTGATACTAGAATATTTGCATTAAGTATTCATACAAAATTATATAAAGATAAATTCTCATAGAATTTTTGTATAAATTACTCATAAAATGTATTATGATATACTCATAGTATTTGCGTAAAATTAATCCGTATAATATTGGCACAAATCTACACAGAATATTTATCCTAGAATTTAGTGATTGAATTCTAGCAGGTTATCGACAATTAACCTATACATACAGAGGAATAAAATGACCATCAATTGGTGGGAGGAACACAAATATTGATGAGAAATAAAATTGTGAAAGTTATAGTACCCATAACAACAAACTAGATTGCTAATTGGTTAGAATTTAATTATGAGGATAATTAAATAAGTTATACAGCAGAGATACAATCATGAGAAATTTAATAGTAAATTACCTTACTAGTCAAGGAGAAACTTCATGATAATTCATGTATTCAAATGAGGAATAGAACTCAAATATAAGGAAAAACACATGCCAAGTAAATACACCGAAATTAAGTAACTATGGAAAATCATGAAGTGAAATTATCATTAGGACAAGAGAAGCTTGAAACTCATGGTCGTTAGAAGACAGTAAAGGAGCGCGTGAAAAAAAAATCATTTTAATAGCGAGGTAACTAATTAAAATGCTCACTTCCTAAAGGGAATAAATTGAAAATTATATAAATCTAATTCTACAAGAATCTCATTCAGAGAAAGGAATATTATAGAAATTGGAATTAACAAAATAGGTAGGAATTTCGCCACTATTAAACAAAAATATCAAAACGTTACCTCTTTGTCTCATAATCGTGTAACTAATTTTTCCAAGTTTGAGATAGAAGTATATGGAAAATCGATAGTCACCATTTATGCACACTTGCAAAGAAATTATTAACTAATTAAATAATTATAATTTCTAATCAAAATTGATAAAAATGAAAGCGAAGCAATGATAATTCTTTCATTAGAGATTAGACTGTGGGAGATTATCCAATTTAAGAGAAATCATAATATAAAGTAACATGAAATGAAATGAATTTTGAAAATGATTATCACAAGCACGATATAAATTTCACAATCACCTTATACTCAAACTCGAAAAGCCAAACCGTAACCCTAGAACATCTATGTCGAATAAGATGAGAAATTTAATATCGAAATTCAACAATCCTGGGAGACAGAACCAAAGTAGAAAGTAGAAAACAATAGAATTGCAACTATGGTAAATTATAGTCTTCTAAACCTAACAAAATACAAGAAATGCATATGTATGAAAACACAGAAGTTTAATTAAATATGTGTAGAATTAATGTATAATCATGATTTTCCACGTACAAGAAAATGCGAAGAAAGATGAAAAGAGAAGAAGCTACCAGAATGTAGATGGGACTCAAGGACAGAATTTAACAAACCTCATCCAACTCATACCTCGTAAAATTTAACAAAGGTAAACGATATCGTAAAGAGTAATACGTAATATTAACCAGCTATGAGAAGGGGGTTTAACAAAAAAATATCGTAAAGAGTAATACGTAATATTAACCAGCTATGAGAAGGGCTAACAAAAAACGATTTTAACCACTCGTAGGAATAAGAAACGGTACAAACCCACTTCGGAATTCATTCACTTGCAACCAAACTGAAAATTCATTAACGTTGTATAAGAGTGATAATATGAGAAACCAAAACTCGGAAATTAGATTAGGTTGTAGCGTTTGAATAAACTCAATCCCTCACCTCTACAATGTGGGAAATTTATGAAAAGAAATCCATATCAACTTAAATTAAAAATACAGAAAATAACAAAAATAATGACATTAGTATATGAGCAAGTGTTAAATGAAATATAATAAAAAACTTGAAGAGACACAATCAAAAATCAATTTTGTATGGTGATGGAAACATAAACACAGAGAAGCATTCACTTGATTGGTGACAAAACCTCTTGGTCGAAGGACAACAGCTTTGGCATCATGACCATGAGTCCTAATATAATCTATGTAAAAAAATTCTCTAGAATGAAAATAAACCAGTTATTTGGAGCAAGGAACATGCAATAGTCAAACCAAAAATTGCAACAATGAAAACCTACATACCGTTAGGTTACAAGCGTAACTTCAAAGGATATTAAACTATTTTACACCAACACCTGGAGGGCATTTGGAGCAAGGAAGGTTGAGCAGCCATGAATGCATTAACAATAGACGTACCAGAAAAGTGGTAAAATTTGAGGTTTGGATTTTAGTACCACCACAATTATGAAAATTAAATGAAACAAAAATCATATATGACGCTTATATTGTTAATGTATGACAGTAGACATTATGAAATGGCTAAGTGAGATGTGGTCAAACCTCAAATCAAAACATAATACTATTAAAAAAATTGAGTCTAATAAAATTAATGCAAGTTTAATAGCATTAAAGTGGCACATGGATATTCAAGAAATACTTAAATATTACTAGAACATGTAAACAAAGATTTAACTTTCAAATTCATGAGAGGTACAAAGCACATATTAAGGGATTGATATAGTATATGGTTACATGACAATGTAGCACTAATATTGAATGGAATGTTCAAACAAAATGGTAGGAATTAATGAGTTCTTATGAAGGGTTTAACTATTTTACAAGTTCAAATTTATAAACGTCTAGTGTATTGGAATTATTATATTACCATAAGGAAAGAAATTCCTTAGAATAGTTCAAAAATAACTTCAGAAATTATGAAACCAAAGTATGTATAAACAAACACATGAGGGTAAACAATATGTAAGATAAACAGAACAAAGGTAAATTTAGGACAATTTTATGACAATAAATAGTCATAAATAAGTTTCAGTGACTAGTGATGAAGCACTAAATGTATATCCCGATAAATCGTTCAAGCATGATGAGAGTATCAAAAGAAGTTTGTCGAAAAGTGTTGAACCGATGAAGGAATAATAATGTTAACTGTGAACTAATGATTAACACAGAAATTAGTATATATGGCTATTCTATAATTAGAAAAAAACTGTGGTAAGTGGAGTTGTCATAGGTTACTATATACAGGTTGTGATCATTTGATGTTGCATAAAGATTTGAAAATGTAAGGTAATGCACAGTGAGTTATTCTTCAGGTTTACTTTAACCACTTCCATTTCACTAAAGCTAAAGTATTCAAGGATGACCTACTCTTTTCAAAACGATTTGGATTTTTAGGTGTATTCTATGGTTTCGTCATGTATGGTACGTTCAATCAATTCAAGGTATTGTTAATTTCATTGCAACAGACTTAAGAATTTATCCAAGTATGTTCATTCATGTATGATTTAGGGATTTTCTTATGCTGAAGCTTCTTCCATTATGATTAGTCTATGTTTCAACAAATGTTGATATCAAATATCTAGGGCATCATTCTGAGGTTTTCCAACCAACAATATTTTATGTATTTTCAATTGAACGATGTTAAAGCTTTTTCATTCGTTGATTTAGTAGGGCATATGCTAGGGTTCCAAGATATGGGATACAACCATTAGGTAGCCCTTCAACACATTGGCACAAGGAAAAGAACTTCGTAATCAAGGGGAATCTTAGACTTTCCTTTATGGCTTGGCATATTCATAATGTATGGGCATCTCAGTAATCAGGGTTTTTTTGATGTTCATGCACATGAACATTAACTTCAATAATTCCATATTGACATCAATGAGAACGTTGAAAAATAGCTACAACCCTAGTCATTAATTTATCTAACATATAATAACAACATGTCAACATATAACATAATCAATAACAAATACAAGTGACGTAATCATCAAGTTTTAACTAACATAAAGAAAGAACAAGTTACTACCATGCATGACTATCTCCATAACATACATATGACCACACTTATTCACTAATATATATCATACATGTAAATTGCCAATAACAATAAAATGACAAACATGTATATAAGACTTAATTTCTTATAAAAAACCATTAACTACACACTCGCATGCCAAACATACAACATGATGGCAATTTTCTTAACCTCGTAGTTCTATGGCTTCAATTTCACTTTGATAATAGACATCTTTGCTCTATATTACCCAAATATATTAGCATTATATCCTATCAAGAACACAATGGTGACGAAATGCATAAAATGACCCTATCGATTTATAACCTTAACCTCACAATGAATGCATAACAACATATCGAAAACCGACACATATGCAAATGAATATAAAAAAGATATTCACTCATGACGAACACATCCAATCACCATGAAAATTCACATGGAGATACCAATGCAACTATTACCAACACACATATGTGATAAACACATAAACATAAGTATGAGGTACACATATGCAATTGACATGGATGGCCATTTATCACACCCAACAAGAGTGAAACCACACTCGATAGAACCCATAACGTCCACCTCCCCTCACAACTACCTAATTAATAAGCTAATAGTAGTAAAAAGAAACAAGGATTTACAAGAAATACAAAACCCATGGTGACTTTAAGGAAGTGAACTGAAGTGAAAACATAACACAAACTTCTATACCATATAAAGGGGACACTCGGAGGTTATCCGAGTTATCCACTCGACTTGTCCCTAGTCCTAGTGAAATTTAATGAAGAAAACCACAAAGAATCTCCCCACAAGCCTCCATGAATGTGTTTGAGATGCTTTGGGATGCATCCACAAGCTCGAATTCTCCGTGTTCAGTGACCAAATTTCTTATACCCATGTGCAGGTTCCGTGTGTCCGTGGGATTAAAAACATGATGATAAGACTAATAAACCAAAAACTAGCTCTAGGATTATGATTTACATAATCCCTATCCAAGGACCGATATTCTTTCAAACATTAAACAACAACGAAAAGGCTCAGACACAAGACAAAGAATTAATGATTGAAAACACTTAAGCATTGCAAGAAGGATTACCAATTTCTTCTTGAACAAATATGATATCACTAGTATCTAATCCATTATATTTACATTTACAAACACTTTCAGAATAACTGTGACATGAGCAACCTATTTAAACATGTCGTACAATCAACATAAAACCACAAAGAATAGTGAGGTAAACAACTATTAAATCCACACATTAATAAGTACAAAATAAATAGAACTAGCTTCCATTAAATATTAAGTAAAACCCATGGGGTGGTGGCTTGTTGGCAATTGAGTGTTCTCACATGCACCTGCTATCAGAATGTCACCGGTTCAAACCTGGGACCGGCCAGGTAAGTTCTAAACATGCTATGCATCGTTATGTGGAATGATGTTGTCCAAGGGGTTTTCATTAGCAGACGATGTGATCTTTGGTGGTAAAATGATTGTATGGTTTCCCTCTTGACCAGAAAGAAAAAAAAAACATATGCAAGAATGGACCAAAAGTTCAGACTTCCACGCACTACCGCACTACAGACATGAAACCGAGCTTTCAACCTTCGATCTAGAAATTCTCGTGCCATATTCCAAGAACTAATGTCGTATATAATTGATAAACCAACTAAAATCAACCATCGAATCCAAAGAGACAACCACACCCACCCTCACCATACAAAGGATTCCACCAAACTGCTTGACCACAACCGAACCGATCTTGAACTCCACACCGAATCCATCACCATTCCAGGATATTTCCATCTCCCTATCTCTCAATCTTGATCGAACCAACGTTGATCAACGAGTTTCAACCAAGACACACCACTCTCGCCGTTTACCTTCTATCACACCAAATGATCAGACCTAGCCTTTAGGAATTTTTAGACCACCTCCACTCCCAGATTTCAAAATTCATCTGAAACCTAAAAACTCGAAACCAAGATCAAAATCCCAACATTCCACAATTTTAAAAGGAAATGTGCAAGTTTTGAAACTACTATCAAAATCAGTACAATCATGCCACCAACATTAAGAGAACCAAATACCTACATACATAATCTATGTATCTCCAAACATGCTAGGAGATTAAACAGAAATATTTTACATATGCAAGTATTTAGCAGTTACATGATCACACTCTTTCTGCTGATCTTTCTTATTTTTCTTTCCTTTTCCTTCTTTGCTTGATTTCTCTTCTTGGCTCAATGTTGATTTGCTCCAATAAAATTTAAATATCCAAGAGCACAGAGAGAGCGAATAACTAGAGAGCTCCAAAACTGAACTAACAGAAAAATGGAACTAGAAAAATGTCAACAATCGATCCTTAGAAATTTCTTATCAATGAGGCCTCTAATTTCATCATTTTTCATTATTTTCCTTCATTTTCCTCCACCCTCACACAACATGTGACCTTCAACCTTTTCCTATTTTCCTTTATTTTCACAAATAAAATGCCAAATGCTGCTTTCAAATCGTTTTTCATCGTATTTTCAGAATTTCTCCAAACATAAAGACATATCATGATTCTCACTTAAAAAATATTTTACCAACATTCATCTTATAACAATCGTCCCTTAACCATGGTCTCATTTTTTTGAATTTATTAACTTCATTACATGAACTTTTAGCCCAGGTCTATTAAGCAACACGCTAGTTGGACAAATATTCTTTGAGTGAATTTGATTTCTGATATTAAACATTTTGAATGAAAAGAAAGCCGTGGTACCAAAAAAACTATTGAGTAGGAATTCACATTATTTATAACAAACTGTGATAGCCAAGTGAATTTTAATTTTCCATAACAATTAAAGAGGTCAAACAATGCTCCCAAATATTGCTCTACAGATGATCCTAAATATTTTTTGTGATAAAGAACTAATGTGAAAGACATCTTGAAACATAGTGAATATGGCATAAATCAAGACAATACATTAACTTAGAATACTATTACATGTCCCAAAATCAATGGTTGTTAATGCAACAAAGATAGTTGGGAGAACATTTTAGAGTGAATTTGATTTTGATATTAAACATTTGAAATGAAAAGAAATTTCAAAGGGGTACCAAAACCATTGAGCAGGAATCACATTATTTACATGAAATCTCGTATAGCCGTGCTGAATTTTAATTTTCCACAAGAATTAAAGAGGTCGGTAAATAATGATCTCAAATATTTGTTTTTTTTTGAAACAAACCGAATAAGAAAAATATCTCGTAAACATATTGAATATGCATATTAAATGGAGATAATACATTGACTTTTAGATAAGATTACATGCCCTAAATCAAATGGTTGTTAGATGTGCTTAATTTTAGATGAATTTAATAAAAGCCTTATGGAACTCACCCTAGATATCAAGTTATTTAATATTGTTAAAATATTTTTTGGCCTACTATGACAAAACACATCATGGAATATTTTTCCATCAGTGTCTGGAATTCTAGAAATAAAGGAGAACACTAGTATCCAACATCGTTTCTCAACCATTTCCCCATGGAAGTTGGCCACTACAAATTTTATAATTGTCTCATAAAACTAAGAGAATTACTCCATCACAGACTGTACACTTGATTAAAGTGGCCTATTTCCATTCATGCTCAATCAACTTATCATACTTATCATTGTGGATATTTACAGACACATAGATCATTATGTTGTTAAATGAACCTCTCATAAT
The DNA here is from genome assembly GCA_034641835.2 of Pinus albicaulis. Taxonomy (NCBI): domain Eukaryota; kingdom Viridiplantae; phylum Streptophyta; class Pinopsida; order Pinales; family Pinaceae; genus Pinus; species Pinus albicaulis. Next base: position 37,104 of record JAXQQM020074837.1, read on the forward strand.
CCCATTTTATTATTTTATTTTCATCTCATTTTATTGAGTGTTGTTAAGGGGAAGTTACTTCTACCATATGATGGGAAAGGACTTTAAAAACTATAACTATATAAAAATAAAAATATTTAAAATCTACAATTAGATAACTCTCTGAACATTAAAATGAAATCTATAATCTTAAGAAAATAAGGAGTGTACTAGAGAGAGGAATGAAATAAATGTGATAAGACGTTGTTTGAGCCGCAATAGTAGTGTTAAGGAATTCTTCTTGAGTTGGTTGCAGCCAAAGTGAAACTTTTCTATGAAAATTCGAACTCGTAGTTAGAGTCTTGAGGGTTACAAACGTATTGAAGTTTAAATATCTTTGAAGTTAAAGAGACCGAGGGAAGGGATGGAGTTAATCCCTAGACTTCAAGTTGCAGAAATGAAAAGTTCAGATATTGGTAATATAAAATTCTTATCGTTGTCCTGTAGTTTCTACAAGTAACTTAGCATATATTTATTTTATGTTATGGTTGTGGTTTTTATTTATTGCTATCTATGATTAGAAATGATTTTGTTACGTAAAATTGCTCCGTGTAAGGATTTTGGGTGCTATCTTATTAGTTCTTTTGTTAACTTATTCAATAATCTCTTAATTTATGAAATAAGAAATTGTTAATTGCCACACATGAAGGACATGTGACCCAGCCCATATGGGTTAGGTTCATGGAAATTTAGGCTTGGGAGAAACATTCTCTTACAAAAGACTTCCAAGTGAATAGGACAAGAGTGAAACACCCTTGCGTATGATTTCATGAAGACGACTAGACATACAGACCAACATCACTATAACTAACTCGTATCCAGCCTAACTCTATATCTTCAATTCCTTAGAGGAATCAACTCCACCTAGGGGGATAAAATCAGAGGCACAAACCTCTTTTTCTCGGGGTACAAAACTTAATGCTTTGCTTTTTTCAGTTATGAATTTAATGGTTTGCAAACTCTCCTAAAATATTTTATCTCATGGGGGCTTGATGTCTGGAGTTAAGACAATTCAGGTGACATTGGTGGCCACCACCTATTCCACTCGGGGCCCTGCTCATTGCCTCTTTCAGTTTTTCAGCTTTCGGCACAACTTACTATTTTTAGCGCTTTTCGGGTCTCCGAACTTCCGAAGCGTTTTCGAGGCACTAAACGACATTTTTTGGGCATCGTTGCCTAGTGAATACTGTTCTATTTCGAATGCATATTTGTGGAGAAATTTGCATTGTGTATATTTCTAATGATGCCTGCATGTGGCATCAAACGGAGATGGTATGCTGAAGTTACATCTCGGAAGTTGAACACCAATTTACCAAAACTAGCCTACAGTTTTGGCGTTCATCTCCAGGGTTAGATTTTTGGATGTTTAGAGCCCTCTATTGTTTCTCAATAGGCTCGAACTCAACGTAACTCAGCTTAAGAGTGTTCGTAGCCACCATATCTCTTCTCGCAGACAGCTACCGCCGCCCGGCTAGTTTTATTTCCACGATAAACCGTAAGAAAATTTTAGTTCTTTTATATTAATAAAATGAAGCAATATCGTTGCATCTTTGTATTTATATTATATTTATTCGTTGTGTTCCCCGTACAACCGGGATCATAAGATGGATCCAGGATGGTTTTTACAGATTTACAAATAGATTCTTGAAATCAATTTGTTTCAAAACCACACAACGTTTCAAAACAAGGAAAAATTAAATCATTCTAATTTGGTGATAAGAGTGATTCATTACACACATGGCATCCATGACAGAAGTAGATGAAAAGGTAAAAAAAATACAAGGAAATCAAATAGTAGTTTCTAATGTGAATATTTTCCCACAAATATTATCACTCCACGAAATCATTTCTCACAAATATTATTTCATTAATTTGATTAAATTTTAAATTTTAAAATGCCATTTAGTTATATTTTTATTTATTTACCATACCCAAAAAGGTATATAAAGAAGCTTTATTTTTTTATTTACCATACTTTTGGTTTATTTGTATTTTTATTATTTACCACAAAATTTTTGAGTGTTCATAAATATACTTTGTACCAAATGTTTACATATATCATATTTCTTACCTAAATTTTCACATTACATCTATACCTCCCTTATACTCACACACATTAAATGAGAATTCTATAGACTACAAGCTTAAAAAGTATTGAAATTATTAATTACTACCATAACTTAACTCCGTAATATTTTATTTATCTTACACAAACAAAATAAAACATTAATTTTTTCAAAAACACTTCAATATTGTAATTATAAGCATGCATGAAAAAACAATAATTTTCCAAAAAAAAACCTTCAATATTGTAATTAGCAGCATGCATCAAATAAAATTCTAATCAGCTTAAACTCTGCGAGTTAAGTGATTAAAGATAACAATACGATTTATAGAAGTGGTAAATGTAATTGAAAACAAATAGACTTTAAACTAAATACGATAACACATGCAGTGCATTGTAAATAAACAGACTTTAAACTAGAAAACCCTTTAATAAGAACACGATAACATTCTTTATTAAGTAAAACTAAGAGAATATTCAAGAATTTCTAACATATTGAAATACATATATACTTTAATCAATAACCCTGTATATCACTAATTAATCTAATTTAAAATCATCGTGATCGTTGTGACGGAAACCTAAAAAACATGAGGCAGGGTTTCAACGATCAAAGTAGAGATTCATTAATACAAATGTCAGTAACCCTGTTCGAAATAACCAGAACCCAAAGGGGCTTTTGACAATCTCAATGACCAAAACCCCAGAGAGTTCGAAACTTAAAATAATAATTACCCATGAGAGGGTTTCCACGTTTAAAGACCACCAAAATACAATGTTTTTCTCCGCATCGCGGTGGAGAAAATTAGCTCATTGAAACCCTTTCATACCTGCAAGTACCAATTAACAAACCAATTGAAAAAGATAACCGGCGACACACGTCATTAAGCAGCATAGTTAAGCAAAGAAGAGATACCAAAAGTAAACGCACTCAAAACCCAATTGCAATTAGGGGAAACGACAACGCCGGAGAGCGATACATCGAACCTTCAACCAATGAACAAAATAAAAGCTATTAAAGAAGGTTACACCTTATATAGCTAGTCAACTCGGATGTCGAAGAGTCAGAGCACCGTAAAAAAACCAAGATTGTTTTTATGGCGCTCGACAAGGAAGGCTGCTTCAAAATTCTTTATTTTCATTTCATTTAAATATCTGAGCGTGACACCTTAGTATTTATTTGTACCTTTATTTACGAACCATGCTTAAAGAATTCCACAGAGGTCCAAGAACGAAGCAAGTGCTGTTTTCCGGAGACCGGAAAGCATGACAAGACCCAAAACACTATGACCGCTAAAGGAAATGAAACCAACCTCTGATTGCAAAGTGTTGCTTCAAATATTGACAAATTGTTTGAAGTGAAGCAAAGGGTGGAAAAGCCACAAATGAACATTGAAAGAGAAACATCTCGAGTTTTACTCAAATGTTGGTGGGTTTTCAGACACGAGACAGTAGTTCTAAAGGAAGCACCTTAAAATGAACCTTGAGTGTGAAATCGAAGACTTGTCTCGATTTTTTCCGGATGAGCATAATAAATGAACTCTTGAGATCATTTCGGTTTCACCGAAAGGCTATGTAGTGGGTTAATTGCATCAGGATAGAGTTATGGAATGAAGGCATGGAGCAAGCTTGCATACTTGAAATTTAATGAAGATCTGAATCGAGCGGTAAACATAGACGAGGAGGGGTAAGCCGAAAAGATTTCAACCCAAACATATGAGGATGAGGACCAGGGTAGTGGAAGCCAAACAAGCACTATGTTTATCATAAGTATTGTATGTAATGGCATCTTGCATCGTTGAAGAAAAATGGTCCAATTGGAGCATTGGGGAAAAGGGTTGGAAGGCAAAGCAGCATTTGTTGATAGTTGTTCATGTGAAGAAGCAAGTCGTAACTACCGTCAAATGATACAAAGAGGGAGAGGTAGCACCGAATTGATCTCAAATGTTCAAAATTGAGTTCATTTTAGCCCTTCACTCATCCAAATATTTAAGCCACCTGTGTTCATTTTAGGCTCTTCCTTTAGAACGTTGCCTTCGTGTCCACCAACATTTGAATAAAATTCGTATTTCTCTTTCAAGGTTCATTTTGGAGACGTTTCTGTGCTTCCACTTCCACAAGTTCCATCAATATTTGGGCCAAGACCAAGAATTGCATCTGAGTTTTATCTTCATCTTTTCTCTTTTCTTTTGCTGCTTTAGGTCTTCTTATCCGCCGTTCGGTTCTGCAAAATGGTGCGCTATTCGATGACCTCCATAGTCCCCCACACCATTAATGGTCAAGTAACTATATATCACATTGTTTCTTATATTCGATGGGTTAGAACATAAAGCATAGTATTTATCCAAAGTTTAATTAGAATTATACAATCCAATTTTTTGTGACGATGGTTGTTAACATTCAAACTTTGAGGGTAAGCTCATTAACTTTCTCCACTATTTTTTTCTCTTTACCACATATCTTCACGATATTTCATTTGGGTAACCAACCCAACTGGTCACTTTAATTAGTTTATTGTACTTGTGTCTTCAAGTGCAAATGACTTCAAAAACTTTTCATTAATTGTTTAACGTTTTTACTTTCTTCATATTCTTCGTAGCTGCTTGAGAGTATCCTATGTATCTGGACTCTCTTTGCCGGTAATCCTTGAACAAACTTTCACGTGACCGCTTGATAGAGATAGAAGAGGGTTTTGAGTCCTTCCATGGTTTTCTTCGCCGAATCCTTCCCATGCCTATCTTAAAGCATTAAATCCATTTTCATCCGTTGGTTATCTCAGACCATTTTCAACTAGCTCCCATAAATCTTAAGAGGAAAACATGGCTTCCTGTCAGGATTATCAACAGTCATATTCTTCTCATTGAATCGGAGAGTTTTTTATACTCGTGCTTGTGTTGGCTCCTTCATAGCCATCGAACGTTAGAACTTGACAACTTGTTTTCAAATAAATCTTCTCACCGAGAGATAAACTTCCTGGTTTCTAACAAACTTCTTGGGCTACACTTTTTAAACAAGAACAAAACTCCGTTTTGCAATACCTTTGTTTTGTTGAACCTTCACACTCATGAATGTACCACAACAAACTTTTTCACAAACTCTTTGAGAAATTTCAAAGAGCTAGACTAGTCATACAATGTTGGAATTTCCGAAGTATTCAAATAAAAGAGAGGAAATAAACCTCAACTTTAACATAGAGATTTCATGTAACAATTTTTGACAATGATAGCACAAAAACAACTATTTATTAAACTTGAAAAGTTACAAAAGGCCTCAAAAATTGTTGTTTTCTTAAAAAAAAATACACAAATCGCTACAAACATGTTGTTACAGTTTTCTTCTCTAAAAACACACACAAAGGGGTCCAAAGTTCCTCTCATGTCCCTTTTTTTCACTGCAGTCCACAATCCTTCTAGGACCTACATTGGAGTTCTTTAACCCGGTTCGGTGTGCAACAATGCAGGTTGTCACACTTAGATATTTAAATCAAATGAAAATAAAATAACTTTAGGTCGTTTTCCTTGACAGAGAATACATGTTTACCGCTTTTCATTCTTTTATTACAATGCACCTTTATTTGATATATATATATATATATATATATATATATATACACACAAAACACATAATATATAATTCATGTTTTTAAATAAAAAACTCTTCAAGGAACTTTTAAAACAAGGTAAGAACATTTGATTTAGCAAAAAAACTAGTGCTTATAATATCATGAAGATAAAATATTAAAATATTAAAACTTTAGTCCTAAAAGTTTAAACACATGCAAACATGCGTTTTGGCGGATTTCAAAACTTTTGAACAAAAATTTCCTTTTTATGAACTTATTGTATTCAAATTGGGCAAGGGTGACCGTGAATTTGTTTGCACAATAGCCTCGATAGCCTTTTGATTGGTTGATGGTGGATTCATGTGAAGACTTCAAATAAATCTGGACGTAGATTTGATGGATGCTTATCGCATCCATTTTGGAGACCTGCCGACGTCATCTCCACCCCATGTAATCTCCATACCGTATCAATATGGAAAATGTGGACGTGGTTGGAGTGGGTTCAATGAGACCGATGTGGGGTCGGCCCGCAATCGTCAATGAAATGACAAAGAAAGCGAAGTTGGTGGTGCTTTAAATGGCACTAGTGTTTCAATGGTGGTCGCAAGGTTTATGAAGAGGAATGGAGGGCTTTGAAGACATGGTTTGCATGTGCGTTGTGCTTGGTGGGTGGTGTTTTAAATGGCACTAGGAAAGTGTTTAAATGGTAGCCACAGAAGAAGGCATGATGTATTTATATCAGAGATGGTTTGCATGTAGTCTAAAAAGATTGTGTTTTGGTTCCTAAGCTGCAAAAATTTTGAAAAATGCGTCAGTGATTTTACTGCATCTTGTTCAGCTGTTGAAATTTAGTATTTGGAATGCGGTAAGGGTTTTTGATAGTTTTGAAACCATTTCCACTATCAAAAATAGATTCCAAACACTCCAAATACCTTATTTTTTGAATTTTAGTTACCATATTTTAGCAAAAGCCCATTCTACGCTATTCCACTACCAGGTAGACAACTTCATGGTTCGGTGAAGTAAATCACAATTTTACATAGTGAGACTTGAGCTTTTTACAACCTTAACAAAATAATTTTTTTTTTGCAAGTGTTTAAATGCAAACAATCAATGAGCGGTGGAGTATGACTATAAATAAAAAAACGTTTCTGGGTCATTCATTTTGCTATGCGCTGAATTAACTTTTTAATACACAAACACTGCATCGTGTGCACTATAACAAAAATGTTGCGCCTATGTCATTCTGCTCTATAGTTGGAATTAACTTTTTAATATCTAAAAACCAGATTATTGACAGTGATCCTGTCAAGGAAGGCAAAATTAAAATTATTTTATTCTCTTTTCATTTAAATATCTGATTTAAATATCCCATATGACAACTTATATTTATTTCCGGCTTTACTACGAATCAGCTAGAAGGACCCAATGTAGGTCCAAGAATAAAAGTGCAAGGGTTTTCTAGAGACCGAAAGTGGCGATACCAAGAGCTAAAAAGAACGATATCCTATCAAGGAGATGAAACTAAATTTCAAAATATTATTCAAATCTTGTTTGATTTTCTCCGAACGTTGTCTCGCATCCGCAGAAATCTATCGAACATTTATAAAGTTTAGATGTTTTCCTTTCAAGCCAAGGTTCATTTTATGATGCTTCCCTTCCACACACGTTCCATCAATATTTGGGCGTATTGTAATCAAACTTAGTTTCATCTCCATCACATTTATAAAATTCGATGTTTCTCTTTCAAGATTCATTTTCCTCGATCGCTTCCCCCCGCTTCCACTTCCGCACAAGTTCCATCAACAACACCACAATGAGATTTAGCTCATCTCCATCTTTTCCTTCGGTGTTAAGATGTCATCATTTTAGGTATTTGTATCCCAGCGCTTTCCTGCCTTCTGTAAAACGTTCCACTTCGTCATGGACATCCCGAGGGCGCCAACACCACAATGATCATCGAATGAAAACAAGCAACAAACCAAGGTCAATTAACTATATATCACATATTGTTTCTTATATTCGGTTATGAACATAAACGAGTTTTATCCAAATTTTAACCCAAGAATTATATGCATCCAATTTTCAAGAGATGATGGTTGTTAACATTCAAATTATAGGTGAGGACCAACGAAAACATAATATTAAATTATGCTAACAAATATTTTCTTAAGATAGAAATTAGATTGAGATGGTTCCAACAAGATATATTTTGCTTATTTTATTTTAAACAAATTATATTAACTAAAATGTGTAATAAATTTTAGATATTTTATTTATTTATATAAGAAAAGTGGTTATATATATATATATATATATGTTTTAGTTTTAGAGGGGAAAACAAGAAAGTTGAAAGCCACATAACATAGTATATTCATTATAAATTCAACATGTCATAAACAAGATTACATCTAAATAATATCAATTTATTAAATAACATTAAATTTAAAAATTTAAAATAACCTATGCATGAGTTGATAATGCTTCATACTTTGTCTCTAATACTATTTTTTCATTAATGACATATTTCATAACGTTGAAAATTATAATGAATTCAAACATACAAATTAAACAATTAAATTTATTTCACTAAATCAATTGAATGGAGAATAGAAAAATAGTTAAACAATTAAATTTTTTTATTAATTAAAAAAATTATTAACTCATTTTTACATAAAACTTTCCATTCCATAATGTTTCTTTAGAAATTATGACCATCTTCTTCCCATTTCAGAAATGTTTTCTTTATGACCAGTCATTCATGTATTTATTTAAATTTATACTTTACAAAAATCATTAAAATTATTTTTTTGATAAAAAAAAATTATTTTTTGAAAATATTATTTCAGATGTAAAACTAGTGCTATTCTTACACAATAAATAAAAATAATGTGGAAAAACGAAAAGAAATAACATTTCCACAATGTAATTTTACATATATATACAAGATACCTCTATACATTTTTCTTCAAAAATATAAATTTAATATTATAATTAAATCTGGTTTGCATCTCAAAACAGTCACAATTTATTCATCATATTTCTTTAGTGACGTTGTTTTCTACTTCAATTCATAACATAGTAATCATGTGCTCATGGTACTAACACCTAGTCTAAAGAGGTACCCACTGTGAACCCTAAAAGCTTCTAATATAAACAACTTGTATTTAAAAAAATATTACAAAATTCCATCATTATCTTTCATTAAAAGTCAAAAGTATCATTAAAAGTTCTATCATGCCAACCATTTTCGTTAGATGCAAGAGGGAAAACAGTTCTTTTGGCCTAAATGGGGGAGTCCTTCATGAGTTTTTGATATTCAGTTAGAAAGATAATTCCAATACTTTCTTCTTTATCTTTAGCGAATGGTTAAATTAAAGTTGTATAATAGTGATCAAATTGTATAATAATGACTGTGATATAAAGTTTAAATACCAACACAATATTTTTTACATAAACTCATTACTACCATGATAAAAGAAAATGATACAATCTCTATTGTATTGATAGACGAATCAAAAAAATTATAACAATCAATAAAGTTGGGTAAGTTGGACATGGGATTGTTAAAAGAAAAAAAGAAAAAAACAATAGCTTAGATTTGTTAAAAAGAAAAAAATAAAAAAATAGCTATAGATTCAGGGAAAAATAGCCTTAGGCTCAGACACCCATTCTACAAAATCTGAAACTCAAAATTAGCTCCACAGAATCGTAAAGATCAAGCTCTACAAAAATCAATGAGACTCGAAATTTTTTAGAAGGTATAGTGATTTATTATTTAGTGTCAAACAAAAGATGAGAACAACCTTGCATTACCATATTCAAACAATGAGGTTCAGATGTACTCAAAAAAGTGAATTTTAAGGTTGCTGCTTCCTTCAGTTCTTGAATTAGTGAACCATACGCACCAGTTGCATTAAGTACACTGAAGCAGCGGTGGCACAGTCGGAGCTATGGAACAGCCGGAAAACAAATCATCGGGCAGGCTCAAGCGCCCAATCATGGCTTTGGGTATTAGCTTGCTCGTTGTCTCAAAATTAAAAGGAAATATGAACTAGAGAGTTCAATCTATTAACATATTGAAGAGAGGAGGGGGTAAGCCGAAGAGAAGGAGGGGCAGGAAGGCAAAGGAGCAGTATGTTTATCAGTTGTCATGGAAGCAAATGTCCTGCAGGTGCACAATTGAGCAATGGGCTTGAAAGGGTTGAAGGCAAAGCAGAATGGTTCGTTTAGGCCGCCCACTCTCGAACGCGGTCTCGGCGGCCAAGCAGAAAATCCACCTGCAAAATTTGAATAAAATTCACATGGGTTCACGCTCTCGGCCCGCTTCCACTTCCACACTATTTGAGGCACTACTGCAATCCTCCTGTAGCCTCCTTTCTAATTCTCACTTCAGTCATCCATTCTTTGGGAATTGATATAAAAAGGCTAGCCCAGCTACTTTAAATGAACAAGTCTTATTAACTCGCTTCCACTCGTCTCAGCTCACATTTTGAGGGCTGTTGTTCATCATTCCTGCTTCTCTCTTTTCTTTTCTGACTGTTTTTATTGAGTTGTGCTCAAGATTTCCATAGTGAAACTGGAGGCTCCATCGCAGATCGTATCCGTATACAAATAGATTTACAGTGTTAAAAAGCTTAAAACACTCTATACAGGATGAATGCAAATTTGATTGGAATTTTGAGACCAAGTTGGTAATTTTATTTTTTTGGTTTCTGTAATTTACAGAATCTTTAATTCCAGAAGTCACGTTAGAGAATATTTAATTCAAGAATTTTCGGCATATTTTGAGGGGATTCAAAATAGGTTAATTCTATTGAAAAATAAATATAATTGTATCTTCTTGCTTTAAAATGTAAATGGTTCAGTGTTTTTTGAATTGGTGATAATTATTTTAAATTTTATTAATATTGATAAATAAATATAATTGTATCTTTACCTTAAAATGTAAATGCATGAGCATTTTTGGAATTCATGATAATTATTTTAAATTTTATTAATATTGATAAATAAATATAATTGTACCTTCATACCTTTTGTAAAATGTAAATGCATCACATTTTTGGACCAGGATAATTATTTTAAATTTTATTAATATTGATAAATAAATATAATTGTATCTTCAATTTTAAAATGTAAATTCATGAGCATTTTTGGAATTCCTGATAATTATTTTAAATTTTATTAATATTGATGGGTTTTTAGTTGAAATGTTTATTTTTTAAAATAATAGTCAATATTTATTTTTAACAAAAATATTGTTTGAAAAACATCACCATAATTATACTTTATTTGGAATATATAATATTAAAAATATGATACTATCTAAAACTTTATTATTATGGTGTACTTTTTATTCATTTATAAATTTTCAATTACTATTAGTAATAACAACAAATAAAAAAATCACATGAGATACAAGATTGTCGTAATTCTTTTTGAACCAATCCACTGCTCATCCATCCATTATTTCACAACCTTATTTATTTAACCTCCAATACAAAATAAAATCTTGTTTGAAAGTATCAATACACCAGATATTTTAGAATATATTTTATTTTGAATATATAATATTATTCAAATTTCTTATAATTATGTGATATTTGGTGTCTTGAAAGATGTATAGTTATTTATATTTTTTAACTGTTTAATAATAAAATTAAAATAAGTTTATATTTATTCAGAAAAGATACATACACTATATTTATTTATCAATATTAATAAAATTTAAACAATTATTTAATAATTCCGTAAAAATGCTCATGTGCATTTACATTTTAAAGTAAGAAAAATACAATTATATTTATTTATCAATATTAATAAAATTTAAAAAATAATTATCACCAATTCCAAAACGCTTAATCCATTGAATCCATTTACATTTCTTAAAGCAAGAAGATACAATTATATTTATTTTTCAATAAACTAACTCATTTGAATCCTCAAAATATGCCGAAAATTATGAAGAAATATTCTCTAACGTGAATTCTATATTAAAGATTCTGTAAACGGCGAACCAAAAAATAAAAGTACCAACTTGGTCTCAAAATTCCAATCAAATTTGCATTCATTCTTGTGGTTAAGAGTATTTTTAAGCTTTTTAACATCAGAAATTATCAGGAGATGTGACATGACTTCAGTGAGCCTCCAGTCCACTATGGAAATCCTGAGCACGAAAAACAATGACAAACAAAGTCAGAAAATAGTGCTGAAAGCTGAGAATGATGAACAAACAGCCCTTTAAAATGTGAAGCTGAGACGAGGAGAGTGAGTTAATAAGACTAGTTCATTTAGTAGCTGGATTTGTAAGCCTTTTATATCAATTAAAGATATTGACTGAAGTGAGAATTAGAGGCGAGGGGTTGCCAGGAGGATTGGGTAGTGCTTCAACAGTGGGAGTGAAGAAGGAGTTCTGGAAATGAACCATGTGAATTTTATTCCAATTATGGGGATTTTTTCAAGGTAGATTCATGTTCTGGGGTGATCAGTTTATTAAAATGAATTCATTTTGCTTACTCTTCTGCACCCTGGCCCATTGCCCCACTGTACCTCACAGGGCATTTGCTTCCATGACAGCTGACAAACATACTGCTCCTTTGCCTTCCTCACTCCCCTCCTTCTCTTCGGCTTACCTCATTTTGAATCTGATTTGTTTTGATTGTTTCTATTATTGAGGAGAGAGTAATTTATTAATATATGGAAGAGAGTTCAATCTATTAGCTTGCCTGGTCATTTTAAAGAATATACATAGGAGTTCAGTAGAGAGGAGAACAGTAACTTTACAAGTGCCTGGTCTGTCTTTGTGACTTTGACTTTGACTGGACCAAAGCCGTAGCGGCTGAGCATCACTCTGCAGTCTGTTTCACACTGCAGGGACAGCAGAAAGAGATGGGAATGCCAAACGTGTATGCTAGGCTTAGCAAAGCAGCCAAGGTAGTGTTCTCCTCTTTCACGGGTTCTGTTTCCTTTGAATTGTACACGGCCAAGGGGTTCGCTACTGTACTGGTATCTTGGTTACTTTTTTCAGAAAGAGGTATCTTGGTTACTTGCACACCGTGTGATATATTCGATGAATGAAATCGATACGATTATCAAATTTTTTTATTCACATATCCTTCAAATTAATGTTAAATCATATATATATTTTCATTCATGAACATTGCAATTAAAAATATTACAAAATATATTGGTGAAGTAATTGTTATAATTACATCAAGCAACTTTGATGTTGAAGGAAGTCCATCACGAGCAGGCGACCTGAACATGGTACAACTAAATTTACTCGTATAAATTTAAATTGGTTTAATTGAATGATACAAATGGTGTTAACTCGAAAAGCTTTACCAGCAGGAGTAGCACCGCATGACCCTGCGCATGTTATCGGTTGAACAAGCTATTTATATTAATGAATCTCTTCTCATTTGCACTTAGTCCAATTCTTATTCTCGATTAAGAAAATAAAAAATTATTAATGAAAATGTTTTACTGAAAAACATCATATCTCAAAAAACATCATATCAGTACCTTGTCACTTATTAAACAGCACGTAGTGTCTTGTAACAGACCAATTGCTAATATTCTTGCATATTATTAATAAAAATAGAGAATATAGATATCAAATCAAAAACAGGGAAATTGATGATTTCCGCTACTCAAACATAGAAATATTGAATATTGCTTTCCAACAAAATGTTTTACTTAAAAACGTCACTTACATTCCGTATCGTATAATCATTACTTAATAATATATAGTGCATATTATCAACAATAGAGGTGAATATAATAAAACAGGAAATGGATGGACTTCTACCACCAAACAGAGAAATATCAAATATTAAGCTTCAAACACGAGCTTCCCAAGATAGATCATCGATTAATGCCATTATACTATGAAGCTAATCAAAAACAAAAATTAGATTCTAATTGTATCATAGAAGAAAATGTACTGGATGGTAAAGTGTAAAGAGATCACAGTTGACTAGATGTACCTTGTAGAGAGGAGCAAAATCCTCTTTTTAAGTTTAAAAGAGATTTGCATCTCAAGAAATTTGATCCCTCTCCTAGCTTGGTGACTTTAGTTGAGTGGTTTTTAATTAGTTTATTCAATATTGGATTATAGCTAGTTTAATATTTTAAGACCATAGCATTGAGAACAAGTGGTGTATCAATTTTTGTATTAACGTGAAATATATCTTATTTAGTATGGGAAATGAACTTATCACACATTCAAATCTCTTTAGACAGAATTATATAGAATAGAATTAGTGTAACTTTATTTTTGTCAGATTATTTTATTTTAAAAGATAAACAAGTTTAGATTAGATTGATCTTTTTATTTAATTTTATTTACGTTACATCTCTCACCATACTAGTTCAATATGAATTTTCAACCTAATAATGAATTATCAGAAATATGATTATTTTGGGTGTTTTATATATGCTTTATGGACATACTAAACACTAGATGAGCACAGAAGAAAAGAAACAACACCAATTTTGTTGGTTTATAACTCTATGAGGTGGCTAAATGTATTCGGTTTTCTACAAAGTTGAGGCTACCAAACATTGTATACATTTTGTATAGCAACTTTTCTTTTATAAACAGAAAATGGGGACAAGTCAAAAAAAAAAAAAATGGTGCAAAATCCATGTGCATCATTAAAAATCAAAATACAGAAATTATATCTATATGGATATGATAATATTTGGATTAATTTTTCTGATCTTTTGAATGTTCATTAATTGAACAAAGTTTGATACAGTTAGAAGAAATCAAAACAGCTATTGCTGAGGATCAAACCAGTAGGAAGCGCAGGGTTAAGTGAGAAAGACAACCTAACAGTATTTAAGTCAGTACACGAATGGCGATGATGTGGGGTCGGGGGGGCGGGCGACAGCGACACCCTCCTCCTACCGAAATATTAGTGCTGTGGGAACAGCCTTAGCAAAAACCCAAAGGAATGTAGTCCAAATAAGTTGGGCAGAATGGAAAGCTGAAGACCAAAGCGTCATTGTTTAGTGTGCGTGAAGAAACCAAGATTCATGATTTCAAACAAATTAGATGGCATGGTGAGCTGGTATATGATCATGCCCGTATATGCAAATTTATAGAATTCTGCCTATAGGAAAGATTGCTGAAATGGCAAGAAAATATACCAAAAGTCAGAGACCCTAAATTTGGAGCAACGCAGGTTCTTTACGGTAATTTCAAATAGTATTTAGAGTATGAAAGGATTATGTAAAACATACTACAATAACAAGACTTTTTAGAGCAATGGCAAGAGTGTTACGATCCATATCAAGAACAATCACCGTTACCGCATGGTACGACTTTTTCCCCACCAATGGACTTCATGACCGGGGGATTCTGCAGGGCATTGGAAACCTCTTAGGTTTTAAAACAGCGTAAAAACACCCTAGTCTAATACACCTTCGTTCGATTCATGTGTACATGAACATATCCTCTAAACATTGTCCTAAACCATTGAACTAGAACATGAAGGAAACATTCAGCGTAGCCCTCGATTATGAACACATCCTTTAGATTTGGATATGCCATGTGTATGGCTATCCTTATAAATCGTGTCCGTTAAATATTCAAGATCACCATCACGTCGATGACAAGTAAACTTATTCATAGAGAGAGGAAGGATTTACAATAGTTATGAATACGAAGAGGAACAATAAACTTCAAGAACATCATAGCAGTCGAATATAAGTTATCAATTAATTAACAAGTGAAGCATTACAGTAATAGTGAGAAACTTATATGCAGGAGAAGGAGTTTTGGGAAAGATGAAGAAATGAAAACTAAAAAATTTTTGTAGCGAAGAGAAAATCACTACAAGAACCCTATTGAAGTAGAAGACAATACTAATATAATAGAATGTACACCAATGGACATTGAAATAAACAAGGACACAAGCCACAGGTGTACCTAAGGACATCAAGAACAGAGAATCTAGACAAAGATAGATTCATTCCGTAAGACCAAGAAAACTCTACAAATAAATGCCCGAAAATTATCCGACAAAACCTGCTAAAAAGAAGTAAGCACGCCAAGAGCATTACATTAAAAGGATCCAATCAACAAAAAAAGGAAGTAAGAAAAAAGGAAGAAGGACATTGCATGATTCAATACAACTGTCGGTGAAATGTTAATACAAGAGACAATACTTAACAATGATATTCCAACAACATCAAAAGCATTTAACAAAGTAATCTCCGGAATATTACAAAGTCTTCAATAATAAAGGAAAACCTATATCTAAAAGAAAGACTCAAGACAGAAACCTCAAGTAATGATGTTAGAAGAAACTAAAGTTTCACCTAGAAACTTCACACTATACTTCACTCTTAAACCACACTTTGAGGTTTTTCCATGGTTGGCTGATTCAAGAGGCATGGCAGTGGGTTATAGCCATTCTCTAGAATCCTTTGCTGAGGTAACAAAGCAGAAGGTTGGGATAGGCTCTCCTCACACAATAACAAGATGCTTTAGACAAGTAGGAACAAAGGAAAATTTACTCATATCAATTGTTTATGGCCTCCAAAGCTACGTGAGAAAGAGAATTTTTACGCAGTATCAGAATCTTAGAAACACATGTACCGTGAGAAATTTTGGTTATTAGAGGAGATTTTAAATACCTATATTAAATCATAGCAAAGAAAGGTGAATAAGGAGAGAAGATTCTAGATTGAATACCTTAGGACTTATCTATTGACCTTAAAACTTTATATATACCCATGCTGAATGGAAATTTCACTTCTGAATAATAGATTAGGAATCACACGTACAATATCCGTATTGGAGATTAGCCTCGAAGACGAAGTAAGTTTAGATGTTATGAAGCAACAATCATCCCAACATTAGGTTTAGGCCATTGGCCGATAAGCATAGAAATAGACATCAAAGAAAATCCGAAGAACATGAATTCATACTTGAACTATTCGTTAAGGGATCCTACATTTTAGACAAAGAAACAATGGTGAGAAAACAAATCATGCCGTAGGAAGAACATAATGCACTCATTTCAATCATTTGAAAAGACTTAAATCATTTAAATTAAAAAAATGGAATAGAACAGAATTTGGTAATATCCAATAGAATTCGTGAAATACCTAAATAAAGTATGAAGAATGTTCAACATAATATGATTTTAACTTCCAAGAATGTAGGTTTCTGCCCTAGAATAAGGAAATATTTCATTCAATCGATGAATGGGAAGAATAAAGAAGTGTTATGGAAGCAAAATCGCGGCACAATGGTTGAAGAAAGGGGAGAGGAATACAATTTTTTTCCATAAAAGATCGATTCAATGAGACAGACAATAGAATCTTCTCATTGAAAGACCAAAATGGGAATCTCTAGGTACTTCAATGTGAAGATATGGAAAAGTACTAGTAAATACCCAAAGATATTCTATAGAACCTCAACAGAATATATATGATGATGAATATCTAAAAATAATCTTCTAATATCAATATATATCCGAACATTTCTTTAATGTATAAACTACCATAGAGGAAGATGTATACAAAACGCCTAAAAAATAAGGCTCAGTTCGATGGATTTACGTTGTGAGAATTTTTTAAAGAGACTTGGCACTTCATGGGTCAACATATTTGGAATTGGTAGAGGAACTGGAAGAGTGTTCGTAAATGCATATCCACTCTTAATGCCATATTCATAACTCTCATCCCAAAACATGACAATACAGTATACCTCACGGGGCTCCGCACCAATAGCTCTATGTAATATAATTTACAAGATATTGTCAACGATCATGGTTAATAGCATTAAAACACCTACCCGCCTGATATCTCTGGAAGATGTTTCGATGAAGGGGAGACAAATTCTAGATGGAATTGTCTCTGTCAGAGAAGAAATCACTCTTTAAGGACACCAAAGTGAAAGGTGTTAATTAAACTAGACTTTCCAAAGCAGATGATTGTAAGTTTTAATTTTATGTGATAGTAATTCTCAAAGATTTTGGTTTTGACAATAGATGGATACAATGTAGAATTTGTTCATTTCATTCCCACTTTCTCAATTCTTCGAATGGCGACCCTTCCTAGCCTTTTAACATATCCAAAGGCCTCCTTCAAGGGGATCCTCTCATTGCCTTTTCAGGTATCTTAGCACCGAGGTATTTGGTAGAAGAATTAAGGCTCGCTTATGACGAGGTCACTAAAAGGAATGAACCTATGGGGATCATACTCCAATCCTTACGCACTGGTCAGTTTTTTGATAACATCCTTCTTTTTTGTCGCTCAAAGAGAGAGGAAAATCCATCTTAAACATTCGAAAGTATTCACAAAGCATCGTACTCTAGTTAATAGTGATAAACATAATGTCTACTTTTTCAATATCAATGAAGCCACAAAGAGACTCGGTTCGTATGCTAGGCTTCAATGTCAGACCCTTCCCCATGAAATAATTAGTTTTTCCATTAAATACAACCTCCTAAGGGTTTCTGGCTTATTGGAAGGATCTTCAATTGTCATGTTAAAAGATTACAAAATTGGGCATTTTAGCCTTGAATGCTCCTAGTCAAGTATTGTTAAAATCACTTAAATCTATACTAGTGTATCAATTATCTCTTGTGAGGGCGTTCCAAAGACAATATTTAATA
Source organism: Pinus albicaulis (assembly GCA_034641835.2). Lineage (NCBI taxonomy): Eukaryota > Viridiplantae > Streptophyta > Pinopsida > Pinales > Pinaceae > Pinus > Pinus albicaulis. The sequence goes on from JAXQQM020074837.1 coordinate 55,384, forward strand.
ACATGGTGAATATTTTTAAAAATTTCTGGCCGGCATAACCAAGAAGCCCTCGAAAATGGGCACTTCTCTCATGGGAAAAGCTCACAAAGTTGAAAACAAAGCAGGAGGAATAGGTCTTCGAGCACCCTTACGTGTTAAATCAAGTTGCGGGGAGCCAAATTATGGTGGAGATGGCTACAAAGAGGATAGATCTCAGAAATTTATCCAGAGAAAAATATCACATGCCGAGGACATTACCAAGCAAACTAAAAGATAATAACTGTTGGCCTGGGTAACATATGAATTTGTAGGCTATCAAACATTTAATTTTGAAACATAGTTTTGGAAGTAAGGGAAGAAGGATGGCTCTATTTTTGGGAGGATTCATGGCAACAAAGAGAAACTATATTTAGTCGTTCTTGATTTATGGAAATTTTCTTCACAAAAACACCAAATAGGTGAACTATAAACAACTATTAAAAGTAAAGAGGACAAATCAATGGAGAAAGGAAAGGTCAAATGGTTACTGGGATGTGGTTCTGCAGAGACACAGAAGTGAAAATATGGAAAAGGAGCTAAAACCGTAAAAGTTGTCAATGGGGAAAGATATACCCGATGGGGCAATCACAATAAAAGATATAACATTGTAGGAGGGATATTACAACAAAGCTTCATAATATACATAAAATACAGAAGAAATTCCTATATGGAGAAAAAATTGGTTTACTTAAATATTGGCCAAAGTCGAACACTTTGGTTCCAAAGTTTATTTAAAGATACTGGCCCTGGGACCAAGCATAAAGGAGAGGAAATGTATGGTCTTCACTTTGTCATATGTGTAATGTATGTTGCAGTCAATAGACATCTTCGAAATAACCGTGAAATGGCAAATAGGACTCTCTAGAAAAATAATGAAAGGATTCTAAAGTTATATAGACACAGATAATACAAGCTGCTAATGAGACGATTATCAAATCGAGAAAAGGGGGATAAAATTGCGAAGTCCCCACAGAGCATGGAGATTTTCAATGGGATTTATACCATGGGGTATCGTGAAAGAAATAAATCATCGCATCTTCCGGCAAGTTCGAGATAAAAATTAAATATGGCAGGGAACTGGCTGAAAAGATCAGAAACTATATTGGTAGAGAAATGGGTTGATGAAGGTTGAAGACTATATAAGAAGGCTAAATAGAAATAAATTAAATTTAAAACATCAAATTCTCTAGCAAATACTCTTGAAATTAAACTCCCTAGCAAAACCTGTCAGACAATGGTACCACCACAATGTGGATTTATCAAAATTAATTATGATGCGACATCAAAGGTAACCCAGCCAGCAGATAGGAGGAATACTCAAAAATTATCAAGCAATAACTTGCATATATGCATGGATATGTTAGGTTCATAACGAACAATGAACCCGAGCTAACAATAGTGTGACAAGGGCTCACAATAGAAAAACGCAGAAAATTATCATCGACTCATCGTAGAAGAAGATTCGACAATGTGTTCGGTGTGTGATAAGTAAATTGCAACAAGGATGTACTGAAAATAAGCAAAATTGGGAGAAAAACACGCCTTATACAAGATATAGGAGTACCATTAAAGAAAATGCAATATCTCATACCATTGCATGTTCATAGAACAGGAAATGAGATTGCAGATTTTTTAGCAAACCTGGGATGTCAAATGAGGGATGACAGCTTGGATGCGAATGAAAGAGACAACATTCAGGATATTGAATTACATTCCTTCGCATCATTACATAGTAGGATAAATCTAGAAGTCAGACCTCAATCAGTAAGTTTCCAACACCAAATGTGACAAGGTAAGGAGGGCACCATTACGTACCTACATGATACCGCGTCATGGGAGTACCGAAGTATGCTAAGAGAATGCAAGTAGATTGGTACACAACATACACGTTCATTATGATAGAATGGTATGCCAACTACACCCTGGCCAACATTGGAAACAACAATGAAAATTTTAAGGGAATGAGTGCTCATGAGGAAATCATGTGTTTTTGCAGAGCAACAGGGCATAGTTCCCTAAGAGTTTCTCGCAGCATAACTTCCATGGGAGGTTTCACAGTATTGTTGAAGATCACTCTCCTATCAACGTTTCATCTCGGCACAAAGTGGCCTCCTACACCTACATGTTCTAGAAAAATGGTTAAAATACAATCTCAAGACATCAACCTAGTCCAAGAGAAAAAAGGAAATGCAACAACTCACCAAAAATGTGGTCGAGCCAAGAGAGGTAGAAGATAGAGAAAGAGATAATGGAGAATCTCTTTGAAGCATACTGCTGGTAACCTGTCACAAATTATAGGTCCCCCAATCTATGGATGAGAGAGAAAAAATAGTTATGAAGAGGACATAGAGGGACAAAGTGAAAGCATGAACTGTAAATGATCCGGGAAATACCGTAGGTCATCTTTTCTCTATTTCACCAAAGTATCCATATACATACCGGACGAAAAATGTGTTTTGAAAAGCTCTCGCAAAGCTATAAAACTAACAGAGGGCATACCCGAAGTGATTTCAATCCTTTGAGAGACAAAAAATCGAAAGGAGCAAGATATCAAGGTGCCGCAATAGCAATGAAACAACCCGACCAAGTGCATCTGAAAGGTAGATTCAACCGCATGCCGCAAGCAGTAAAAGTGCGAAGACAGAAGGATTTTATGAGAATCGGGGTTACCTACCACCCTCAAAAGTGCAACTACCATCGATTCATAGTGAGTATTTCTACTGCTCATGCAATGACGTAACCAATCCCCTTCCTTCTCCGCTACTCGTGATAATGAAGCGAACCATCCATAAAGGCTTCATGAGAACATGCCTATTATGTATGGGATAAAGTTCGTTGGTCATCGACCTCGCAACACTCACATGCATGTCCGTACCCTTATGATGATTGACCGTAATCACATCTATATATTGGTCTAGAGTAAGTGAAACGATATCCGGTTCATATATCACATAGTAGCTCCGTCGTTGATCTTCCTCTTCTCATAGGAACAAAAAAGAGTATGTCCACAACAACTATCGATTCCTACATATTCTCTACCACTAAACCGCATATTCTATATCAATCATCCTCGTAGCAATCTCATTTATGGTCGCTTGGACGACTGTTCGTTGAAGGTCTGTCACGATAATCGTCGACAGGGTTGGGGCGCTAGCCGCGGTGGCGATTGGCGGTAATGCAGTGTCAACCGGGGGAGGGAGCATTAGCTTTTGGGGTGAGACAAGGCGTCGCCGTAGGTAGCGTGCAGGCGAGCCGAAGGGGGGCACTGAAGTGGGTGCTATTTGTGGGGGGCTACATAGGTCCGAATCCCACAACCTCGATTGTGAATCATCTCCGTGGTGACCCATGAGGATGATGAATAACAACGAAATTGGGAACAATGACCGAATGTCAACAAATGAATTGTGCCATTATCTCGTTATTTGGCTTCCGTTTGCATTCACTCACCACAAAGAAAAAAACCACTCACACTGGTGCTTCACCTACTTTTTTGTACTCTTCTTTTCTCGCTTCTGTCCTTTCTGCTTCCGTCATACTCCTTCTAACTTTCCCACCACAACGTATTCACCAACTCATCAGCACGCACTCGCTTATCAAATCTCGTGACAAGGGTCTAACCGCGAGGTATTCCACCATGGTGTCGGATCCCAAGTTTTTACGTGATTCTTTCACATCGGGGTCCAACCCCCGGAGCCACAATGTATCGTAACGAGGAGGCCGTAGGGAAGCGTTTTTTGCTCCTTCGTTCCCAGCTTCGTGAAGAACTCATTCTATACTCTGCTATTTACCGAACAAAGTGGTCGGCGTTCGATTGTGTCAATTGCCTACCTAATCCTTCCTTCGCGAACGCCGCACTTTCTTTTCACAGGAACGAAACCCGCTCTTTCTCTTTCTTACAATGTCATCATTTACTTTCAGGCGTAGGAGTGAAAATGAGCGCTGTTTTCTAAATAAGGCGCTAGCGCTCCCAAAACAAAGGTTCGCGAGAACGAGCGACAGCGTGTGCCCATAGCACCCACCTGGCACGAGATGCAAAACAGAGCCGCCCATCGGCGACCGGCCGGATTTACTCGCTGGCATTGCTTGTTTTTCCTCTTTTCCTCATCGGCGAGTTCCAATCCTTTGTTCGAAACTATTCGTTCGCATCGATTCGCTATGTTAACCGAATTGTTCGCAACATCCCATAATAGGCTACACATCCCTCCTCTCGCATTTATGCCGTGAGACGTCGCTGCCAAGCAAGGGCTTTGACTTGGTGTAGATCCAAAATGATGAACGGGATTGTAGCTCATCACGAATGCGTGGCGAAAGGAATAGAACGCCCGCTTCCCGCCGCATGCTGGAGCTCTGCGACTTAGCGAGTTTCCGACCGCGCACGCGAAATGCCATCCCGCATTTCTATTGTTGCGAGGCAACAGTCGCCTGGCGTCGTCCGGCGGCGCTTCTCGCTCTCTCCACGGGATGTGAGGCCGATGGACACCTGGGGAGGGAGCGCGGTGCGAAGCGTTGTCGTTCAGAACATGGTGGAGATTGCCATTTGGTCAATGCCTACATGTTGGTTCTAACCAAGAAGGACTGGCAATTTGGTTCTGATCCTCAAGATGTTTGGAGCCTGAATCGTAGGAAATTTTCCTCTGTAAGAAGTGAAAGATAGAAAATAGAGTGTACATGGATAATGCATGGACAAGGAACACAAACATCTACTATGCCAAGGACTATTATAAGGGTACTTAATGGGGACATACTATTGGGGCTATTGAATTCCCAATAAGTTCTATATGATTAGCTATGGACCAAAATTCGGCCATGACTAGATACTTAAGGTGACTATGACTCCGTACTGACCAGGGACTATGTAAAGGACTTAGGCAATGTAACCTGCTATGATGGGGACTAATACAAAGACACCTCCTAATAAGACTCGTTATTTGATCCATATATACAGTAGTTGATTAGTATTGTTCCTTTTCATTATCTAAATCCCCATGACCAAACAACAAGAGGCCCATCAAACTAATAGGCAATATTTTGAAAGTACCATTTTCATATTCATCATAAGATTGCATATTCGTATTACCAATTACACCAGACAAGTGAAACTTAGATATGCCAATATCACGAGAGATGCTAGTACTGGCATGTACGTATTCGTGTATACACTATTGGAAAACCAACCTTACTTATCGACAGGTATTTCAAGTTCGAACAAAATGACGATAACTATTCCAAATCTATTCAATGTAACTATTCTAATTCTAGCTCTAGAAGTTAGTATCAGAGAATAGAACCAGATGCTATTAGTATATAACTATTCTTAGTGCCTTATTCTCTTTCTAACCAATGAGGTATCTTGGGTGGGAACGAGCCATCTATTGGTTTCGGTATCTACAATTGGAACCTCCTTTCCTGGGATCTACCCCAAGACATGCATAGACCGTTGAGACAATGAAATTGATCCCCGCATCCCATTTCATGCCCTTTCCGTGGCAACCTCCGGACACCAAGTACCGAGAGAACCGGTGGTCTCACGTCCTGGTGGTTAAACACCGGAGCTTAAAGCATGGATTCAATTCAAGTTGTGTATTTATGGAATGGTGGTGTTGTAGAGATCACCACCATTGAAATGGGAAAGTGAAACCTCACCACTTGTAACCTCGTATGAGCTTCTCCTTTGCCGAGATATGTGAGTCAATTCATGGTATGGCAAGACCCACAAACCCCTTATTCTTCCTTCTTAGCACCTTACTTAGTTCGCAAGACAGGGGGTGAGAGAAATTAGCTTTTCAACTTGCCTTTCTCTTGCCGTAGTGATAAGTCTCCGACAAAGTTTGGGCAACGGAAGTGTAATTGCGCTGCATTTACTTCTCAATTATTGTGATTTATTAGAGATGGATTTCTTTCACATCGGACTACTAATGGCAAGGACGTATAGACGTTAAAAGTTAAACTTTGACTAATAGATGGGCAACTAGGGACTACTTTTTCACGTAGAACCTATTTCGGCGGTGTCCGCGACATAGTCTAATTCATGCAGTCAGGTAAGGTTTTTCCAATGGGGTGAGGTGACCAATTACCCTAACAACTAGCATGGTCTACGCTCACTTGGACTCGCATCTATATGTTGACCTTTACTATTGTAAGGAATTTGAAGTAATCACTGAATATGCAATCTTAGGGCATTAGGAGTATACTACTTGGAAGCCAATTAACAGGTCTCTATATCTCTATGGCTCACAGCAAGAAAACAACACTATATAGGACACCGACTTTGTTCTTTTCACTTTGCCAGTCGTATCGGATAGGCCGCAGGGAACAACGGAGCAGTCCCCATTGAGGTTGTAAGCACTCATCACATTGGAGCACCGCAGAACATACCAACTACGCTCCCAACTTTTCGTCAATTACCAATTCTCATAAAAGTGTTACCCATCTTTACACTATATGAGAACTATGATTCAATATTTGTTCACAAACAACTATTCAATTTAAAAACACATGCATTAACATATAATTTCGATACTTTCCTTCTTCCAAACTTAGTGGAAATAATTTTAAAAAATCCTTTTAATGAAGCGTATATATCCATAGTGATCCACCGATATTTGATCACACAACAACTATTCCATCTGACTTTTCTATCTCAAAACTATGTCATTTAGAATGACCATCGACAATTTGAAACTACTTGAACCATTTTATTACAATTTACAGAATCATTTTGATTTATATCCCATTTTAATAAGGTGTACTTACTCACAAAAAAACATCGCCATAAAATTCTCTCTACTGAAACGAAAAGTGATTTGATACAAAACATAGTTTTTAACCTTATAGGTAATTGTTTCAAATAGATTCTTAATTTAAAATGAAAATATTCGATGCAAAACTCCATGTATTCTTATACAACCATGTCTATGTAAAGTAGTTCGACCGATTCCATTCGGTCTCATAATCTTCGTAGGGTATAATTGTGTTAACTTCACAAGTTATATAAAGGGCAGTAGTCTCTAAAGGGCCAAGTAGCCTCCGGATCCTTCATCTTTTATGAAAGGTGACATATTCAAGAATTTCCCTACAGTCAATCTCTAGAATAGATCTAAACAGAAGTTTTGCTTTCTCATATCCATGGTCTCAAACAATGAGAGTGAGAAAAAAACCCTTTATATTCAATTTAAAAACACATGCATTAACACATAATAGTGATATTTTCCTTTCTTTCCAACTTAGTCCATCCTTCTAGAAAATCCATTTTAATGAAGCATAGCATATCCATAGTGATCCATCATTTGTTCACAAACAACTATTCCATTTTGTAGAAAACTATTAGTTCTACTAAAATTGTAAATAGCCTGAGAACAATTACTTAGAAGAATAATATTTGCAAATGCTTGTAGGTTTCTTGCTCACATCTTTCTCATACAAGGAGGTCTTGTTCGTTGTTGATTTTTTTTTATTGGGTGTCTCACGCATTCTTGTTCATCTGTCTCTGTGACAAATTCTTGCTCTTGTTGATTTCATCGATTTGGTGTCTCGCGCGATTTCAGGTCTCTGTTTGCTGATTTATGTTGATTTGGTGTTTTTCCCATTTGTCCGTCGTACACCCAGGTAAATTTTGGTTAATTTTGTTATTTTTTGTAATTATTTTTTGCTTGTTTTTTTTAATTTGATTTTTATTTGATTTTTTTCTGCGTTAATTTGTTTTGCTTCGTCGCATCTCTTTAGAATCTTTAGACAGCTTGGGTTCATCTATGAATTTTTGCTACAACTTTCCGAGTATGTTCCTTTCTAGCTTATTGCTTCTCGCTAAGAATGGAGTCTCTAAAGGGGCTGTGCAGCTCCCAGATCTCATCTTTTATGAAAGGTGACACATCCAAAGAAATTTCACGCTAATCTCTAGAACAGATCTAAACAGAAGTTTTTCATTTTCATATCCATGGTCTCAAACAATGAGAGAGAGAAAAAACCTTTATATTAAATTTAAAACACATTAACATATAATTGTGATATTTTCCTCTTTCCAACTTAGTCCATCCTCTAGAAATCCATTTTAATGAAGCATATATATCCATAGTGATTCACTAATATTTGTTCACAAAAAACTATTCCATTTTGGACTTTTATATCTCAAAACTATGCTTTATTGAATTTATGCATCTATGTTTTTAAATTAGTTGAAACTATTTTATTACAATTACAGAATCATTCCCATATATCTCCCATTTTATTGGGGTGTATCACATTTTGGCAGTGTGTCTAGCTATAAAATTTCCCATTGAAACCAAAAGTGTTTTGATACAAAACATAGGTTTTAACCTTATATAGTTTAATTGTTTCAAATAGATTTTTAATAAAATGAAAAATATTCAATGTTAAAAACATAGTATTTAGAAAAAAAAAACGTAATATGATACAAAACATAGGTTTTAACCAACTATATAGTTAATTGTTTTGAAAATATATTCTTAACAAAATGAAAAATATTAAATGTAAAACACATGCACATTACCATAATGTAGGCTTTCTTTTCCAACTTAGTCCATCCTTCTTGAAATATCCCTTTTAATGAAGCAAATATATCCATAGTGATCCAGTGATATTTTTCACCAAAAACTATTCCATTTTGGATTTATATACCTCAAAACTATGCTCGTTGAATTTATGCATCTATATCTTTAAAGAACTTCAAACTATTTTATTTCACCATAGGAATCATTTCGATATGTCTCCTTTAATGGGGTGTATCACATTTAATAAAAAAAAAACATTAGCCATAAAAGATTCTCTATTGAACTGTCAGCTTCAATTTGACACAAAATATAGGTTTTAACCTTATATAGGTAATTGTTTCAAATAGATTCTTAATTTAAAATGAAAAAAATATTCAATGTAAAACACATGCATTAACATATAATTATGATACTTCTTCTTCTTCCAAAATTAGTATATCTTGAGAAAATTTCTTTAATGAAGAAAATATATCTACAATGATCCTCGATATTTGTCATAGACAACTATTCCATTTGGACTTTTATATCTCAAAACTAATAATATGCTCATATTGAATTTATGCATCTATATTTTTTAACCATTTAAATTATTTACATAATTTAGGATTCATTTCTATATATCACCTATTTATTGGGGTGTATCAAATTTTGAGAAAAAACACATTACCCATAAAAGTTTCCCATTGAAACCAAAAGTAATTTGATAACAAAAACATAGGCTTGAACTTTATAGTAGTTAATATTTCAAATAGATTTTTAGTGAAATGAAAAATATTCAATGTAAAAACACATATGCATGAATACACAATTGTGATACTTTCCTCTTCCAACTTGGTGGACATCAATATTATGAAAACTTGTTTAATGAAGAAGATATACATTCAGTGGAATTGATATTTGGTTTGTAAATAATTCCTTCTATCTTGACTTTGTATTCAAAACCATGCTTTTTTGAAAGTATATGTATCTATATTTTATTACACCATAGAATTTATTTTGAGGTTCTTTATTTAATAGTATCACATTTTGAGAAAAAATTAACATAATAAAAGCTTCCCATTGAAACCAAAAAGTAATTTGATACAAAAAAATACAGGTTTTAACCTTAATATACAGTTAATGTTTAAAATATATTTTTAATGAAATGAAAAATATTCAATGTAAATACGTGCACATTAACACAGTAGACTATGACATTTTCCTTTCCTTTCCAACTTAGTGACACTGCTTAGAAAATCTCTTTAATGTTGTATATATATTATTGACATACATAACGTCTATCGAGACAACTATTGTTCTATCGGACTGTGAAAGTAGTTATTTAACTTGATTTAAGATTTTATTCCTATGCTCAAAAATCTTGAGAGAAGCTCTTGAGCTCACTATACCTTTACATCTTAAAAGGCTAGAAAGTTCATATTGTGTGATTAAGGTGAGCACGAATATAGCCAAGTAAAGGAGGGGTAACAAAGGACAGAAGTAGCCATCCCTTTATGTTCATATTTTCACAACATGGCGTATCCTTTCCATCCATGGTAGTTTAGAACTTATAAACAGACAGCCCAATAAGTGGAGCTCATGAGATTTATCTAATCTTGGAGACAAGGCATCCTTTTCTTTTAGCTAAGTAATGCAGAGAGATACTTTCGATATTCTAAGGTGGGGTTGATGACCTCCTTATAATACCTTAATTTTCTTTAGTTGCCAGATCTTTCTGGCTAACAACATTTTTTCTTTGAACTTAGAAGTAACAATTTTTTTAATGTTATTGATCTTTGCAATGCAAATATTACTGCTGATTCTACATTTGCTTCAATCTGTGCCCTCGTGTCTTTATACCAACCTGTTAAGCTCAGTAATACTGAACTTAGTTGCCTAGGGAAGTCTATGGTCTCCTATGTTACCAAGCTTTGTGCTTTGCTGGCTTAGCCTAGTCATAGCTAGGTTTCTATATAGGGGAAAGACAAAAAATTATAAGGAGATACATATCCATAGTGGAATTAATATTGAATACAAACAACTTCCATTTTTTACTTTTACATTCCATAAAACTATCCTTTATCGAATTTATGTATCTATATTTTACCACACAATTAAGAGAAATTATTTGAGATACCTCTATTTATTTGGCATTGCACTGAGAAAAGACATTAGCAATAAAAGTTTCCCATTGAAACCAAAAGTGATTCTATACAAAAGAATAGAGAGACTTAACCTTATATAGGTAATTTTTTCAAATAGATTATTAATTTAAAATGAAAAATATTCAATGTAAAAAAACAAATGCATTCTACACAATCTTTGTGTTCACATAGCACTGAGTGATTCATGTCCTCTACACCTTCATAGTAGGGTATAATTGGGACAAGTAGTGTTAACTTTCCAAAAGTTCTCTAGGAGAGTTTGTAAAGGGCTGTGTAGCTCTAGATCTCATCTTTTATGAAATGTGACATATCCGTAAACAATTTTCACAAATAATCTCTCAGAATACATTCAATATGGCCTTCATTATCTCATGATCTTGTGTCACTTCTCCCATGAATTTGGCAATAAAATGTCAATTTAATATATATTTTTATTGAATTTGTTTTTTTTTTCTTCAAGGACAAGAAAACTATTAAATATGGTTGAAAAATGGAAACTATGAACAGAATTTTATAGTTATCCCAATCCAAAGAAAGAAGCAGATTACATATGCTTTCCAATGTTGTGACTAGCAAAGTCATCCAAAGGAAAATGAATATACCAGGAAGAACAAGAAACAAAGAGGCATATTATATTGGATTGATAGAAGGCTTGGGAACAACTATGAGTATGATCAAATGGAATTATAGTTTTCTACCAATTTCGAACTTGTGTAACCCGTATGAATGGTACAAACATGAATAGAGGCTAAAATAATCGCATGGTATAGCAAACAACATTGTTAGTGAATTTAATTTTTAGTATAATACATTGTTCAAACGTAACAGATGTTCCATTTATCTAAAAGGGTAAATTAACCAGAAATTCCAATCTGTGGATTCATCTATCAAAGATGAATTAACAGATGGTTCAGAAATTATACAAGGTAATTCTAATGCAAGATTCATCTCTCAAAGATGAATTAGTTTTGAGATGCTCTGTCTGCTAGAAATTCAAGATTCATCTCTCAAAGATGAATTAGTTTTGAGACGCCTCTTCTTCAAAAATTCAAGATCTATCTCTCAAAGATGAATTAATGCTGATACTTTCTCCTTCAAAATTCTATCGATGGATACTGTAACATATCTTAGATATGCGTATTTTTGAACTTACAAATGGATATTTTTAAATGACCATGTGATTTTATCATTTATATACCAAGTGTGCTCCCACCACACCACAAGCACAACTTGGTGAACTCCTCACATTTGCAAATAAGTGGTGAAATTCACATTTTTATAAAATTAAAAAATGTTCGACTTCAAGTAAATTTTTGTTTAAATGGGAGTTTGTTAAATGGAGTTTGACTTATTTTTTGAAGAAAATGTGTTTTTTCAATGTTATACCAAGTAAAAGGCACGTTCATGTAAAGCGTAACTTGGTGAGCTTATTATTTTTATAATTTTCTTTCTGCTTAAATTGGAGTTTCACACATCAATTAGTGCTTTGAAAGTTGTGTTTTACACAATTTGTATACGATAAATTACATTAATTTTCTCGAAATTTATTTTGAATTTAATTTTAAACTAGTCATTTAAAAAATAACTATAAATGTCTACCGAGATATATGTTATGGAGGATGAATGGTACTAGGACAAGATAATCCCATATCTCTATGAGGGGGATCGGCAGATCAAGGAATGTTTATGGTATTTAAATATAATCTTAAATCTCCATACATATGTACATATGGAATTCAATTTTATCGACTTTCTGAGTTAAATTAGTTGTTAACAAAGTTTTTTTCTTTATTTTTTAGGAGATGAGAGGAGAAGGACCCCATTCATCCACAGGTATGTTCATAGTTCACCCATAGTCATGGTATGTTTCACGCAATTTAATCAATGAACAATGATTGTATTTATATGCATGAATTAATTTTCAATTGACTATAAATTTGTATTTATTATAGGTTTTCTCTACCCTCGAGAGGTTGGTGGTGGTTCAAACTCGTTAAGTCCCTATATTAATAGTGTAGTCCTTTAACATGTTAGTGTTTCCTTATTGTTAATAATGTTGTACCGTAACCCATATATTGTTATTATCGAGGCTCTTTACATTATTATTGTTACGTCGGTTAGGATTACATCGTGTCTTCACTAGATTATATCAGCTATCTGCAGACACTTATGAAGATAGAAGGTAGTTTATTGTATTACCCATTAATTTTTCATTCATGTAATGTATTGAGTGTTTCCCCCAAATTGGGTTATTTATATATGTTGATATTCTTTCTCTATTTTTGGAGTTGCTTCACAACATCAGACGTAGCTTTGGATTCTAGGGTTTTGTTGCTCCAAATAGGCCATTGTGGAATTTTTGCTATAACTTTTTTTATACAAAGGTTCGTGTCGAAAGTTTTAGATAGCAAATTGAAAACTCGAAAGAACATCGTCACAAAATTTCAGAGCTTGGTTCGGAATAGTTTTGGAGATATGATCTGTGGAAGTTAGGACTTTTTCAGGCTCCCGAATTTCATATTAAAGAGGTGATCGTGGGAAAACCTTCATAACTCTCTCTCTCTGAGAATCAGATTGGAATTTTGTAAAAAGTGGATGTAAGCACACGGAACTTAGTTTCCTATCTATCAATTTCAGAGCCGAAGGAGGAAATAGTGACACATGGCAAGTTGTACAAGTTAGCTCTACTGAACCAGTCTGTAATTAAGTCATCGTAGGACATTGGGCACAACTTTGTCTTAAAGAATCCAAATTAGGTCAGACCTGTGGAATTATAAAGAGAATTCAAAGGGATACCTCAGTGCCAAATTTCAGATATTGAATATTGAAAATCATAAATCTAATTTAGTGTCAATATCAAGCTCCTCAAAATCAAGAAAAAGGTGTGTATTTGGTTTTTAAAATTGCATAAATTTTGTTTGAAAAAGTAGTTTGAAGTGATTCCAAGGGAATATTTTAGAATTTTTATCAGTATTGGGTTTTATAATGCCTTCAAAAAATAATTCCATACCCATTAAGCCCTCAAAAAGCTATATTATGACGCATGAAGAGGAAGAATTCCAATATGAGATATCAAAATAATAGTACCAAGTGTGACAAATTTCGATCTTGTGAAGAGTAGCCAAAGATGACATAGATGGTTTGAAAGCAGAAATGAAGGCTAAGTTGGATGGTTTTAAGGATCAAATAGTAGCTAATATGGATGATAAATTAGTGGAAGATCACATCGAGCATAAACAACAAGTTCTCCAACTCTCAAAGGATAACCTAACTTTGGTGCAGAATCTAATGAAACAATAGGAAGATCAACATCACATCGAAAGAATTTCTGAAGCAGTCACAGATACATGAACTCGACAAGTATGATCAATTTCAGAGTATCTCAGCAAGTGGAAGAACTTTCCTATAGAATATTCCACATGGGAGGATGAGAATTGTATACAGAAGCATCAAGAAATAATCAAGCATTGAGGACAACACTTGTTTGAAGGAGAGGGGCATGTTAAGTCCCTATATTAATAGTGTAGTCCCTTATTATGTTAGTGTATCCCCCCTTATTGTTATTGTTTTAACCCTATAACCCCCATATTGTTATTATTGTGCCCTTATATTATTATTGTTAGGTCGGCTAGGATTACATTGTGGCCCCACTAGGATTATATTGTGGCCCCATGGACTCCTATATATAGAACGAGGTTTTGTCATTTGTATCATCCAAGAATTGTTCGTTCATGTAATGTATTGGAGGTTGCCCCCTCGAAGTGGCTTATTTCTAAGGTGTTGATATCTCTTTTCTTCTATTTTTGGAGTTGGTTTCACAACATCCCCTTAAAGGGCCATCAATAAGAGCTAGCAGGTTGTGTGAAGGTGGTGATATTTATTCCCCCGGAGGGGAATCAATGGCTAGTGGTGTTGGTTCTCAGCAGGGTTGTACTGGTTCTCAAAAGTTTTAGGCTGGGGAAGATGCTAGCCAACCACATCAAGGTTTCCATCAATTTGAATATCTTTTTCAATCAATTTGTACAAATTTGTTTACATGTGTTTTTTCTAATATATAAAATTTTATATATTGATGCAGAGGCTGGAAAAGCTCAAAATGTTGGTTGAAATATATGAAGAGTGGAACAATTCATTCAAGAAGAATTTTGTCCACCCACCACGACATATCCGGCTGACATTTTTGATATACCGTGGGAAAGAAACATGCAGCAATGCACCTTAGAAAGGTGTCAAAAACTTCATGCAAAATTGCAGAGAGATATCGTGTCTTTCACTTTACCTACTGAGAGTCGACAAAGCTCAATTTTTAGTTGAGTTCTGGAAGTTCTAAAACATAATCCAAAGAGAATAAATCAATGGGGAGTCAATCAAAAAAATTCGGATGGAATTCCATCTTCAATGATCTGTTAATGATCGCATTTTGACATTTTCTGTTTCTTAATTTTCATTTTTTCTTTGATTGAACCTCTATCAACTTTATGTGTGCTGCACACACAAAGTGACTGTATTGTCAACTTATGACATCAAGTTCATAGTCTTCAAAGTAAAAAAAATCCCCACTTTGATTAGTTTGTCTGAAAAAATAACCTTTCAGTATAATGGATCTTCTTTCATATGGAAACCCGTGATAGTTATAGTTTTCTAATAATTTCATTATTCATTCAGTACAACACATCAAATTATACATCACATTTTCATTGTTGTTAGTAGGTGCCATTACAACAAAGACATCTCTTGAACAATAAAACAAACTTAACAAACTTAAATTTATTTAAATTTATTTCTAGATCTTTATCATTTGAAAGAAATTAAAATGCTACCTTCTCTAACAAGATCGGAAACTCGATCACCATCGGATGATATTGTAGTCTCCTCTGATTGCATTTCTTCAAACATTTTTCCCTCTGTATTTAGCTTTGTATGTTTCCAATCTTTTACATACATTTTTTTTTCAAAAACGTCATTGGATTTTGTGTTGTCTATGAAAACATGACAAAAGAGAGAATATTTTATTTTATCCAATGAAAAAAAATTTCTTGACAACTTTATTTTAATTGAATGCAATTTTCGAGTCACTTTTATTTTTTCAACGTTCTTTCCAATTGATCTATCTACTTCTTCAATCCCAATATGCCAAGAAAACCTTTATATGAAAAATTCAAAGAAGAATGTAAAGATGATATCAAAATAAAATCAAATATAATCAATCAGAGATCATCAAATTGTGATAAATGTACATTTCTTAAAATTAGATATCCAATAAAAAATAAATTGAATGTACCTTCACACTTCCCTTGATTAGTTAGTCTCATGGCTTAGAGTATAAATTCACCATTGAACAAATTCTTTGGCGTCCACAAGTTAGTTTGTAAAGGTATTCATTTGATATCTTCGAAGTGCTAATTTTATGCATGCCCCTGCACCGTCATGTTCTCCTTTTCCATGACTAATCTCGAAGAAATTCCAACAATGTTTAATGCAGGTTTTCTTATGAAGACAACACAACCAAAAGAATGATCGTGCAGATTTGAATTGACCTATGTATCCATTTGGCCATATCCAATGTTCATTGAATTTTATTCCGTGACTTTTCAAGGAGTCATAAATCTTTCGTAAATGGTGTTGTACAAAATGTGTATCATGTGTACGATCATCACTAATATAAAAGTGATATTGTTTAATAACATGTCGATTTTGATTGGTGCTTTCTATATGATCAATGTTTTGTTCAACATGTCTATGTAGAATATGGACGAGCATGGAGACTTGGTCAGAATGATAGTATTCACTCTGGATTTATTTTTGTGAAACAAATGTGTAGGTTTCTACAAAATCAATTAGAGACAAAATGGTCCCTGGTGGAAAAACTACACGGGATTTTTTGAGTTGCAAGTCTTGCCATCAAGCTCTATGGGAATGCTTGGTGTATTTATAAATTTCTGCCTCGAACTTTGTCAAAAAGTCTATCACAAAAATTTCTTCTTCTCGTAATTCAATTATTTTAGCACTATTTGCACCTTGAATCAATATATGGATATATTCATATCTCTTCCATTTTACTTTCATGTTGTAAAATGATTCATCATTTATATGAATAAGATATTTGTTTTGAAATTTAGTCAAAATTCCACAATCATCGCATTTTTTACCACCAACACATTTCTTTTCGTAAAATAGATCATCGCTTTGTCTTTCACATAGAATTTGAGATATTAAATCATGGACAGTGGAAGGAGGAGGTGAATCCTTCCAAAATTTTCTACCAAAATTAAGGAATGTGTCATAATATAACTCAAATTACACATAACAATGACAACAAGTTCTGCGTATAGTGATAGGTTTTACATACCATGGTTTTTGTTGAAAAAAAGCATTGATTGACACATGAATTTTAGGATTCACTGCTTTGATCTTGTCAAACAACTCTATCTGAGTGGTTTCCAACAAAATTTTTTCATGTTCTTCGTATTGATTTTGTGATATTCATCTTCACATCACATCCGTTGCATTTGGCGAAACATGTGAATTTTTCTTCCAATATTCATATATTATTTTTCTAACATGTTCTCCAAGTCTATATTTATATGGTTGCCTATAAATAGCTCTCCAACAAGCGAGTTCATCATTTACATCTATATCCAACCGAAATTTCCGATGTTTGTGCATAGTTTTTCGTGAGGTTGCTAATGCTCGTGCCATAGATTTTACCAAGTGATTCTCTTTAGTACTTGATGAAACCAATGCCATATTTATTGCTCTACGAACAACTGAAACATTTTTCTGTCTAGATCTTCTAATTGAATTTATAGCACTATTTGTATTTTGTATCACATTTTCCTTCATTTTTTTTTTTATCTTTGGTTGATTTTCAAATACCCAATAAATTCGTAGCTTATTTTAATTTCCTTAATGATAGGAGACCTTTCAACATTTTGGCTTGAACTGTGACATTTTCCTTTATGAAGTACGTATCAAAAATGCGGTTAACATGATATCGTATATAATGGTCAGCTTTTTTATCTCCATATGTGTGAGTATCAACATTTCCTAACATCTCATCATCGACATTGATTTCATATGTACATATTCGACTGAATAGTACATATTCAATAAATAGCTAAATTAATAAATATATGTATAATTTCAATAATACGAGCATGTGTTCAACATATATATATGTTGAACAAATGCACATATTATTGAAATTATACATATATTTATTAGATATATCTACATACCTTGTGATTCAATTTCTTTAGTTGAATTTCCTTCAACATTTTCAACATATTCAATCATTGGTTCAATATCTCTTTCAGTTTCTATTTCAAAATTTTGTATCTCATCATCAATGTTTTGAGGAATATCTCTATTTGTATACATTTCATAATATTTTTCAAATTATTTCATCAAATAAAAATTAAGCTTCACATTTTACACTAGGAAAATTTTAAATATATCAAACTCGTAATATTTACATTTACATACCTGCTTCAACTTCTAGTTGAGGTTTATTTTCCCCTTCAATATATGAGAGTGCTTCTATCTTTCTTTTGTGAGATTGTATCATCTCTTCTCTACGGTCCTCGGGGTCTCTTTTTCAATCATATTTTCTCGTACAATTCCTTCTATTTACCATGATAATATAGTATGAAGTTCAAAAAATTTCCTTCAAAAATCTATACAAAAAATTAATTTTAGAAAACATCACAAAAGATTTAATTTAAAAAAAAAATCATTTTAAAAATATCAGAAAAAACTACATACTTCAATTCAAAACACTTCAAAAAATTCGACAAAAAAATGTCTTATACAAATGAAACGAAGCTCAAAATATTTCCTTCAAAGTCCTATAAAAAAATTTCATTCAAAAAGTTAGACAAAAACTCATTTTAAAAAATTATTATAAAAGATTTACTTCAACCCAAAACACGTAGTCTAAAAAAATGCCACTTCAAAAAATTCCTCCAAAAAATCTAGATTGAAAATTAATTCTAGCTTCTTAAAAAATGCCACTTCAAAAAGTACTTCAAAAAAGCCTCTAAAAAAATATCACTTTAAAAAATACTTCCAAAAAATGTCCAAAAAATTTCCTTTGAATATTAAGCCTAAAAAGAGTCCTTTCGAAATTAAGCTCAAATCCATACCTTCAAAAACAATGAAAATTAAGCTCAAATCCATACTTTCAAAAAAATGATGTGCAAAAAAAATCCGAAAAATGTATCACATACCTCCATGAAAACTAAGTCCAAATCCATACTTTAAAAAAAAAAATGAAGCCCAAAAAACATCCAAAAAATGTATCACATACCTCGAAAAAATGTCCTTGGAATGTTCCTCCAAGAAAATTCCTTAAACCCAAATTTTTTTTTTGCGAAAATTTTCTTTGAATGTACCTCCAACAAAATTCCTTAAAACCAAGACAATTCTTTGCAAAATCAGACTACGACCTTTGTAAAATCAGACCAAATGTGCGAATATATGCGAAAATAATGAATGATTTTGCGGCAATTTATATTCCGTGAAATACTTTTTTGGAGGGGCTCTGCGGTATTTTTTGGCCGACGGAAAGTTAGCTAATGGTTGGGCCAAACTTTTATAAAAAAATCAACTGAACTTTTATGTCGTTAGACTTGACAGGGCATCGGCGCAAAAAACAATTTGGCCGAACTTTTTTTAAGAGTTCGGCTAAATTAACACGTCAACAATTACGCAGAGCCAAGCTGTGAATATGCATCTGCAACTTTGGACTAATTAAACTCCATGAAAAATTATGAATTAACTGTCAGAACCAAGACAAGAATTTGGATAATTGAATCTACTTTTGAGGAAATATAACTTTTATGGAATTTCATAAATATTTACTAATTTTAATTGATTTTGTAATAAAATCGGTGCAATCAATTTCTGAAGGTCGTTATGATTTAGTGAGATCATAATTCTGTATCTTCCAAAAGACATTGTAAAAAATATTGAAAAAACTATGGTGCATTACATTGGTCCGTCGTCTCTAATGGTTAGTTTTAAGATTTTTAGTTTATAACTTATATGTTAAGAAATTTCTTGCGTCGCGAAACATATTCAAAATATGTAGTTTTTTCATATTGGACTAGTTCAAAAAATTCTAGTAATTATAATATGAATCCGTTGACTTTGTAAAGACGACAAAACTAAAGTAGACTCTGCCTAGATTGTTGTAACATATTTTTTTTTCTCAAAAACACAAATTTTCAAGGAATAAAACATTGCGTATTAACATGAATTCTTATGAATGCTTTGATTGTTAGAAACACACACTCAAATAAACACTAAGTTGACATATCAAATTTGTATAGAAAAATTCCAAAAAATAAGTAATAGAAAGCGAACAAAATTTCTCACAACTTTTATTTTTATCGTAAAATGAAATTATAAACAGAAAAATTGATTTAGCTTGCAGAAAGTTGAAGAACTGAAAAAAAAATGATAGGTTTTTTCTCAAATAAGGGAAAAAAGTGTAACCCAGCTTCACATTTTCACCCTTAAATCTTGATCTATTTCAATATCTTCAAAATTTTCAATTATTGTGAGAAAATGACTTGTCTGCTTAACATCTTCAAAAACTTGCCAGTGCTTAACATTGTTAGGAATAAAAGGTTTGTGCCTAAGTTCAATCTCATACCTCAGTTTCGGATTTATAGGTGGATTGAAATTACTAGTTGCAAGTGCCAATGAATCTTCCATTTTTTTTTCTTCTCTTGGAATGAATTTAAGATTCAATGCTTCAAAATAATTCTCAATCAAGTCCCATACTTCATTCCTATATGACCTTAACCTTGGATGTTTGGTTTGGAAAAGGATTTTAATATATATTATAATCAGCTCATAATCACCAACAATGGAAATGCACTAGATTCACAATTTTTTAGTAGTTTGAAGACTTAAAATTAATGCCTCATACTCATCTACATTATTTCTTGATTCAAATTCAAGCTTAAAAGAAAAAGGTAATATATTACCTTCTGGGGATATTAGTAAAAATCCAGCTCATGTGCCATCTTTTGAATAGGAACCATCAAAATAACACTTCCAAATTTTCTTTGAACCCAGCTCATTATGTACAATTGCTGGAGACAGCTGCTTCTCTGAGTCTTCAGAAAACTCTGAATCTTCATGCAGCATAAAACAAGAAATATCTTCTTTTTCTTGACCATAAATAGGGGAATTTCCTGCATCTTTCTTTGTGGTAGTTTAAACAAATCTTGTTTCTCTATATAACCTTGTTTCTTCCCCATTAAACACAAGAATTATAGCATATGTGAATTCTAGTTTTAAAACTCCTCCATGTTTCGCTCCCCAAGATTTAGAGAAAAGCATACCAAACCTAGCTGGAATATCTACGACCACTACATCCATCATGATACTTTTGGCTGGAATTTGGGCCAGGGAAACCACCATGTCTTTGATAATCCCAACAAGCTTCACCCTGTTGGAATCAAATGATTATAGGTCTCTGTAGGGTTTAGTAATTTGTAAATTCAATTCTTTCATTGCAAATAATGGCATGAGATTATGTGAAGCACGTGAATCTAGCATAAAATTATGAAGAATGAAATCATGAAGGAGCAGTGATATATAAAATGGGGGAGAAAAGGAACCTACCTCCTCCACATGTGGACCAAAAGTGACCACTAGTTCTTCCTCTTGCAAATTCAGAGTATCACCAATATCATCAGAATGAGAAATATTAATGAATTTCGAAATCACCTTCTTGTACCCTAGTTTCTTAGCTAGCTCAAGAAGGGGTACTTGGATTTTCACCTTTTCTAGATCTTTCGATAAAATAAAATCTTGATTTTGTTTGAAAATATTCTTAGGTTCTTCCTGATTTCTGCTAGAATTAGAAATTTTCTCAGGTACAGTAACAACGTTTTCCAAATTATTAGTATCAATAGTCTTGTTTTGGGAAGTCTCATTGTGTTGTTTTTCAGTTCCACTTACTGGATTCATAGGATGTTTCCCCTTATCTAATTGTTTTATTGAGTTCTTTGATTTTGGAGTCACCATTGGAGAAGGAAATGACCCTTGTTGTTGTTTTTCATCATCCTGCGTCCTTGATCTCTTTCTTGATCTTAAATCATATCTCTTATGCAATTCTACTTTCATAAATTCTGTAAATTGTCTACAATAATCATCCATCTCTTCTTGGTCAAAGGACACCTCAACTTATGTGTATTCTTATTCATGTTATTCCTCTTCTTCATCTTCTTTCATGTACATGGTAGATATATGATATTCAACTTCCCTTTGATCATCTTCAGTAGACTGTGAGGGTGTTTCTTCTATGTACAGTGGTGCTTGAACTTGATCTTGATTTTTTCTCTCCCTCTACAAGATTTGCAGGGTAAACTTTCTAAATTGGTGATTGAAAACTCCTATGTTTTGTTGTGTAGGCCTTCTGGACTTTTTATTCTCTAACTCCATAGTCACTAACTTATTTCACAAATTCTTGATAACCTTGTCATGTCATCAATCCTCTGATCCCTTTGTGATTCTTCTTTGGCCTTGCTTTCTCTTGAACTGACTTCTTTTCTTGAGTTTTCCCAGTGGCAGTCATGTTTGCTTCAATTTCCAAAGCATCATTTTGGATTTTCTCAAGTGTATGAGATCTCCTCTCTTTTAAGGCGAAAGTAAAATATGACTCAAAATATCGAGCAAAAACTACTCTTACTCCAATAGGAGGGGGTTTCATTTCTATGGGTAAACTATTATACATTTTGTTGAATCTTTTAATAAAATCAGTCATGTTTTGATTAGAATTTTTATTGATTGCATTAAACTTCGTCAATGAATAACCATGATCTCTTTTTTCACCCCATATTCAGGTGAATTTTGTTTTTAATTCCTCCCAACTATTAATTGAGGCATCTGGTAAACCTTTGAACCACTTTCTTGGCTCTCCATTAAGAGATTGTACAAAAATTCTCATCACTACATCAAGATGCTCTACATTTAGATTCTCAAAAAAAGTGCAAAACAATGGAAAGTGTTGTTCTATACTCAATTCATCTTCACCAATAAAACGAGGAAGTAACTTGAGGTATTATTGGGGCATGGCATTCATAGGTTGTGGAAGATTTGACATTGCATACCTATTCATTAAGAAAGCAGGGGCTGCCATGTTTATGCCTTGGTTAATCGCTCCTTGAGTAGGTGGGGTTTGTGAACCATTTGTGAATGTGGATGAATGGGGTAAAAAAATAGACATGGGAAGTGGTTGATGAACAATGGAAGAAGAACCAAAATATGCATTTGGTTGAGCTTGTGTGATGGTAAATGAAACAGACTCAAAAGATTGTTCTTCTAACCTTGGTTCTTGAAAATGAACTGGTGGGGAAAAGGATTCTTGTTCCAAGAAAGTAAGTTTCCTAGAAATATCCTTAGATGAAGGGTTATGAGAACTACTTCTAGGTGCAGGTAGTCTAGGATTAGGTGTGGAAGGAGTCGTTGGTTTTGTAACCTTTTTAGAAACTAATTTTTCAGGATTTGACAAAATAGGAACTTGCTGTTGCAATTTATCTGACCTCATATGAGGTATTTTATATGCCATAATTATGGAATAAAAAAACAACCTGATGTTTCCTCCTCTCTGAAAAACCAGAGGAAATATATCAAAAACCCAAGGAATGAACTTCGCTTCTTCATCCCCAGAAACGCCGCCAAAAAATGTTTTATATTAAGAAACAATCCCTTGGTTGTGGTAGGTAATCAGTGCGCAAGAAATATATATATATATATATATATATATATATATATATATATATATATATATATATATATATATATATATATATATATGTATATGTATATATATATATATATATATATATATATATATATATATATATATATATATATATATATATCTATATCTATATATGTCACAAAAATATTATATCAAATGGTCTTTGCTTAATCACCTTCAGAAACTAATTATTAAAACCCTTAAGAATCTTATGCAATAAATGCTTCACAATGCCATTATCTGTTGAAATTAATTGGACTGATAAGAAGAACGTGAATGAAGGAAGCCAAAACAGATATGCTGATAAACAAAATCTATCACTTTAAACTTCAGAAGAATTTTATGAAAGTGGAATAGTTAAAATGAAGGAGAGCCCATTAAGGATATTTAACTCTTATTCACATATGTAAAAAGAGCCTACAACTACATTAATCAATTTTATTCATAGAAGGGAAAATACATAATGGAAACTGTGAAACATATCAATAACAACCGATGCAAGAATCTTGATCTTCATTCATTAATCGTCAAAAATTGAGTAAAAAATTTGCAGTGGTCCAAAGGTCCAAAACACGGAACCTTTTCCTTTCTTCTCTTTCTCTTTAAATACAATGTAAAGAAGTTTGTAACTGCTGAAACTACTCCTAGCTGCTCAAACTACTTGAAAATTCTTAGACTACCTATTACCTATCATCCAAATTCCTTATTACAATTGAAATCTCATAATAGAGATAAAATAAAACTTAAACCCTAATTTATTTGCTGAATATGAATTGGTCTTGTTGTTGTTGCATTCTCCTGATTGGTTGACTTGTATTTATTTGAAGTTGACGGATCATTAGGTAAAACAGTCATCCAGGCTATGAATTTGTCTTAGGAGAGTTAATAATATTGTGGTACTCCAACCTAAAGGTAGTGATCCTTTTGAATGTTGGTAAATCTGTAAAAAAAGGTTTTCGCCAACCATAATAGCTGAAAATGTCTCTAAAGAATGTTAATAACTATTGCTCCTTTGAGGATCTGAGTCTTCTCATGAGTGTTATCCACCTTGCTTTTTTCCAATTCCAATAGTAGTTCGTAATAATCGCATGATAAAAGACTAAATTTAAGGTCCCAACATGATGGCAATCCTGCCCTGGCTCTTTTGTCATGCATATTGTTAAACTTGTTCACTGCTTCCTTAATCTCTATCAACTTCTTCCTGATGGTCATCCTACAAGTATTTTTAACAATCAATTTGTTAATCTCTACGACATATAGAATCCTATATTTAATCTCATTTTCCTCTAACTCTTGATCTGTCTTAGAATCAATGAAATCAATAAATTTCTTTCCCCATATGGTTGTGTTAATATTCTTCTGCTTGTCTACCATAACCTGCTCCTCAAAATCTTTGACAACGGCTTTCTCTTCTAATACAATAGTAAGATATCCCCAAGTTGCTTTCATCTCTGAAATTATTTCATTCCAAATAATGTCCTTAGTTTGTATCAAAGTCATATTCCCCTTAAATTTCTCCTTTAAGTTCTTCATCTCATCATCATCTATTTAGCAATCTATCTTGTATTTATTAATTTCCCCATCCTTGGCTTGCATTATTTTTGTTACTGTCTCCAGATCACTTTGTGCCTTTTTGAGATCTTTCTCTGCAATTTTCAGTTTAGTGTTCAATTGAGATATTTGTGCCATTGGATCATGACTAATAGATGGAAAAATGATAGTGCAGGAGTGAGAATCAATTTGATTTTGTAATGTCAACATAATTTCCTTCAACTTAGGAATTTCTTCTTCTTTCTACAAGATCTGCTGAAGAATGATTTTTTTTTGCTTTCCACTTCTGCCACCTCTCCTTTCATAGAATGCTCCCCTATAGGTAACTTCAACTTTTTCTTCAACACATAAATCTATGATTCTGCACTTTGTAGCAATTTCTTCACAACTAACTTGTCATTTGGATCTACTGCAACATTTATAATTATCTTCTTAAGTTCTTCATTTTGTGTTGTAAGCCCTGGATTTCTCTTTCTCCAATTTTAGTTTCTTGATCACCTTCCCTAGCATGTTCTCAGCCTTAAGAGCCATTGGATTAGTTTTGGTCAAATCATTCACTATCAGTTGACTTGTTTGCATATGTAAATTTACTTTATCAAGCAAAGGAATCTTTCTCACATCAACAGTTAAATTTATAGTATTGAAATTATTTTATGACCCTATAGTGATATCAGAGGGGTGAAAAGGAGCAATATTAAACTAATCTTTTTCAATATCCATGGTAGTCAGCAATATTTTTTGGTCTGGATTTATTTTATACTCATCCTGTGCCTCCATGCTAGCCCTCATCATTTTATTTCTTTCAAAAATATGAGAAAATACTTGTCTAATCAAAGGTACTTGCTCCTAAGAATCTCCATGTCTTCTTGGTAAGGTTGGAACATTTTTCTCATGTCCTAGTTGAAGTGAGAAACAAGGTTGAGCACCTGTTATGTCTTCATTGTATTTTGTTCTCTTTTCGGCTCTCTTTTCTTCGCCTTCTGAATGAAGAACTACCTCTTTACTCCTCTTGCTTGATTTTCTAGATATAATAGGAGTCTGTATATTAGAGCCACCAGAACCTACAAAACCCTTATTTTCTAGCTTCTCTATGTTAGGTCTGCTTTCATGAACAAATGCTGAGTAACCATTTTCAGTTCTCCTCTTTGAAATTACTTTATGGGGGTCATAAGCCCACTTATCTCCTAAAAATAAGTGAATTCTATCTAACTGTAGGTTTTAACCCTGAACAGAAATTATCTACACACGAATCTTATACCAGAAAATAAACAATAGCGAGAGCATAAAACATAAAACAGATAAACACAGAGATTTTCCCCTGGATCCCAAATTGGGACGACCAACTTGATTTTTCATTATGTTCCTTTTAGTGTTACAACACATATATATACATGCCGAAGCATACATAAACCCCAATCCATTAACCCTGGATTAGAACATAACCGTAGTTCCCTTGACCAGATCTACAAAATACCAGGGGCTGAAAACCATCGTACCCCAAAACCATGTGCAAAATCATGCACAAAACATGGGTGGGTCTACCTATGAATGGGTCCACACACCAAAAAAAAATTCTTCGGGGCTCTGCCCAGACCCCAACAATGGGGGCTTCCTCCCCCCTTGTGACCCCCCTATTGCGTCCAGCGCAACGTACAATGCGTGGGGCTAGTCATGGAAGGAATATAACACATACCCAACATTTTCCCACTTGTTGTTTTCTTTCCACAGGGGGCCACAGGAGAGCTTAGTCATTGGGCCAATTCTTCAACACCCATTGTTTCTCTACACCAAGAGAACTTCTGAATGCTCACAGGCTTCGTCAATGCATCTGTAACATTCTTCAAAGTGTCCACCTTTACCAGCAACACCCTTTTAGCCTCAACCATATCTCTAACAAAGTGATATTGAACATCAATGTGCTTTGTATTTCAATGGTAAGCAGGGTTCTTAGCCAAGAAAATTGCACTTTGGCTATCATAGTCTATCCTTATAGCTTGTTGTATGAACCCCATACTTGAACACAATATTTGCAACCAAACTAATTCCTTGCCTGCATGAGTGGCTACTATGTATTCTGCCTCTGTAGTTGAAAGAGCCACTACATACTGTCTTTTAATCATCCAATTGAATGCGCCTCCAAATAATCTAGACATATACCCACTTGTAGATCTTATTTGGTCCAAATCTCTAGCCCAGTCTGCATCAACAAAACCACGAATGTCCAACATTCTTTCCAATCCTAGTCTTCCCTAGTAGCACAAGCCATAATCATTAGTGCCACGTAAATATCTAAAAACCCGCTTCACTGATGTTCAATGTTCCTTCCTTGATTTGACATAAACTCGCTCAATACTTCTACCGCATTGTGCAATGTCTAGTCTAGTACAGACCATTGCATACATCAGGCTACCCACTGTACTTGCATATGGAACACGGGACATATCCTCCTCTTCTTCTTGTGTCTTGGGACATTGTTCAACAGATAGCTTTACACCTACAGGAATAGGAACATTCACTGGTTTACTATCTTGCATATTGAACCTCTGTAATATAGCCTCAACATACTTCCTCTTGTTTAACCAGAGCTTCCTCTTTGCTCGATCTCTCTTAATTTCCATGCCCAAAAAATAGTTTGCAGCACCAAGATCCTTCATGTCAAATTTGGAGAACAACTGGGTCCTCAAATCTTGGATAATTTCTTTGTCATTTTCAATCGACAACATATCATCCACATACAAGACCAAATAAATAACATGGTCACCAATTAATTTAAAATAAACACAGTGATCCTCCTTGCTTTTTGTGAACCCAAGTCCTCGTATATAGGTATCAAATTTCTGATACCACATCCTTGGTGACTGTTTTAACCCATACAAAGGCTTCTTCAACCTGCACACTGGTTCTTTCTTACCCTTCACCATAAAGCCTTCAGGTTGCTTCATGTAGATCTCCTCTTCTAGATCCCCTTGAATAAATGTTGTCTTCACATCCATCTGTTCTATCTCAAAATAAAATGTAGCAGCAATAGATAAAAGTAATCTAATAGAAGTAACTTTGGCAACAGGAGAAAAAATATCACCAAAATCAATTCTCAGCACCTGGGAATAACCTTTTGCTACCAACCAAGCTTTGCATTTATCCACCTTGCCTTCTACATTCATCTTCATTTTAAACACCCATTTTCTCCCGGTGGGCTTCCTTCTAGCCGACAACTCCACCAGATCCCATGCCTCATTTTTGTGCAAGGATGCCATTTCATCAACCATGGCCTCTTTCCAGAGTTTTCCATGCTCTGAATCTATTTCCTCCCTAATAGTTCTGGGCTCATCATCAGTTATAGTTAAGGCAAAACCTGAACAAAAAGAAGATGGACTATACCTTTCTAGTTTCCTTCTTTCCCGATTTGATCTTCTCACAGCTGGAGTTTGTGGCTCTTCCTCTTCTGAGTCTTCTTCTGTTGTAGAGTCTGATTCATCCTCCTTTAGCTCAAACTCTATCTTCTCAGGTTCCTTTGATAAGACTTCATGTGTAACAACATCTTTCGCCTCTCTAAACACCACATCTCAGTTGTACACAACCTTACACAACCTTCCTTGTTTCTGGGTTCCAAAGCTTGTAACCCTTTAAACCATCCTTATACCCAATAAAGATTCACCTTTCAGATTTATTATCCAACTTGGTCCTTTCTTCTTTCGAGCATGTACATATGCATCACATCCAAATACCCTTAGATGTGAAAGAGAGGGTTTCTTACCAGTCCATACCTCATGTGCAGTCTTACCCTCCAACGCTAATGAAGGTGATCTGTTAACTATGTAACATGCAGTCTCCACTGCCTCTGCCCAGAATTCTTGTCCTAACCCGGTACCACTGAGCATGCTTCTTGCCTTTTCCATCAACGTTCTGTTCATTCTTTCTGCAACTCCGTTTTGCTGATGTGTGTATGGAGTAGTCTTCTGCCATGCTATACCACACTTCTTATATAACTCTTCAAATTCCTTCTTGTAGAACTCCCCACCATGATCTGTCCTCAGCGCCTTTATCTTCTTCTCTGTCTGGTTTTCCACCAGAGCCTTAAATTATTTAAATCTGTCAAAGAATTCAGATTTCTTCCTCAGGAAATATATCCATGTATTCCTTGAGAAGACATCTATGAATGAAACATAGTACACAGACTTTCCCAGTGATGGAACTGACACAGGTCCAAACACATCACTGTGCACAAGTTCTAATATTTTGTTATCCCTCTTAGCACCAGAAGGAAAACTCACCCGATTCTGCTTCCCATATACACAATGTTCACAGAAATCAAAATCCAGAGAGAAATTAGACATACCTTCTACCATACCATTCTATGCAGTATCTGAAGGCCCTTCTCTCCAATATGTCCAAGTTGTTGATGCCATAGCATGGTCTTTTCCCCAGAGACAGCTAGGCTTTCCGCTCCACTTTCAGGAACCATATAACTGTTACACCCATCAATAATAGTGCTACTTTGTAGATTGTACAGAGTTCCAGTCCGAACTCCCCATATTAATACCATTTCTCCCCGAGCCATCTTGCGGGCATCTTTCTTGAACACTATTTTTACACCTGCATCATCCATCTTGCTTATAGAAATCATATTTCTGGCCAATGCAGGAATATGCAGAACACCAGGAAGTGTTCTAATCCTTCCACCTTGTAGCTTTAGAATGACCTTTCCATGTCCAACGATTCTAGCCTTCCTATCATCCCCTAGGAAGACATCACCACCATCATATTTCTCATACTCGCAGAACCACTCCCGATGGAGAGTGAAGTGAAAGGATACACCTGAGTCAAATAACCATGACTCATGATCTACATGTGTATTTGAAGAAGAAGCCAAATACACATCCCCACCTTCATCCAAGGTGGTTTTTTCCTCTGCAAAAGGAGCATCATCAGATCCCTTTCCTTTCTCAGGAGCTTTAGATCTATAGTCCTTTTTGTAGTGCCCTTCCTTTCAGTATTTCTAATATACCTTTACAAAATTTCTAGGAGATTTAGATCTCCCTCTAGATTTGGATCTCCCACTCGAAACCTTATTCTTGTTTCTATTTTGGGACCTTCCTCGTACAGATAAGGCATCTCCATTCTGGCCCTCCATATTTCTCCGTCTCATTTCCTCTGACAACAAAGCTGAGACAATGTCATCAAAATTCAAGGTAGTTGTATTGCTACCTATTGCACTAAAATTGAAGCATACTTCCCATGGATATTTCCAACACATGGTCTTGCAGTATTACAATGGATAACCTACTCAAAATTAAAACCATCATGAAAATCATACCATTTACTGAAGCATTAAAACACAACTCATTATGGTATTTAGAATAACATACACATATGAAAATTTTCCTAGTCAGAAAATAAAGGGATACGATGCCCAGATTCACGAAAAGAGAATCTAGAGGCTCACGCATCCACCCTAAAATTAGCATCGGGATTCATTTCCTTCTCAGGAATTCCCGAATCCACTGCCAAATTCAAAGTTGCATCCAATTCCCAACTGTACAATCCTACGCTATTTTACCCTTAGTGAATAGTTACCGACTCATTGTTCTAGACCACACTCCCAATTTGCATCTGATTCCATTTGGAAATTCTAATGACCAAAATAAATCCATCCTCAACCTTCCCCTCTCTGCTACATAGTCCCTCGAAAAATCTGATCATCCTCTTCCGTGTAGTCCCTCACCATCCATGTTCACCAACATCCCCTATCTGAGGCGATCCTTCCCTTGGTAACCATTCCTCACATCATTAGATACAAAATCCAAGGAAGTATACCTACCTCAAAACCAGTATAGTGGTCATAACATGCTCATGGGAATCAATGGACACTATTGGGCAACAATGTCCCACAATAGCCTTATTATCGAATTTATTTACCAACATACTACTCCATGATCCATTTCCTTTTGTTTTTGTTACTAATGTTTTAAATCCGTTTCAACCACCGAACTAACATTTTTGTGCTTCGTGTACGAAGGTCATAATTCCCGTTAGACTCAGAATGAATTGAAATAAACTCAAATCATACATCATTGGTAGCTCATGAACAAGGTAAACTTGCAATCATGTTCACTTTGTGTCGCAACAAGTCAAAGTAGTTGTTTGATCAAATCACCATGTATAGACATATCAAATTTGGTTATCTCAACACACAACCATCGTAAATAAAAATCATTAATCACATGAAATCATAATAAACCATAATCATAAATCACACTTAACCATCATAAGTTAGAACCATAGATCACATCCATAATAAATCTGAAATCAAATACTAATACTTATCCTTCATCGATCCTTTCTTATGCCCTTTTTCTTCTGTAGACCCAATGGATCAATTCCACACCCATAAAACACCTAGTGCCTTTGCTTCCCTTCAATCATGTACACATACACGTACAACCACACATGACATACAATACACTTACTTTCAACTAACATACAATAGATACACCTAGAGCCGATGTAGAATACAACACAATACATATGCCTACACTAGAATAAAATACATACACATACAGAATACATACACTTGCATTCAGGTGTTCAACACAATGCATACACCTATGTCGGGTGTATGACACAACACAATACATACACCTACAACTGGTGTACAATACAATACTTACAATACCACATGTATACAAATATCATATTCACAACATGTACACAGTACTAGCTGTACACAAAACTACCTGTGCAATGTGTGCAACGAATCACATGTACATGAAACCATCTGTACAACATGTACAAAATGCTAAATGTACACCGCATCACATGTACAATGTGTAGAACATACCATATGTACACTACAAAACATGCATAAAATGTACATGATACTAGATGTACATAGTGCCATAGTAACAACATGTACGTGACACCACCTGAACACAACACCATATGTACATAGCACCATACATACAACATGAAATCAACACCATAAGTAAATAGAACTGCATATAGAACATGTACATAGAAGGATACGTACAAAACACGGCATATCGAACATGTGCACAACACCATATGCACACAAAACCACAAATAAAACATGTGCACAATACGATATGTACACACCACTGCATATCCAACATATACATATCAGAATCTATACCTAGCACTGCATATGCAATATATGAAAAACAAGATATATACAGTAGGCATACAACATAATATGTACACTACTACATATGTTACATGCATACAAAACAATACATACAATTAATATATATACAACATGATCAACATATATACAACACTAGTATTACAAATCAATATATCACACACTGACCCCACATGAAACCTTTCTTCTTGTGTCTTTCCACTATCCATGGTTATCCTATCATGTCGTAGATCACAATACATTCAATTCGCTGATGTACCCCTCAGTATTACTTGTTCATAGCATAAACATAGGCATAGTATAAACATATAATATCAATTCATTTTCACATGATACTAACCTCATAAATATTTCATAGTTACTCTTCCCACTTGATTCCTCATAAGACAAAGAACCTCTTCATGTCATTAAATTGCATAATCAATCCTTCCTCAACAAGAATTATCCTTTAAAACCATCTGATACAGTGACATAGACACATATATACATACATATATCATCATTAGCATAAAATAATCATTATCATGTCAGTCAATGACATACATACACACCCGCATATATATAAACATTTAGCATCAAAATTCCATGATTTATGAAGACCCTAAGAAAACAACATACGGAAATGCATATATATATATATATATATATATATATATATATAAACAACAACATAATCATGATCACATAATAATTACCCAATATCATAAGGTCAAGATTAAGAGAGCTTCCTTTACCCATGCACAACGTTCTCAACATAGCCAAGTAATATAACACCTCATATCCATTTTATTTACCTTTTTTGTTGCCTTGCTGATGTTTGTACTACCATTTTCCATTTAGCGAAATGGACCCAACTAGTCGAACCAACTGTCATATTCTTACCTTCTGTTTCACTTACTAATGCACCTAGATTCATCTATGTCTTTGATTACCTAGTTGGCACCACACATCTATCCTTGAGCTCCATTACTTTCCTCTTTCCCCAACCAATTCGAAATACTCTCAAACAAAAGGAAATAAAAATAAAGAATAAGAAGAATACCATGAAAAAACAAAATCAATACAACACCACAAAAAAGTGGCACGATCATGCACTAGACACAATTGAGACCACAATTCAAGAAAAACGAACCACAAGAGACCAAAAGCACAACACAAGAAAAAAACACCGTGAATCAATCCCCATTGGTATAGAGTGCTTCCCAAGGAAAAATAAACCTAATCCTTATCCAATATTTCATGGCACTGTCCTTTTCGATACAATCCCTGCATCATGCTACCATATCCACACTACCGTCATTGTATAAATAAATATAAAAGTATACCAATTATCTTACCTTGTTGTTCCAAGAACTTTGACCTGTAAATGAAAATTCATGTCACCCGTATGTACCAAATATCAAGATAAAATATCTATAAATTCATCTTTTACCAAGACTTAACAACCATGTCATATTCCACACTCAACTCACATTCATCAGTCAGATATGTAATGCTACAACTATCTCCTACTTATGCTCAAGTACATAACATCTTTCCCAACACATATGTGTTAGTAAAAATATCTTAAAACAAGATCATTTCCCTGAGAAATCTTATAAAGACATGCTCATATCATGTGATTAATCAAACATTTAAACAAACTATAAGTGTAACATGTTACATAAATCAACAAGACGACATAATAGACAATAAAAAATCAACATTGGATATATTACATAATCAAACAACTAAGAATATAGTAGTCCACATAAGCAAACTCATACCTTGATGTATCTTATGCAAGATTACCTTTTATACACAATCAATATAGATTAGCATGTTATTACTTCACAAGATCAACTTAAACATAAATAAGGTCATGATATCCATAACAGTGACTAGTTAACATTTTCACATCATAGGCTCATAAACATTTATCTTTATTTCATAACAATCGCATGTGTAGTCAATCTATATTAGTATGCCATAATATCAAAACATACTAATGCATATATGAATGTCATGACCATAACCAAATGCATAGGCCTATCCAAATTCGCACAATACTCAACATCAACACCTTAATGCCATTGTTGGAAATACAGAGAGGGGACGATGAATCAATATTTATTTTAAATTATTATTTTTACCCCTTAGATCACTTATAATTATAACACAAATGAACAATAAGAATAAATAATTTTATTAATGAGTAATAACAAGGAATTTAATACTCTTGTTTACAATAAATCAAGTACAATATAATGTAGCCCTCTAGCCCTAGATGAAGACACCAATCTCTAATTTGCCAGTACTTTTCCATTCACTAGCTTGGACTTCATGAGGCTCCAACATCTAG
This sequence comes from Pinus albicaulis, assembly GCA_034641835.2. Taxonomy (NCBI): domain Eukaryota; kingdom Viridiplantae; phylum Streptophyta; class Pinopsida; order Pinales; family Pinaceae; genus Pinus; species Pinus albicaulis. The sequence goes on from JAXQQM020074837.1 coordinate 89,885, forward strand.
GGCTCCAACCCTATCTTGCAAGACTCCAACCTTGTCACTTTGATTCTCCAACCCTAAATTTTGTACAGGCACCAACCTGATGTTATTGAGGACTCCTATACTCTAGGGCTCTAACCCACAAATTTAATTGATCAAGATAGGTTTATTTTTATTCATGACTCCCAATATCTTCTTCAACGAAAATATTCAATCTCTTCAGCTTCAGAAATGCCCTCAAATTATATTCAAGGTACTTAGCTCAACAATGAAAAAATATCTTCAAATGGGTGTGTCACAATTTCTCTTCATCGTACCCAAACACAATATTCAAGGTTACTTGATGATGACTTCAACAATACATTATCGTCTCCAAGGATGCCTCCAATTTTGTTCTCAAGAAATCTTGATACTCTCTAAAATATGCTACCCCAAAAACTCTCCAATAATAAGAAGGATTCTCCAAGGTATGTTCCAAATATTCAAGGACCCTTCATAACTCAACAAGTCTTCACTAGTCTTGATGGGTCGATAGGTCTTCAGAACTCTTCACTAGCCAACAATTCTTCACAATTTTTGTATAATAGACTTCAAAAAGTCTTCAAGATGCTTAAATATACTTCAATGAAGAAATAGTACTTCAATATCTTGAAGGTGTTGAAATGTTCATTAAATATTTCTCCAATCTCCTACCCTCAATAGGAATTAAGCTGCACCCGCAACATGTCCAAGCATTCAATACTAGCCCAACGTCCACCACCACAGGTCCACGGTTTAATATATTGTCCTCAAGTTCAAGCTAGAGATCTTTTTTCGTCCACATTCAATAAGTCTTATTGCAATGGTAACTATTCCAAGCTATCTACAATGTGTTCTTTGAATTAATCCGAAGTCTTCTTTCGAATTTGAATATATCCCAAACAATAAACCACAAGTATGATCTTTATATGTCACTAATCCGAAGCAAGGTGTCAAGTTTGAGTTTCACTGTGTAGTAGAAACAAATCCAAACACTAGAAGGATAAAAAACATTTTCCAAAACATTCTACATCTTTTAATCCTCCCTAGCCTCCTTCACATTTCAATGTTTTTCTCTGAATTTCTGTGTTTTTCATTGAATTGATTGCTCAAAAATGGAAGAGGGCAACATTATATATATAGTATTTTTCCTATTCGAAGAGACATGTTTTTTAAGTAAAGAGCCAACATGACGTCTGACTTTAGCACAATGATATTTAAAAAAAAAAAAAAAAATTATGTTTTAGGAGAACCAACTGTAAAATGGATTTGCATGCCTATCATATATAAGGTTGTGATAATTTGAACGCTGGAGACAGATTTGAAAATAGGGGACTATATAGTGTGGCCTTCTCTTTAGGTTTCCTTGTCCCTTTAACCCACTATCGTTTCTCTTTACCAAATCTAATGTCTTCAAGGCTAACTTGCTGTTTGTTCAAAGTAGTTTTGAGGTTAGGTATAGTCTATAATTTCATCAAATGGTATACCTCAATTAATTCTAGGGCTTGTTAATTGTATTACAATAGACTTAGGACTTCATCCAAGTATCTTCATTCATGGAAGCCTTTATGGATTGTGTTACGCTAGAGCTTCTTCTCATTAGGATTAGGCTATCCTCTAACAAATGTTGGTATCAAATATCTAGGGCATCATTTGGGGCATTCAAACCAACAATATTTCAAGGCTTGTCAATTAATTATGTTAGTTCTTCTTCATCCATTGATTTGATAGGGATTATTCGAGGGTTTCAAGATGATAGCTACAACCATTAGGTCATTTCTTCAACACATTAGCACAAGGAAAAATCACTTACGCATCAAGGGAATCTTAGAATTATACATTAATGGCTTGAAATATTCATAATATAAGAGTATCGTTAGCACCTTTGTTTTACTTCAATAATGGAATTTTTACAACCTAGGTTTTAGATAAGGTTCATGTATTACAAGAATATTTTCCATCTCCAATAATGTCGTATTGACTTGAAAGAGAACCTTGACCAAAAATCTCCCCCTTTGTCATTGATGGAAATATTATTTCCCTTTCAAAATTCTCTCCTCGTTTGACATCAATGGAACGTCAAGTGCCCAAGTACTCCCCCTAACAAGTTGCTTCTCTACTTTGTATTTTATTCATCAGTGATAGCTCTTAATAGACATGATTCTCCTATTATCATCGTTCTCTTGCTTGAATGAACTCACTTCCACTAGACTTTGCACACGTTCATGGAAATGGATGAAGTATATGATAAACCGATTGACTCTACATGCATAAGCTCCTCTAGATCTTATTGTTTCCTTCGACAAGGAAGATTGCATCCTTGTGATCAAATTGAAAACATCTTCAACAATGGTCCATCAGTTGAGGAATAGATAATGTTCTAAATGGAGATGATATTTCAACACTCTCCATGTGTGACTGATCAAAGGTTTCATAATAATATTTACGGATAGCTTCTACAGGAATAGTCAAGAATCAGAAGCTTCCAATATGCATGGTCTCTATTTTGGAAGATTATTGTCAAATATTGGAATATCACATCTTCCAAATATCTACTCATTATACAATGACATGAATTGACGCCTTGTGTGTTCAAGAGGATTTATAACCCAATTTTATTCCCTCTCCATACTTATGTAACTTTCTTTTGTTTCTTGCTAATCATATTTTTAGCTTTTTTAGGGACCCAAGCCAAGTTACAATCACGAGCCATATGAAAACTTTTATGGAAATTGAAGAATTCCATTTTTTCCATAGATGAGGATGCATGATTTGTTCTTGCAAAGTTTATCCTATGGGATTGATGAGGATCATTATATTTTTCGTTCAGGTATTCCCTACAATCCTTTTCCATGTACCCAAAATTTGTACAAGAATAGAAATAATGAAAAAATATACTTTGGTGCATGGAGGATGGAAATTTCCTTGATGTACTTCTAATTTTTTCTTTTGGGGGATCCTTTGACAAAATTTATTGCCTCTTTCATTCTTAACATGATATTCATATATTATTGGAGTAGGTTTTCTTCCAATGTCATATTGACTCTTCTCCTTTCATTTGCTAGAACTAGGAGCACACATATTTCTACCAAACGTCTCCAAAGCCTTGTTTTTTTAGAAATTAGGGTTTGCATCATTTCTACTACTGGGTTCACCTGGATAACCAAAAGATAATTTATCAAGAGGATATTTTTCATGACTTAGGATGTCATATACGGTTTAAGAGCTCTTAAGACTCTCGTTCATATGATCAATTTCTTTATTTAGGAGATGACTTTCTCTTTTCATCATATTGCATTCTTCATCCTTCTTTGTTAGATGATTCTCCATTCCATCCTTTATTCTCATTTATTCACATGATTGAGGCTTAACTGAGGTGATATATTATTTTAATTTCATGATTTATTCATATTTTTGTTTAATTTTGAGTGAATATGTTGAAGTTTGTCCCACACACCTTTTGCATATGAAAATTTCTCCACTTCGGCCTTTATAGGATATAGTAGCCCATTAAAGAATTTTTTCATTTCTCTTTCATTATATTCCTTGGATTATTCTTCCATTGTGCTTTCAGCAATCATTGATTCCTAGAATTAAAATCCATGAGCCGTTAAGAAATTTTTCATTCTTTCCTTCTATATATTGAAGCTTCCATTGGACAATGGCACTTTCCCAATGTCATTGTCCTTAGTTTTCGCAGTTCAGGAAGAGAAATATTTAGAATAATTGGAGGCTTTCTTCCTTGGCTTTGTCATTTGTTTTCTAAGGATATACCTTGAAGGTGTTAGGATTTGATTGAAGGTATTGGCTCTGATACAAATTGTTGAAAATAATGAGAGGGGGCTTGAATCATTGTTTCTTTTCAATTTTTATTTTTAAGAGTTAGATCACTTATAATTATAACAAAAAATTAGCATTAAGAGTAAATAATTTTATGAATCAATAAGAAAGATCAATTCAATGTTATTTACAATATATCAAGTAAAATAAAGGGCTCCAACCCTAGATGGAGACACCAATCTACAATATCTTGGACTCCAACCTCTACTTTTCCAATCACCAACTTGGACTTCTCGAAGCTACAAACTCTAGGGATCCAACTCTATCTTTCAAGGCTCCAACCATGTCACTTTGAGGCTCCAACACTAAATTTGGTACATTCACCAACCTGATCTTCTTGAACACTCCTATCCTCTAAGGCTCTAACCTACAACTTCCATTCATCAATATAAGTTTATGTTTCTTCACATATCCCAATATCTTCTTTGACGAGCCTTGCCAATCTCTTCACCTTAAGAAATTCACAAATAAACAGGCCTTCACTTCTCTTCGTAGATCAACAAGTGTTCAAAAGTCTTTACAAGCTATTAAGGCTTCACAACTTATGTACACTACACTTCAAAAAGTATGCTAGATTCTAAATATGACTTCAATGAATAAATAGTGCTTTGCGATGGTCAAGGTGTTCAAACATTCTTTAAATGCTTCTCTAATGTTCTTCATTGAAGAGGAATTAAACTCTACCTGCAACAAATCTAAGCCTTTAATACTGGCCGAAGCTCCACCACTAGAGGTCCAATTTTTTATCTCTTGTCCTGAAGTCTGAGCTTGAGATATGTCCTCCATAGTCAGTAAGTTTTACTGTAGTAGTAATAATTCTAATTTTTATGGAGCTAAATCTGAGCTACCAAAGGTTTCTATAATACCCACCAAAAGCGACAGTCTTGGTACTTTATACATAGATCTAAAGCTTAACAATATATTTTTATCTTGCGTAACCAAGCCCTACAAGGTAAATTTAAATAATGATGAAAGTTTATGTGAGGTCTATTTTACTATTGGAATAAACATCGATTCAGATATAAGTCGCATGTTTCCTAGCTGTGATTTTGTTGAAGTGTATTATTCTAATTTTGAAGGTGGCCATTGTTTTGTACTTCTTCTATAGAACTAAGTGTAAGCCACACAATACTGTGGAATAGTGATATGTGCCTCCAAACTGAGTCTTTTCTTAAAAAATTGATCTTGTGATCTACAACCTGAGTATCACAAATAGGTGTGTACTTTAGTTTTGTCACTATTCTAACTATTCTACAAATTGGTGTTTAACTTAGTTCGAGGTCTCTATTTTGAATTTGAAGATCTCCCAAATAATAAACCACAGGTATGATATTTATATGTCACTAATATGAATTAAGGTATCAAGTATGAGTTCCACTGTGTAGTAGAAATAGGTCCAAGTGAAATTTAATTTTCTAGAACAAATTAAAGAGGCTGCAAACAAAAATCCAAAATATTTGTTTTTGTGGCAGCAAGCCGAATAGGAAAACATATCTCCAAAACATAGTGAATATGGCATAAATGAAGATAATATATTGAGTTTTAGGATAATATTACATGTCCCAAATCCAATGGTTGTTAGAAACTTAATTTTAGATGAATTTAATAAAAGGCCTTATGCAACTCACCCTAGATATGAAAAGATATTTATTGTTGTTAAAAACATTTTTGCTGGCCTACTATGAGAAAATACATTATGGAATATTTTTCCAAATGTGTGGAATTCCAGTAGGTTAAAACATAACACTAGTAACTAGTTGGATTTCTTCACCTGTTCCCCATTCTAGAATGGAAATGGGAAGTGATTACTAAAAAAATTATATTTGTCTTACGTAAAACTAATAAGGAGAATTAATCCATCATGGTAGTGGTGGATAATTTGATTAAAGTGGCCTATTTCATTCATGTTCAATCAACTTGTAAAACCGTGAAAATTGTGGATACATTTATGAAGGAAAATTTTAAGATACATGGATTCCCAAAGGTTATGATCTCTGAAAAAGATGTGAAATTCACGTCAACATTTTGAAATTCCATTTTTACTTGGTTAGGAACTCAGGGTCATTTTAGCATTGCATATCACCCAAAAAAATATAGATAGAGAGAAAGAGTAAATCAAGTGTTTGAAGACATGTTAAGAATTATTGTCGTGCAACTTCAAAGTAAATGGGAAGAGCATCTTCACTTGGTGGAATTCACATCAAATAAAAGTTCTCATGAGTCGTTAAAAATGAGCCCCTTTGAAGTCTTGTATGGAAGAAGGTGTAAAATTCCCATTAATTGGAATAGCCTTGAGGAAAAAATAATGTTGGGACCTGATGTGTTGGCAAAGATGGAGATAACTGTGAAAAAGGTTCGACAAATCCCAAAAGATTCCCAAGATAGGAAAAAAAAAATATGCTAAGAAAAAGAGAAGTTACATGGAATTTTAGGTGGGATTTTATGTTTATGTTAGAGAAAAACCAAATAAAATCGCCCTATAATGTAAACGATGTGCAAAACTCATTCCTCGGTATTATGGACCCTTCCAAATTCTAGAAATAATTGGCCAAGTTGCTTATCAACTTGCTTTACCTAGTTATATAAAAATACATAATGTGCTTCATGTCTCCTTACTAAAGAAATAAATGTGTGACTCTAAAAGAATTATTAATTGGAAGGAGATACATGTAAAAGAGTGGTAAATATGTTTTTTTTTTCATACAATTATTTACTAGCTCATGATGAACTAATAAAATATGTATGAGAATCGGACGAAGAATTCCTGCCTCTTCTTATTCTCGATTAGATAGAAACAATACTACGGAAGCGAACCATCACTCATGTTAAAGTGAAATGGAAGTACTTTACCCAACATAGTTAACTTGGGAGGATGGGAATTCAATGATGGATGGTTCTAAATATAGGAATAAACAACAAGGATAGTGTGTCGTTTAAGAGGGAGAAGATCTAACACTCCCCAATGATGTAAATAATGATTCTTTACTTTATTTATTGTAGAAAAAACTTGATCATCTATTGTATGTTTGTAAATTAATCTCACAAACTAAGTATATATTTTATTTTTATCTCCTTTTATTGAGTGTTGTTAAAGGGAATTTACTTAGTCAGAGATATGATGGGAAAGGACTTTAAAAAATATGAATATATAAAAATAAAAATGTTTAAAAATCCATGTAGTTAGACAATTAACTCTCTCCAAGAGGGATTAAAATGAAATCTCTAAGCTTTATGAAACATAAGGAGTATGCTAGAGAGAAAAAGGAAAGAAAGTGTGTGACAAGTCATTGTTCAAGTTGCAATAATACTGTTAAGGAAGTCTTCTTGAGTTGGTTGCATCCAATGGAAGCTTCCTATGAAATTCTGAACATGAATTAAGGTCTTGAGATTACAAAATGATTGAGGTTTAAGTATATTTGAAGCTAAAGAGGCTTGGGGAAGGGATCTCGAGGTAATCCCCAAACTTTGTGGCTGGGCAGAAATGAAAAGTGTTATGGTTGGGTGGAACAAAAAAGTCTTGTCATGGACCTAGTCTTTGAAAAGTAATTGATCATATAAGTATTTATTTGTCATTTGTTGTGCGCGATTATAAATTATTTTGTTATAGTTTTGTGTAAGGATTTCGCTGCTATCTTATTGGTTCTTTGTTAAATTATCTATTAATAATATGTTACTTTCTGAAAAAAGAAATTGTTTTATGTAAGGATTTGGGTGCTATCTTATTGGTTCTTTGTTAACTTATCTATTAATGATATGTTAATTTATGAAATAAGTAATACAGATATATTCATCCAATTTTGGTTAAAATGTGAACATAGCAATAAAAATATTGTTTACCAAAATGAAGTTTATTAATGTTAAACTCATTTACTCAAGGAAATTAAAATCAGAAGAAGTTGTTTGTCGTAAATGCTAGAAAAATCTAGGCAATAGAGTGTGAAGGATACTGTATCCAGAACTACACCAATCTATGGTTGTGGCAAATAATTGTAACTAAATAAAAATGTAATATTAGTTAACCATGAAGCAACATGATGGAAGGACATGTGATTGAGTGTATAAGGGTTAGTTTCATGGGAAATTCAGGGCTTCGAGAGAAACATTCCCTTATAGACGATTTGATGAATAGGATGAGAGAGAAACATTCCCTTATAGAATATTTTATGAATAGGACCCCACACACAGACTCAACATCACTATAACCAACCTAGATCCATCTTAACTCCAGATCTATTAAGTTGTGAGAGGTATCAAAGTGCCTAGAGGGATGAAATCTCTAGGGGTGGAAAGCTCTTTTTTTTAGTGCAAAACTTAATGGAGATCCTTCAAATCACTTTGTTTCAAAGCCAAACAACGTTTCAGGCAAGGAAAAAATTAAACCATTCAAATTTGGTGGTAAGAGTGATTCATTACACATGATCAAATCCATGGAGTAGAAGTAAATGAAAAGGGAAAAAAAAAGTGATAGAAAAAAAATGTAGGGAAATCAAAACTAAAAATCTATAGCAGTTTCTGTTGTGAAATCCTTTCACACAAATATTATTACTCTGCATATCTCACAAATATTAAACATTACATTTACATTTACATGTTTCGGTGTATACCTCTTTTATATTTATTTATTTACCATACCTCTTTTATAAATACGGTTTTTGGCCCATAGTATCTAGCCCATGGTATTTGGCATATTGTATTTGGACCATAATATTTAGCTCATGGTATTAATAATAATTTGTTCCATGGTATTTGGCCCATAGGCTTCACCTAAATAGAACCTCATTTTTAGTTTTCTACATATAAAAAGTTTTATGGAGTAATTATAAAAAGATGTTTTATTTATTTACCATATCTCTGATCTATTTATATTTATATTTATTTACCACGTGACAAAAATGCTTACTCACAATTACAATTAGAAATTTTAAATGTGTTAAATTTATATATTTAAGAAAAGAAGTGATTTTTCATTACGCAAGAAATTATGTTAATTAGACTAAATTTTAAACAATAACGTTAAACATTACTTTTACATTTACATTTACACATGGAGTAAATATAAAAGGAGGTTTTATTTAATTACCATATCTCTACACTATTTATATTTATATTTATTTACCATACAATTTTTTTGAGTGTTCATAAATATACTGTAGCATTTCAAATGTTTACATACATGACATTTCTTACCTTAAATTTCTCACATTACATCTACACATGCCAAATGTTTACATTACATTTCTCACATTATATTTACACATGTACTCTATACTGAGATGTACAGAGTCTCTATAGACAATTTTTTTTTTAAAAGTCATTGAAATCCTTATGAACTTATAGATTCAAATTGGGCATGGGTGACTGTGCATTTGTTTTGCACGATAGCCTTGATAGAATTTGGTTACAAAAATTCCTTATGTGATTTTCTGGAAGATTTATAATTAAAGAATTTTGATTGATCGATGGTGGATCCATGGCGGATTTCAAATAAAATGAAGTAGATTTGATGGATACTTATCGCATCCATTTTGGAGACTGTCGACGTCATCTCCATTCTATGCAATTGGCACCAGATTGGTCGAGAGAAATGTGGACGTGGTTGAGTGGGTTCAATGAGACTGATGTGGCCCATTCAAAATCAAATGAAACGATAGGTTGTGCTTTTGTTGGTGATTTTTTAAATGGCGCTAGTGTTTAAATGGTGGCTAGAAGGTTTATGAAGAGGAATGGAGGGCTTTGAAGACATGGTTTGTATGGGTTGCACTTTTGTGGGTGGTGTTTTAAATGGCACTAGGATAGTGTTTAAATGGTGGCTACAGAAGGTTTATAAAGAGGAATGGAGGGCTTTCAAGACATGGTTTGCATGTAGTCTAAAAAAAATAGCGTTTTGGTCCAGAATCTTGCAAAGATTTTGAAAAACTCCGGCAAATATTTTATCATAATCTTGTTTACAGTTGTAAACCTTTAGTATTTTGAGTGTCTTAAGGGTTTTTGATAGTGCTCAATCCATTTCCACTATCAAAAATAGATTTCAAACACTCCAACTACCTTATTTTTTAAATTTTAGTTGACCAGATTTTTGGCAAAAAGCTACAATCTGCACTATTTCACTACCTGGATAGACAACTTTCATGGTTTGCATGAAGCAAATCATAGTTTTATACAGTGAGACAGAGCTACAACCATAACAAAAGAAATTGTTTTTTAGGTGTTTAAATGCAAACAATTAATGAGAGGTGGAGTATGGACTATAACAAAAAAATGTTGGGCCTCCTGTCATTCAGTTTGCTCTGCAGTTGGAATTAACTTTTTAGCATGTAAATACCAGAATGTGTGGACTATAACAAAAAACGTTGCGCCCTATGTCATTCTACTCTATAGTTGGAATTAACTTTTTAACATGTAAAAGCCATGATTATTTTTATGGACTCTATCAAGGAAGGTGGCCTAAAATTATTTTATTCTCATTTCATTTAAATATCTGAGAGTGACAACTTATATTTATTTGCAGCTTTACGACGAACCAATTAAAGGAATCTAATGTAGGTCTAAGAATAAAGTGCAGGGTTTTCTAGAGACTGGAAAGCAGCGGATACGAAGACCTAAAAAGAACTACATCTGCTGAAGGAGATGAAACTAAATTTGAGAATTTTATTCAAATTTTGGTGGATTTTCTCTCGACGCAAGACAACGTTCTAAAGGAAGGCGACCTAAAATGAACCTTGGAGGTGAAAGCAAAAATTTGTCTGGATTTTTTTCTAGATGAGTGAAGGGCTAAAACGAAATCTGATGGAAAATTTCGAACATTTGAGACCAATTCAGGTGCTACTTCTCTCTCTTTCGTATCATCTTGCGGTAGTTCTGACTTGCTTCCAACCCAAACATAGGAAGGAAAATGGTACAATTGTAATGGAGTCTCGCATCATGGAAGAAAATGGTACAATTGGTAGAAGCATTCATGTGAAGAAGCAAGTCATAACTACAGCTAGATGATAAGAAAGAGGGAGAAGAAACACATGAATTGATCTCAAATGTTTGAAATTGTCAATCCAAGTTCGTTTTAGCCCTTCACTGATCCAGAAAAATTCTAGACACATCTTTAGTTTCACTAGGTTCATTTTAGGCTGCCTTCCTTTAGAACGGTGTCTCGTGTCCAGAGAAAATCCACCAGCATTTATAAAATTCAGATGTTTCTCTTTCAACCTTTCAAGGTTAATTTAATGACGCTTCCACTTCCACACACGTTCCATCAACATTTGAAGCAGCACTGCAATCAAATTTAGTTTCATCTCCATCACATTTATAAAATTCAGATGTTTCTTTTTCAAGGTTCATTTTCAGACGCTTCTCCCCCGCTTCCACTTCGACACAAGTTCCATCAACAGCACTGCAATCAAATTTAATTTCATCTCCATCTTTTCCTTCAGCAGACGTCATTTTTTTAGGTCTTTGTATCCGCTGCTTTCCTGTCTCCAGAGAACGCTGCACTTCGTTCATGGACATCCTGAGGGCGCCAACACCATAATGATCATCGTAATGACAAGCAAGCAACAAAACAAGGGTCAATTAACTATATATCACACATTTTTTCTTATGTTCGATGGGTTAGGAACATAAATCATAGTCTTTATCCAAAGTTTAACACAAGAATTATACAATCCAATTTCAAGGGACGATGATTGTTAACATTGAAATTATAGGTGGCGGGACCAACGAAAATATAATATTAGATTATGCTAACAAATAATTTTTTTAAAAGTAGAAACTAGGTTGAGATGGTTCGAACAGTATATATCTTAAGCTTATTTTATTTTAAACAAATTATATTAATTCAAATAAATGTGTAATAAATTTTAGGTATTTTATTATTTATATAAAAAAAGGGTTATATATATATATATGTGTGTGTGTGTGTGTGTGTGTTTTAGTTTTAGAGGGGAAACAAGAAAGTTGAAAGCCATTACAAATATATATTCATTATAAATTCAACACGTCATAAATAGGCATTGGACATCTAAATAATATCAATTTATTAAATAATATTAAATTTAAAATTTAAAATAACTTAAGTATGAGTTGATAATGCTTCACACTTGTCTCTAATAATATTTTTTTATTAATGACATATTTCATAACGTTGAAAATTATAATGAATTCAAGTATATAAATTAAACAATTCAATTTATTTTACTAAATCAATTGAATGGAGAACAGAAAAATAGTTAAACAATTAACTTCAAATATAATAATTTTAAAATACCATAACACCATTTTCAATATAATAATATCTAGAAATAATTAAATAACTAAAAATATAATATTTTAATAAATTATATATTCTAAAATACCTATATAAAAATATTTTTTATAATTCAAAAATTATAGTAAATAGTTAAAATTTTCGTTCAATTTAAAGTTTTAATTTTATATTTAAACTCAATTAAAATATTTAAATATTTAAATTTAAAATTTTTATTTTTACATAAATGAAATTTTTTGTTAATTAAAAAAAAAAATTATTAACTCATTTTTACATAAAAACTTTCCATCCCATAATGTTTCTTTAGTAATTATGACCATGTTCTCCCATTTCAAGAATTTTCTCTTCATGACTAGTCATTCATGTATTTATTTAAATTAATACTTTACAAAAATTATATTTTGAAAAAAAAAACTTATTTTTTGAAAATTTTATTTAAATGTAAGCAAGTGTTATTCTAACACAATAAATAAAAAATAATGGGGAAATAATATGGAAAAGAGAAAAAGCAATACCATTACCACAATGTAATTCTTATTATAAGTAATTCTTATTATATATATACAAGATATCTCTAGACATTTTTTCTTTAAAAAGAAAAAATATAAAATTAATATTATAATTAAAATATGGTTTCCACGTCAAAACAGCCACACAATTTATTCATCATGTTTCTGTGTGACGCTGTTTTCACCAACTAATCCATAATATAGTAATCATGTGCCTATAGCATTTCACTAGCTAATCTAAATAGATACCTACCACAAACCTTGCGAAAACTTCTAACAACAACTTGTATTTAAGAAATATTACATAAAATCCATCATTTTCTTTCATTCAAAGTCAAAAATTATTATTAAAAGTTCTATCATGCCAACAATTTTCGTTGGATGCAAGAGTGAAAACAGTTCTTTGGCCTAAATGGGGGAGTCCTCCATGAGTTCTTAGTATTCAATAGAAAGATAATTCCAATACTTTCTCTTCATTTTTATCTTTTAGAAGTTGTGAAGTTGTATAATAGTGACTTGAAATTGTATAATAATGACTACGTGATATAAAGTTTAAATACTAACACAATTTTACATAAACTTATTATTACAATAATAAAAGAAAATGAGTAAAATGAGTATTGCAGTATAGACGACAAAGAAGAAGAAGAAAAAATTAAAAAAGAAGAATTGCCATTAGACTCCGAGAATCTAGCTCTTACAAAATCTGAAACTCAAATTAGCCTACAGAATCGGAAAGATCAAGCTCTTACAAAATCAGAAACTCAAAATTTTTAGAAATTATAGTGATTTATTATTTAGTGCCAAACAAAAGATGAGAACAACCTTGCATTACCATATTCAAACAATGAGGTTCAGATGTACCTGCAAGGGAATTTTAAAGTTGCCGCTTCCTTCAGTTCTTGAATTAGTTAATTACATGCACCAGTTGCATTAATTACATCGAAGCAGCGGTGGCACAGTCGGAGCTATGCAATAGCCGGAAAACAAATCATCAGGTATGGGTAGAGGCTCATGCCCAATCATGGTTTTTAACAATTTGCAGTAAAAACACAACTAGTACAACGAGCTTGCTCATTGTCCCTGTACAATTAAAAGAAAATATGAACCAGAGATTTCAATCCATGTCTAAAGAGAGGATAACAGTAACGGATATGCCTGGCCTATCTTTGTGACTTTGACTTTGACTGGACCAGAAAGCCTTAGCGGCTGGACATTCGCATTCGCAGTCTGTTTCACAGTGCAGGGACAGCAGAAAGAGATGGGAATGCCAAACGTGTGGCGTTATGAAGTCAGACTTAGCAAAGCAGCTAAGCTAGTGTTCTCCTCTGTTTCCTTTGAATTGTACACGGCCAAGGGGCGTGGTCTTTGTACTGGTTGAAATAGTATCTTGGTTATTTGCACCGTGTGATATAGCTGATTGATGAAATCTTATACGATTATCAAATTTTATTCACATATCCTCCAAACTAATGTTAAATCATATATATATTTTCATTCAAGTGAACATCGCAAATAAAATATTAGAAATATATTGGTGAAGTAATGATAAGCAGAAATCTAAAGTAAGCTTAATTTATTGGTGCCATAAAAAAACCCTTGAAAAATCAATCAGAGTTTGCTGATTCTAATACTCAAATGAAATTGAAATTATATTTCAGTTCTAATACCCAAATTAAATTCCAAGAACTTAACTATGTCAAGACAGTTGCTACCCAGACCAAGTTAAACTTGATGTTGAAGGAAGTCCATCACGGGCAGGCGGCCTAAACATGGCATAACCAAATTTACTCGTATAAATTTAGATCGCTTTAATTGAATGATATAAATGGTATTAACCTGGAAAAGCTTTACGAGCAGGAGTAGCACCATGACCCTGCCTATGTTATAGAAGAATAAGCTATTTTCCGATATTATAATTAACTTTTTCCATTTGCACTTAGTTTCAACTTTATTTACTAAATCAGTACCTTGTAATCTACTAAATATCAAATCAGTACCTTGTAATTTACTAAATATCATATCAGTGTCTTGTAACTTATTAACAACATACTTTGCATTTCATTAATAAAAATAGAGAATATGGATATCAAGAAAAACAGGGAAAATGATGATCTCTCACTACTCAAACACAGAAATATCAAATATTAAGCTTCAATGAAAATGTTTTACTGAAAAAAAAAACATGATATCAGTATCTTGTAACTTACTAACAACATACTGTGCATATTATCAACAAAAATACAGAATATGGAACAAAACAAGGAAAATGATGATCTCCCACTACTCAAACAGAGAAATATCAAACATTAAGCTTCAAACATGAAGCTCTCAAGATAGATCATCTATTAACCCTATTATACTATCAAATAGATAGATTAATTTAGTTCTATACAGTTACATAGATAGATTAATTTAGTAACCGACAAATTCTAAACCCAATTTTGAGGGTGTAAATCGATTGTTATGTTATCAGGAATTATATGTTCAATTGAGAAATTACCTTGTGTGAATTAGAATAGATGATAACAAAGTTAATTAACAACACTATTCTACAAACCCAAAGGAAATATAAATGTATACACCCAAAGAGATATCACACAATCTAGAAGAAACATGATTTTATATCTCTATATTAATTTCATCTCGCACATAATTATATATATTCATTATATGGACAAACAAAAAAATTAAATCTCACATATATATTTCGATACTAGAATATTTTACTAGTATTCATACAAAATTATATAAAGATAAATTCTCATAGAATTTTTGTATAAATTACTCATAAAAATGTATTATGATATATTCTCCATAGTATTTTAAGTGCAGAAAATTAATCTGTATATTAAGTACAAATCTTACACAGGAATATTTATCCTAGAATTTAGTGGATTGAATTCTAGTAGGTTATCGACCAACCTATACATAAGAGGAACAAAAATGACTATCAATTCTTGTGGGAGGAATACAAATATTGATGAGAAATAAATTGTGAAAGTTACAGTACCTATACAATAAACTAGATTACAATTGGTTAGAATTTAATTATGAGGATAATTAAATAAGTTATGTGAAATATGAGAAAGTAATCATGAGAAATTTAATAGTAAATTACCTTACCAGTCAAGGAGAAACTTCATGATAATTCATGTATTCAAATGAGGAATAGAATCAAAATATAAGGAAAAAAACATACAAGTAAATACACCGAAATTAAGTAACTATGTGGAAAATCATGGAAGTGAAATTACTTATATTAGGACAGAGTAGAAGCATGAAACTCCATGGCTGGTGTTAGAAGATATAAAGGAGCGCGTGAAAAACAAATCATTTTATTAGCGAGGTAACTAATTAAAATGCTCAATACTTCCTAAAGGAATAAATTGGAAAATTATATAAATCTAATTCTATGAATCTCATTCAGGAGAAAGGAATATTATAGAAATTGGAATTAACAAAATAGGTAGGAATTTCGCCTACTATTAAACAAAAAATATTCAAATGTTACCTCTTTGTCTGACACTGTGTAACTAATTCTTCATAAGTTTGAGATAGAAGTATATGGAAAACTGAAAAATACCATTTATGCACATTTGCAAAGAAATTATTAACCAATTAAATAATTATAATTTCCAATCAAAATTGATAAAAATGAAAGCGAAGCAATGATAATTCTTTCATTAGAGATTAGACTCTGTGTGGGAGATTATCCAATTTAAGAGAAATCATAATATAGTGCGGTAATATGAAATGAAATGAATTTTGAAATGATTATCATAAGCACGATATAAATTTCACAATCACCTTATACTCAAACTCTGAAAAGCCAAACCATAAATTCTAGAACATCTATGCTCGAATAAGATGAGAAATTTTAATATCGAAATCTAAATAACCGGAGACAGGAACCAAAGTAGAAAGTAGAAAACAATAGAATTGCAACTATGGTAAATTCTAGTCTTCTAAACTGAACAAATAAGGGTAAAATGCATATCTATGAAAACACATAGAAGTTTAATTAAATATGTGTATAATTAATGTATAATCATGATTTTCTCATCAGACAAGAAAATGCGAAGAAAGATGAAAAGAGAAGAAGCTACCAGAATGTAGATGGGACTCCATGATAGAATTTAATAAACCTTCAGAAAATTCTGATACAAAGGTAAACGATATCGTAAAGAGTAATACGTAATATTAACCAGCTATGAGAAGGGGGTTTAACAAAAAATGATTTGGGATCCACCTGGGGAGTAGGGTCAATAAATGGCAGAAGAACCCACTTCGGAATTCATTCACTTGCAACCAAATTGAAAATTCATTAACGTTGTAAAGTGATAATATGAGAAACCAAACTCGGAAATTAGATTAGGGTTGTAGCGTTTGAATAAACCCAATCCCTCACCTCTACAATGTGGGAAATTGATGGAAAGAAATCCATATAAACTTAAATTAAAAATACAGAAAATAATAAAAATAATGACATTAGTATCTGAGCAAGGTTAAATGGAAATAAAATAAAAAAACCTAACATAGTTACAATCAAAATCAATTTTGTAAGGGTGATGGAAACATAAACACAGAGAAGCATTCACTTGATTGGTGACAGAACCTCTTGGTCGAAGGATAACAGCTTTGGCATCATGACCATGGAGTCCTAATATAATCTATGTAAAAATTCTAGAATGAAAAGGTAAAACCAGGCTATTTGGAGCAAGGAATGTGCAGAACCAAACCAAAAATTGTAACAATGAAAACCTACATACCGAAGTTAGGGTTACATAAGCGTAAATCTCTCCAAAGGATATTAACCATTTTACACCAACACGGGTATTAACCATTTTACACCAACATGGGGACGGCATCGGAGTAAGGAAGGCCGAGTAGCCATGTGAATGCATTAACAATAGACGTACCAGAAAAGTGGTAAAATCGTGAGGTTTGGATTTTAGGTACTGCTACAATTACGAAAATTAAATGTGAAACAAAATCTCTATATATGACGCTTATATTGTTAATGTATGACAGAGACATTATGAAATGGCTAAGTGAGATGTGGTCAAACCTCAAATCAAAACATAATACTATTAAAAAATTGAGTCTAATAAAATTAATGCAAGGTTAATATCATTAAAGTGGCACAGTGACATTCATATGAAATACTTAAACATTACTAGAACATGTGTAAAAAAAGATTTAACTTTCAAATTCATGATATGAGGTACAAAGCACATATTAAGGGATTGATATAGTATATGGTTATATGACAATGTAGCACTTTAATATTGAATGGAATGTTCAAACAAAAAGGTAGGAATTCGAATGAGTTCTTATGAAGTGGTTTAATTATTTTACAAGTCTTAAATTTATAAACGTCTAGGGTGTATTGGGTGTATTATATTACCATAAGGAAAGAAATTCCTTAGAATAGTTCAAAAATAACTCTAGAAATTATGAAACCAAAGTATGTATAAATAAAAACATGAGGGTAAATAACATGTGTAAGATAAATAGAACAAAGGTAATCGAGGGACAATTCTATGACAATAGTTAGTCATAAATAAGTTCTTAAAGAGACTTTGAAATGATGAAGTACCAAATATATATCCAGATAAATCGTCTAAGCATGATGAGAGTATCAAAGGAAGTTTGTCGAAAAGTGTTGAACTATTAATGAAGGAATAATAACAGCATCTGTGAACTAATGATAAATATAGAAATTAGTATATATGGCCATTCTATAATTAGAAAAAAAATTGTGGTAAGTGGAGTTGTTATAGGGGTTACTATATATAGGTTTGTGATCATTTGGATGTTGCATAAAGATTTGAAAACAGGGTAATGTATAGTGAGTTATTCTCTCGAGGTTTCATTTCCCCTTTAACCCACTGCCATTTCTCTTTACCAAAGCTAAAGTATTCAAGGATGACCTACTTTTTTTCAAAACGATTTGGATTTTAGGTGTATTCTATGGTTTCGTCATATGGTACGCTTCAATCAATTCAAGGTATTGTTAATTTCATTGCAATAGACTTAAGAATTTATCCAAGTATGTTCATTCATAAAAGGATTTAGGGATTTTCTTATGCTGAAGCTTCTTCCCATTATGATTAGTCTATGCTCTAACAAATGTTGATATCAAATATCTAGGGCATCATTTGAGGTTTTCCAACCAACAATATTTTATGTATTTTCAATTGAACGATGTTAAAGCTTCTTCATTCGTTGATTTAGTAGGGCATATGCTAGGGTTCCAAGATAAGGGATACAACCATTAGGTAGTTTCTTCAACACATTGGCACAAGGAAAAAGAACTTCAGAATCAAGGGAATCTTAGACTTCTTCCTTTATGGCTTGGCATATTCATAATGTAAGGGCATCCTTAGCACCTAGGGTTTTCTTGATGTTCATGCATTACATTAATATTTTCAATCTCCAATAATTCCATATTGACATCAATGAGAACGTTGAAAAATAGCCATAACCCTAGTCATTAATTTATCTAACATATAATAACAACATGTCAACATATAACATAATCATCAACAACATATGACGTAATCATCAAGTTTAACTAACATAAAGAAAGAACAAGTTACTACCATGCATGACTATCTGATGAACATACATATGACCACACTTATTCACTAACATATATCATACATGTAACCACAATAACAATAAAATGACAAACATGTATATAAGAGACCCTAATTCTTATAAAAACCATTAACTACACACCTGCATGCCAAACATACAACATGGATGGCAATTTTCTCTTAACCTGAATTCTATGGCTTCAATTTCACTTTGATAATAGACATCTCTTGCTCTATATTACCCAACATATTAGCATTATATCCTATCAGCAACACAATGGTGACGTAAAATGCATAAAATGACCCCATTGACGATAACCTTAACCTTGACAATGAATGCATAACAACATATCGAAACTGACATGCGTTACAAATGAATATAAAAAAGACATTCACTCATGACGAACACATCCAATCACCATGAAAATTCACATGGAGATACCAATGCAACTATTACCAAATACATACATATGTGATAAACACATAAAACATAAGTATGAGGTGCACATATGCAATTGACATGGATGCACGATCAACAGGCCACTCAACAAGAGTGAAACCACACTCTGATAGAACCTGTAACGTCCACCTCCCCTCACAACTACCTAATTAATAAGCCAATAGTAGTAAAAAAGAAACAAGGATTTGTTAAGAAATACGAAACCTCCATGGTGACTTTAAGGAAGTGGAATCGAAGTGGAAAAACATAACACAAACCTATACCACATGCTAAAGGACACTCAGAGGTTATCTGAGTTATCCACCTGACCTGTCCCTAGTCTTAGTGAAATTTAATGAAGTAAACCACAAAGAATCTCCCACAAGCCTCCATGAATGTGTTTGAGATGCTTTGGATGCATCCACAAGCCTGAATTCTTGTGTCTAGGGACTAAATTTCTTATACCTGTGCGTGTGTCTCTGTGTCCGTGGGATTAAAAACATGATGATAAGACTAGTAAACCAAAACTAGCTCTAGGATTATGATTTACAATCCCCATCTAAGACCGATATTCTTTCAAACATTGGGCATCAATTAAATCTATAGGTCTAGAGTACAAGACAAAGAATTAATGATTGAAAACACTTAAGCATTGCAAGAAGGATCACCACCCTCTTCCTTGAACAAATATGACATCAATTAGGTATCTAATCCATTATATTTACATTTACAAGTAAATACTTGGAATAACCGTGACATGAGCAACCCATTTAAACATGCTGATAACCAACATAAAACCATGTAAAGAATAGTGAGGTAACAACCATTAAATCCACACATTAATAAGTACAAAATAAATAGAACTTAGCTTCCATTAAACATATTAAGTAAAACCCATGGGGTGGTGGCTTGTTGGCAATTGAGTGTTCTGTTAAGGCACTCATTCATAAATGTCACCGGTTCAAATCCCGTGGGGAGCCTGCCAGGTGTAAGCCTGTGAAACTTGCTATGCATTGTTGGCAGGGAATGATGTTGTCCAAGGGGGTTTTCATTGGTAGCAGCACGATGTGATCTTGGGTGGTAGCTGTGATTGTATGGTTTCCCTCTTGACCAGAAAAAAGAAAAAAGAAAAAAAAAACATATGCAGTAATGGACCAGGTTCAGGACTTCCACGTACCACCAGACCATAGACATGTCTGAGCCAACCTCTCTTGATCTAGAAACTCTCGTGCCATATTCCAAGAACTAATGTCGTATATAATTGATAAACCAATCCAAAATCAACCAATGGAATCCAGAGGCTAAACCACACCCACCCTCACCATACAGTGATCTCACCAAAACCAGTGCTTTGACCACAACCGAACCGATCTTGGAACTCCATACTGAATCCATCACTATCCTCGAGGATATTTCCATCTCCCTATCTCTCAATCTTGACTGAAATCCAGCTGCGGATCACTGAGCCCTAAACCAAGACACCACCCTCAGCGTTTACCTTCTATCACACCAAAATGATTCAAGAGATTCCTAGGCCTTTAGGAATTTTCCTTGAGACCACCTCCACCCTAGATTTCGAAATTCATCTGGAAATTCCAAAACTCAAAACCAAGATCAAAATCCCAACATTCCATGGCATCCGGAAAAAGGAAATGCAAGTTTGAAAACCACTATCAAAACTCGGTACAATCATGCCACCAACATTAAGAGAACCAAATACCTACGTACATAATCTATGCATCTCCAAACATGCTAGGAGATTAAACATGCAATATTTTACATGCAAGTATTTGTGTTAAAGCTATTAGATCACACTCTTTCTTGCTTGATCCTTTCCTTATTTTTCTTTCCTTTTCCTTCCTTTGCTTGATTTCCTCTTTCTTGGCTCAATGTTGATTAGCTCCAATAAAATTCTAAATATCCAAGAGCATGTGAGAGAGAGCGAATAACGAGAGAGTTCCAAAACTGAACTAACAGAAAAATTGAACTAGAAAAATGTTGCCAACTGATCCTTAGAAAACTTTTTGTCAATGAGGCCTCTAATTTCATCATTTTTCATTATTTTCCTTCATTTTCCACCTCACATACAACATGTGACCTTCAACCTCCCTTTTCTCCTATTTTCCTTTATTTTCATAAATAAAATGCCAAAAATGCCGTTTTTCCTTTCCAAATCGTTTTTCATCGTATTTTCCAATTTCCTTAAACATAAAGACATATCAAGTGATTCCCACTAAAACATATTTTACCAACATTCATCTTGCAATAACTGTCCCTTAACCATGGTCTCATTTTTCTGAATTTATTAACTTTTATTACATGAACTTTTAGCCTAGGTCTATTACAACAGGCTAGTTGGACAACATTCTTGAGTGAATTTGATTTTGATATTAAACATTTGAAATGAAAAGAAAGCCGTGTACCAAAACCATTGAGTAGGAATTCACATTATTTATACGAAATCTCGTATAGCCAAGTGAATTTTAATATTCCATAACAATTAAAGAGGCTGCAAACAATGCTCCCAAATATTTGTTTGTGTAACATTGATCCCAAATATTTGTTTTTGTGATAGCACAACGAACAGGAAAACATATCTTGGAAACATAGTGAATATGGCATAAATGAAGACAATACATTAACTTTTAGAATACTATTACATGTCCCAAATCAAATGGTTGTTAGACAGAACAGCATAGTTGGACAACATTCTTGAGTGAATTTGATTTTGATATTAAACATTTGAAATGAAAAGAAATTTGTGTACCAAAACCATTGAGTAGGAATTCACATTATTTATATGAAATCTCGTATAGCCAAGTGAATTTTAATTTTCCATAAGAATTAAAGAGGCTGCAAACAATGATCCCAAATATTTGTTTTTTTGGCAGCAAACCGAACAGGAAAAAATATCTCAGAAACATATTGAATATGGCATAAATGGAGATAATATATTGACTTTTAGGATAAGATTACATGCCCCAAATCAAATGGTTGTTAGACAGTTAATTTTAGATGAATTTAATAAAAATCCTTATGGAACTCACCCTAGATATCAGAAGTTATTTATTGTTGTTAAAAACATTTTTTTGGGCCTACTATGACAAAATACATCATGGAATATTTTTCCACGTGTCTGGAACTCTAGCAGGTTAAAGGAGCTTGGTGCAAGAGTTTATGGATTACTTAACCAAGCTACAACAAATTACTAATTTGTAATTGTCTTACATAAAACTAAGAGAATTACTCCATCATGGTACTGGTGGCTAATTTGATTAAAGTGGCCTATTTCATTCATGCTCAATCAACTTATCATTGTGGATATATTTATGAAGACAACATGATCATTATGTTGTTAAATGAACCTCATAAACTTATTTTATTATTTTATTTTCATCTCATTTTATTGAGTGTTGTTAAGGGGAAGTTACTTAGTCACAGATATGATGGGAAAGGACTTTAAAAAATATAAATATATAAAAATAAAAATATTTAAAATTCTATAATTAGATAACTCTCTCCTAGCGGGATTAAAATGAAATCTATAATCTTAAGAAAAATAAGGAGTGTACTAGAGAGAGGAATGAAATAAAATGTGTGATAAGACGTTGTTTGAGTTGCAATAGTAGTGTTAAGGAATTCTTCTTGAGTTGGTTGTAGCCAGTGAAACCTTTCTATGAAATTCTGAACTCGACTTAGAGTCTTGAGGGTTACAAAAGGATTGAAGTTTAAATATCTTTGAAGCTAAAGAGACTTGAGGAAGGGATGTGGAGTTAATCCCTAGACTCTCTGGTTGGGTAGAAATGAAAAGTCTTATGGTTGGGTGGAACATAAAATTCTTATCGTTGTCCTAGTTTCTGACAAGTAACTTAGCATATAAGTATTTATTTTATAAGTTATGATTGTGGTTTCTATTTATTGCTATCTATGATTAGAAATTATTTTGTTACAGAAATTGTTCTGTGTAAGGATTTGGGTGCTATCTTATTAGTTCTTTGTTAACTTATCTATTAATAGTCTCTTAATTTATGAAATAAGAAATTGTTAACCATGAAGAAACATGATGGAAGGGCATGTGACTGAGTCCATAAGGGTTAGGTTCATGGGAAATTTAGGGCTTCTAGAGAAACATTCTCTTACAAAAGACTTCATGAATAGGACAAGAGTGAAACATTCCCTTACAGATGATTTCATGAATACGACTAGACATACAGACTCAACATCACTATAACTAACCTAGATCCATCTTAACTCTATATCTATCAATCCCTTAGAGGAATCAACCTACCTAGGGGGATAAAATCTCTAGAGGTACAAACCTCTTTTTCTGGTACAAAACTTAATGCTTTGCTTTTTCTAGTGCAGAACTTAATGGTTTGCAACTCGAAATATTTTATCCTTATGGGGGCTTGATAGTTCTGGAGTTAAGATGATCTAGGTGGATATTGGTGGCCACCCACCTATTCCACTCGGGGCCCCACCATTGCCTCTTTCAGTTTTTCAGTTTCGGCACAACTTACTATTTTTAGCAGTTTTTCGGGTCCTGAACTTCCGAAGCCGTTTTGAGGCACTAAACGACGTTTTTTGGGCATCGCGCTTCTAGTGAATATCATTCTGTTTCAGAATGGATATTCGTGGAGAAAGTTGTAGTCCTCAGATAGATATTTCTAATGATGTACCATGTGCATCAAACGGAGATGGTATGCCAAAGTTACGTCCCTGGGAAGTTGAAACACCAATTTACCAAAACGGGGCCCATAGTTTTGGCGCTTCATCTCCTAGGGTTAGATTTTTGGATGTTTAGAGTTCTCCATTGTTTCTCAATAATAAATAGGCCCCGGACCTCACTGTAACTCAGTTAAGAGGCCTGTAGCCACCATATCTCTTCTCAGAGATAGCTACCAGCGCCCTGGCTAGTTTTATTTCCATTCTGTCTGTAAGAAAATTTTAGTTCTTTTATATTAATAAAATGAAGTGTTATTTCTGTTGCATCTTTGTATTTATGATTATATGTTTATTCTGTTGTGTTCCTGCATAAATCTGGATCATAAGATGGATCTAGGATGGTTTTTATAGATTTATAAATAGATTCTTGAAATCAATTTGTTTCAAAACCACACAACGTTTCAGGCAAGGAAAAAATTAAATCATTCTAATTTGGTGATAAGAGTGATTCATTACACATGATGGCATCCATGGAGTAGAAGTAGATGAAAAGGTAAAAAAAATACAAGGAAATCAAATAGCAGTTTCTACTGTGAAATATTTTCCCACAAATATTATCACTCCACGAAATCATTTCTCACAAATATTATTTCATTAATTTGATTAAATTTTAAATTTTAAATGCCATTTAGTTATATTTTTATTTATTTACCATACCTCTAAAAAAGTATATAAAGAAGTTTTATTTTTTTATTTACCATACTTTTGGTTTATTTGTATTTTTATTTATTTACCATAAATTTTTTTGAGTGTTCATAAATATACTCTAGCATTTGAAATGTTTACATATATCATATTTCTTACCTTAAATTTCTCACATTACATCTATACCTCCCTTATACTCTCACACATTAAATGAGAGTCTCTATAGACGACAAGCTTAAAAAAGCATTGAAATCATTAATTACTACCATAACTTAACCTGTAATATTTTATTTATCTTACACAAAACAAATAAAACATTAATTTTTCAAAAACACTTCAATATTGTAATTATAAGCATGCATGAAAAAACAATAATTTTCCAAAAAAAACCTTCAATATTGTAATTAGCAGCATGCATCAAATAAAATTCCAGAACCAGCCAAACTCTGCGAGTTGGGCGATTAAAGATAACAATACGATTTATAGAAGTGGTAAATGTAATTGAAAATCCAACAACGAATAACACATGCAGTGCATTGTAAATAAATAGACTTTAAACTAGAAAACCCTTTAATAAGAACACGATAACATTCTTTACTACAAAATCCAAGAGAATATTCGGTGAATTTCTAATATATTGAAATACATATATACTTTAATCATAACCCTGGGACATCACTAATTAATCTAATTTAAAATCATCGTGATCGTTGTGACGGAAACCTAAAAAACATGAGGCATAGGGTTTCAACGATCAAAGTAGAGATTCATTAATAAAAATGTCGAGTAACCCTGTTCGAAATAACCAGAACCCAAAGGGGCTTTTGACAATCTCAATGACCAAAACCCCAGAGAGTTCGAAACTTAAAATAATAATTACCCATGAGAGGGTTTCTACGTTTAAAGACCACCAAAATACAATAAGCCTTTTACTGTGTGAGAAAATTAGCCAGCATAGGTAAGAACCTGCATTTCATTAAGAGCCATTCATTTTACAAATTGAATCGGCTAACCTGGTCAAATAGGGGTCGGAACCAGTCAGTAAATAGATTGGTGAGTCCATTAAATAGAACTGGACCTCATTGAAACCCTTTCATACCTGCAAGTACCAATTAACAAAACCAATTGGAAAAGATAACCGGTGACACACGTCATTAAGCAGCATAGTTAAGCAAAGAAGAGATACCAAAAGTAAAACCCACCTAAAACCCACCTGTGCAATTAGGGAAACGACAACGCTGGAGAGTTGACACTGGAACCTTCAACCAATGAACAAAATAAAAGCTATTAAAGAAGGTTACACCTTATATAGCTAGTCAACTCGGATGTCGAAGAGCTGTATACCTGTAAAAACCAAGATTGTTTTTATGGCGCTCTGACAAGGAAGGCGGCCTAAAATTCTTTTATTTTCATTTCATTTAAATATCTGAGCGTGACAACTTATATTTATTTGCACCTTTACTACGAACCAGTTAAAGAATTCCAATGTAGGTCCAAGAATGAAGTGCAGCGTTTTCTGGAGACCGGAAAGTGGCGGATAAGACCTAAAACGACGACATCTGCTGAAGGAAATGAAACTAAATTTGATTGCAGTGCTGCTTCAAATATTGATGAAATTTGTTTGGAAGTGGAAGCAGGGGGTGGTGGAAAAGCGTCATAAAATGAACATTGAAAGAGAAACATCTGAGTTTTACTCAAATGTTGGTGGGTTTTCTCTAGACACGAGACAGAGTTCTAAAGGAAGGCTCCCTAAAATGAACCTTGAGGTGAAACTGAAGATTTGTCTCGATTTTTTCTGGATGAGTGAAGGGCTAAAATGAACTCTTGAGATCATTTCGTTCCAGTCGAAATGCTATGTGGGTTAATTGCACTCTGTGATAGAGTTGAGGAATGAAGGCATGGAGCAGTTGGTATACTTGAAATTCTAACAGCATCCAACTGAGCGGTAAACATAGGACGAGGAGGGGTAAGCCGAAAGATTCCAACCCAAACATATGAGGATGAGGACCAGGGTAGGAAGCCAAACAAGCACTATGTTTATCATAAGTATCAGATGTAATGGCATCTTGCATCATGGAAGAAAATGGTCCAATTGGAGCATTGGGGAAAAGGGTTGGAAGGCAAAGCAGAATGGTTATAGTTGTTCATGTGAAGAAGCAAGTCAGAACTACCGCCAAATGATACAAAAGAGGGAGAGGTAGCACCTGAATTGATCTCAAATGTTCGAAATTGAGTTCATTTTAGCCCTTCACTCATCCAAATATTTAGTTTCACCAGGTTCATTTTAGGCCCCCTTCCTTTAGAACGTTGCCTCGTGTCCACCAACATTTGAATAAAATTCAGATTTCCCTCTTTCAAGGTTCATTTTATGACGCTTTCCCAGGCTTCCACTTCCACACAAGTTCCATCAATATTTGAAGCAGCACTGCAATCGAATTGAGTTTCATCTTCATCTTTTCCTTTTCCTTTTGTCGTTTTAGGTCTTCTTATCCGCCGCTTTCTGGTCTCCAGAAAATGGTGCACTTCATTCATGGACCTCCATAGTCCCCCACACCATTAATGGTCAAGTAACTATATATCACATTGTTTCTTATATTCGATGGGTTAGGAACATAAAGCATAGTATTTATCCAAAGTTTAATTAGAATTATACAATCCAATTTTGTGGGACGATGGTTGTTAACATTCAAACTTTGAGGGTAAGAGTCTTTCATGCAAATGACTTCAAAATCTCTTTTCATTAATTGAAGTTTTACTGTCTTTACTTTCTCCATATCTTGGTAGGTTGTTTGGAGAGTATCCCATGCATCCTTGGACCTCTTTGCTGCTGCAATCCTTGGAAATAAACTTTCACGCACTGCTTGATAGAGATAGAAGAGGGCTTTTGAGTCCTTCCTATTACTCTTCAGCGAATCCTTCTATGCCTATCTTAAAGCATTAAATCCATTTTCATCTGTTGGTTATCCTAGACCATTTTCAACTAGCTCCCATAAATCTTAAGAGGAAAACATGGCTCTCATTGTGATTATCAAATAGTCATAGTTCTTCCCATTGAACTGTGAGAGTTTTTTATACTCGTGCTTGTGTTGGCTCCTGCCATAGCTTACTGAACTATGTTTTTTTAGAACTTGAATTTGTTTCCAAATAAATCTTCTCACTGCTGAGAGATAAACTCTGTCTCTTAACAAACTTCTTTGGGCTACACTTTTTAAACAAGAACAAAACTCTGTTTTGTAAATACCTTGTTTTGTTGAACCTTCACACTGTTGGTCAAAATTTGCAACAAATCCTTCTTTTTTCAGCTTCTTTGAGAAATTTCAAAGAGCCTAGACTAGCTCTGATACAATGTTGGAATTTCCGAAGTATTCCAAACAGTAGAGGAAATAAAACTCCTCAACTTTAACATAGAGATTTCATGTAACAATTCTTGACAATGATAGCACAAAAACAACTATTTCATTAAACTTTGAAAAGCTATTACAAAAGGCCTCAAAATTGTTGCTCTCTCTTTAAAAAAAAATACACAAACTGCTACAAACACAGTGTTACAGTTTTTCTCTTCTCTCTCTTCAAAAACATACACAGTGGTCCAAAGTTCCTCTTTATGTCCCTTTTTTTTTCATACACAGTCCACAATCCTTCTAGGACCTACATTGGAGTTCTTTAACTGGTTCGTAGTAAAGGTGCAAATAAATATAAGTTGTCACGCTTAGATATTTAAATCAAATGAAAATAAAATAATTTTAGGCCGCTTTCCTTGATAGAGAATAAGGCTTACTTGCCGCTTTTTCATTCTTTTTATTACAATGCACTTTTTATTTGATATATATATATATATATATATATATATATATATATATATAATATATAACTCAAGTGTTTTTAAAATAAAAACTCTCAAGGAACTTTTAAAACAAGGTAAGAACATTTGACGTAAGTAAAAAAAACTTAAAGCTTATGTTACCGCAGCATAGCATAAAACATTAAAACTTTAGTCCTACAGTTTAAAACATATGCAGATGCGTTTTCGCGGATTTCAAAACTTTTGAACAAAATTTCCTTTTATGAACTTATTGCATTCAAATTGGGAAAGGGTGACTGTGAATTTGTTTTGCACAATAGCCTCGATAGCCTTTTGATTGGTTGATGGTGGATCTATGGAAGATTTCAAATAAACGGACGTAGATTTGATGGATGCTTATCGTATCCATTTTGGAGACTGTCGACGTCATCTCCATTCTATGTAATCGACACCAGATTGGTCGATGGAAAATGTGGACGTGGTTGAGTGGGTTCAATGAGACTGATGTGGCCCATTCAGAATCAAATGAAATGACAGGTTGTGCTTTGGTTGGTGGTGTTTTAAATGGCACTAGTGTTTCAATGGTGGCTGCAAGGTTTATGAAGAGGAATGGAGGGCTTTGAAGACATGGTTTGCATGCGTTGTGCTTTGGTGGGTGGTGTTTTAAATGGCACTAGGAAAGTGTTTAAATGGTAGCTACAGAAGGTTTATGAAGAGGAATGGAGGGATTTCAGGAGATGGTTTGCATGTAGTCTAAAAAGATTGTGTTTTGGTTCGGAAGCTGGCAAAAATTTTGGAAAAATGCGGCAAAGATTTTATCAGAATCTTGTTTACAGTTGTTGAAATTTAGTATTTGGAATGCGGTAAGGGTTTTTGATAGTTTTGAAACCATTTCCACTATCAAAAATAGATTCCAAACACTCCAAATACCTTATTTTTTGAATTTTAGTTACCATATTTTAGCAAAAAGCTGCATTCTACGCTATTCCACTACCTAGGTAGACAACTTCTATGGTTTGGGTGAAGTAAATCACAATTTTACATAGTGAGACGGAGCTACAACCTTAACAAAATAATTTTTTTTGCAAGTGTTTAAATGCAAACAATCAATGAGCGGTGGAGTATGGACTATAACAAAAAACGTCGGGCCTTCTGTCATTCATTTTGCTATGCAGTTGGAATTAACTTTTTAACATGTAAACACCAGAATGTGTGCACTATAACAAAAACGTTGCGCCTTATGTCATTCTGCTCTATAGTTGGAATTAACTTTTTAATATCTAAAAACCAGGATTATTTTTATGGTGATCTGTCAAGGAAGGCAGCCTAAAATTATTTTATTCTCTTTTCATTTAAATATCTGATTTAAATATCTGAGCGTGACAACTTATATTTATTTCCAGCTTTACTACGAACCAGTTAAAGGACTCCAATGTAGGTCCAAGAATAAAGTGCAAGGTTTTCTAGAGACCGGAAAGTGGCAGATACCAAGAGCTAAAAAGAACGACATCTGCTGAAGGAGATGAAACTAAATTTCAAAATATTATTCAAATCTTGGTGGATTTTCTCTGAACGTTGTCTCGCATCCAGAGAAATTCCACCAACATTTATAAAGTTTAGATGTTTCTCTTTCAAGCTTTCAAGGTTCATTTTATGATGCTTCCCTTCCACACACGTTCCATCAATATTTGAAGTAGCATTGTAATCAAATTTAGTTTCATCTCCATCACATTTATAAAATTCAGATGTTTCTCTTTCAAGATTCATTTTCTGACGCTTCCCCCCCGCTTCCACTTTCAGACAAGTTCCATCAACAACACTACAATGAGATTTAGTTTCATCTCCATCTTTTCCTTCAGCAGATGTCATCATTTTAGGTCTTTGTATCCGCTACTTTCCTGTCTCCAGAAAACGTTGCACTTCGTTCATGGACATCCCGAGGGCGTCAACACCATAATGATCATCGTAATGAAAAACAAGCAACAAACCAAGGGTCAATTAACTATATATCACACATTGTTTCTTATATTCGATGGGTTAGGAACATAAATCATAGTCTTTATCCAAATTTTAACCCAAGAATTATACAATCCAATTTCAAGGGATGATGGTTGTTAACATTCAAATTATAGGTGGCGGGACCAACGAAAATATAATATTAAATTATGCTAACAAATATTTTCTTAAGATAGAAATTAGATTGAGATGGTTCCAACAGTATATATTTTAAGCTTATTTTATTTTAAACAAATTATATTAACTAAAATAAATGTGTAATAAATTTTAGATATTTTATTTATTTATATAAAAAAGTGGTTATATATATATATATATATATATATGTTTTAGCTTTAGAGGGGAAAACAAGAAAGTTGAAAGCCATTACAAATATATATTCATTATAAATTCAACATGTCATAAACAGTCATTGGACATCTAAATAATATCAATTTATTAAATAATATTAAATTTAAAATTTAAAATAACTTAAGTATGAGTTGATAATGCTTCATACTTGTCTCTAATACTATTTTTTCATTAATGACATATTTCATAACGTTGAAAATTATAATGAATTCAAATATACAAATTAAACAATTAAATTTATTTGACTAAATCAATTGAATGGAGAATAGAAAAATAGTTAAACAATTAACTTTAAATATAATATTTTTAAAATACCATAACACCATTTTCAATATAATAATATATAGAAATAATTAAATAGAAAAAAAATAATAATTTAATAAATTATATATTCTAAAATATCTATATAAAAATATTTTTTATAATTCAAAA